>JAVGWX010000023.1:4897957-5221686 GCA_036924085.1 Ariolimax columbianus
AAACAAGTGAAAGGGAACAGAAAAACAAGTGTTGAGAGTCAATACAGCATAAACGAATGACACAGATTTCACACGTGTTAAACAAATAGAGGAGTCTGACACATTGGACAGGCACACATGCAGCGTGCAAATACTGTCATGTGATTAATAAGAGTTAGAGAGAAAAGGGAAGGTTGGGGTGGGAGGGGGTGGGGGTGGGGGTGGGTGAGGAAACGATTATATTTCTATGCAATGGCAGGGTCGTCATTTCGGCGACTAAAAGATCTGAGAATCTGCAAGGAATCGTTTCACTGTTCTGTTATATCTATTTATTGTATTCTCAAATGTGCGTCTGTCGGTATTTGCAATGTTTACGCGGTGAGATTTGATTGGCTGTATAATCACGCGATGCCACCATAAGTGGGTTTAAAATGAATTTGGCATTAGGCGCTGGCCGGGGTAGTTATGAAATCAGGTCAGGTCATCCCGTAACCGGTGAGGTCGTTGGGGCAGACATGAAGACATCCTCACAACCCCTCGCCATCCTTCTCTGTCAGCGGCCGCTGTCTGTGCCTCTTCTGATCGGAGATTGGTCCATTCTTTTATGTTGTCCTCCCACCGCTTTTTGGAACGGCCTCTTCGTCGTCTGCCTTGCACCTTTTCGTGGAGGATCGTATTTACAAGACCATTTGATCTTGATATGTGACCGTACCAAGCGAGTTTCCTTCTTTTGACAGTTGCCAAAAGGTCTTCAAAAGGCCCTATTGCTGTTGTAATTCTATCTCGTATTTCCTCATTTGTAGCTCGATCTTTGTACGTGACGTTTAAAAGTCTTCAGAAACATCTCATCTCCAAGGCCTGTATCCCTCGTTGAAGGTCAGCTGTAACTGTCAATGTCTCACAAGCATAGAAGAATATTGGCTTATTATGAAATCATGGCGTTGTAAAAAATAAAACATAGTTCTGAATCTGAAACAAGGGAGTTGAGAGTGGGGGAGGTGACAGGTGGCTTCATAGAGGGGAGGTTGGATCTGGTTGTGGGGGAGGTGACAGGTGGGTTCATGGGAGGTTGGATCTGGTTGTGGGATAAGCGACGGGTGGGTTCACAGAGGGGAGGTCGGATCTTGTTGTCGGGGAGGTGACAGGTGGGTTCATGGGAGGTTGGATCTGGTTGTGGGAGATGACACGTGGGTTCATGGCGGAGAGGTTGGATCTGGTTGTGGGGGAGGTGACAGGTGGGTTCATAGAGGGGAGGTCAGATCTGGTTGTGGGGGAGGTGACACGTAGGTTCATAGAGGGGAGATCGGATCTGGTTGTGGGAGAAGAGATGAGCGTACTGGGGTTGGTGAAATAATTTAATCAGTATGTGAGGCATGGGATGGGTGCAGGAAAGGTGATTGCTTTTCATCGTTTAATTTCTGTCGTTTCTTTCCCAGTGTGCAGTTGGGCTGACGGGCAGAGGATCTCCTTGATGTTTTTGTTGAGTGGCAGGACTTCCAACAACTACTACTTCTTCTTCTTCTTCTTCTTCTTCTTCTTTTTCTTCTTCTTCTTCTTTTTCTTCTCCTTCTCCTCCTTCTTCTTCTTCTTCTTCTTCCTCTTCTTCCTCTTTTTCTTCCTCTTCTTCATCTGCTGCTGCTTTGGTTTTCGTCCTATAAAGATCGGTATGATGGGGTGTCACAGTTTACAGTAAGACAGCGATATCTTCACCTTTTGGCCTGGCACATCCAGTTTTATCTGGCTTTCTTTGTGTAATGCAGGCGTTCTCACCCTGCTACTCGGTAACACCAGGGTGCTCTTTTAATAACATTTGGTGCTCACGTCATGCAAGTCAAAATATACTCGCTTGTACAAACACTCACAGGCCCGTTTTTCATTTCAAACTTTGTTTTGTAAACCCAAACAATATTGCTATCCATTTATTATATTTAAGGCGACCTGAAAGTTGTTAAGTTGCGAGTTTGCTGCCAGTAAACGTGTTTACCGCTCCATGTTCTGAAATATTTCGCACCGCTGGCTTGATTCGGAGGATTCCAAGTCTCTGGTCAGGGTTATCGTTATGCTGCATATGGCTACTTGAAATGATGTTGTTTGCGAATGCCCATAATGAGGAGGTTTAATGTTTTGTGCGCCCTGAAAAGGACGTTAAGTGACGGGTTGTAGTAGCTTTCCTCACATCCCGAGTGTGCTGATGAAGGTGGATCGGGGTTCTCCAGGCGGTTGTGCTATGCTTGGGTTCATCTGCGTGCCACTCACTACTACAGGGATCACGTCGTCCCCTCACCTCGTTAGCCAGACTGCCATGAAAACAGCCCGTTTCCAGGGAGGGCTACTAAGAAGCCGAGGTGAGGGTCAAGGCCAGTATATTTTGCTTGACCATGACTAACATGCCTGATCAGTATTTTATTTATTTGTTTTCGTTCGCCTTATTTCTCTAATCCCCAAGGCGGTGTGCGTTGCACTGTGGCTTTTATTTTGCGCCTGTCGGCCCAGTGCATCCGACTTCAGCATGCATTTTATGTAAGGGTCTGCTCCCTCCTGCATTTTCTAAGGGTTTGCTTGCCCGGGGTAACGGTCGGTGCTATGATGGGGATCGAACCCAGCCCCTTCTGATTGTAAGTCGTGTTACTTAACCATTAGCCCACGCCGCCCCCATCTGATCAGTATATTTTACCTCACCAGACGTTAGTCTTCCTCCCCTAACCTGAATGGATAGATCTCCAGTCTTCCTTAGTGCTGAAATATTTTATTTGAAAACGAGAAATTCATAACATTTTGGGGTGGTTGGTTAATAAAAGTATGCTGTACGACCATAGTCCACCCCGTTGAATAAACAGGTTACTGAGCACATCTGATGGCACAGTCCCAGGCCGCCTACAGTTTTGTTGGGGAGAATGGCCCTCTGTTTCAGCCAGTTGTTACGAGGTTAACATAGGGTCACACTTACAGCTAGTACATCTACAGGAAGCCTGTATCCGACATATTAAATAGCGGCTTCTTGAGTATTTTTGATTTTAAATGGCAAAAGGTGAACACGAGTTACAGGAGCTTGTGACAACAATATACTAAATAAGCCAAGAGTTTGGATTAGAAATAAACATAAAGAAAATAAAAACTTCAATATTTGGGAAAAGTGACAAGAAATCTTGTATATAGATACAAATAAAAGACCAAATACTGGTACAGATAGAGTTTCTCCGAGATAGGGCATATAAGAACGGAAGATGGCAGCTGTGAAATAGAAATCAGAAAGAGAATAAATTTGGCCAAGATGGTATTCGACAACATGCAACACATACTGACATCCAAACAGATAAATCAGAATTTTAAAATGAGAATTGTCAGGTGTTAGGTATACTCACCACTACTTTATGGTGCAGAAACATGGACACTGAATAACAAGTTGGAAAATAATATTTAAACCTTCGAAATGTAGGTATATAGAAGATTGGGTGGCATTTCTTGGAAAGAGAAGAAAACAAAT
The DNA here is from genome assembly GCA_036924085.1 of Ariolimax columbianus. Lineage (NCBI taxonomy): Eukaryota > Metazoa > Mollusca > Gastropoda > Stylommatophora > Arionidae > Ariolimax > Ariolimax columbianus. The sequence goes on from JAVGWX010000023.1 coordinate 4,901,421, forward strand.
GTGGAGGTATTGGAAAAGTTGGGGCTGAAAAGAGAATTAATGACCGAAATCAGGGTTAGACAGTGACGTTATTTTGGCCATATAACAAGACATACCTCCTTGTTGAAGACCATACTGGAGGGTAGGGTGGGAGGCGGTCGTTCAAGAGGCAGACAACGCTTTAAGTGGGTGGATAACATCAGGAGATGGACTGAAAACAGATTGCACCATTATGGCAAGAGTACACTGGAGATCCATTGCAGCCGACCTCTCATGCGGAGATGGCACTTGAATTGAACTGAACAGGTTACTAGCGTTATGTGCAACCCTCCTCAGTCACTTGTCAAACATGTTTGGATGGTTACAGTGGCTTTATTCCTTGCCTCCTGCGTACCACTAAAGTGCAGTTTTGAGTATAAAGAAGCCCAATATTCACAAAAGAAACTCCAAACATGTCGAGTGTCCACATAACTTGGCTAATGAGAAATTCCAGACGGCCCCGGCTTGTGGGAAGGTTTCCCAGTAGTCGCTACTTATTCAATCGACAGAATAGCGATGTGTTAGACCGATCGTTTCTCACGGTAAGCGTATCGACCTTCAATCTCCGTTATCTATACGCTCTAGTTCACCAGCTGGAAATGGGTACTTGAATTATTGCTACGGAAAGAAAGAGAGCAATTTCACTTAATAAAAAGGCTCCACATAAGGGTGAGCATTCTAATATGAGGGACCTGAGATCACGTTGGCACTGTCCAGATAGGGGGGGGGGGGGGCCGAACGATTACAAACCATCATTTTGCAGATGACATCGACGGGTTGGATGACACAGAAGCGGAACTCCCGGGAATGGGTCAGAAGGCTCTATGAAACAGCTCTTGAATATGGTATGGAGATTAACTTTGGAAAGACAAAATTAATGACAAACAACGCCGGGGGCTTCAACAGCAGGATAAAAGCTAATGGTCAGGAACTCGAAGTGGTTGACCGTTTTAAATATCTGGGGTCGATTGTCAGTGATGAAGGATCAAAATGTGAGGTGTTGGCCAGAATAGCACAGACAATAGGGGCGCTTGCACGGCTTAACAAAATCTGGCAGGATAAACGGTTAGCACTATGCACGAAAATCAGATTAATGTGTAAATTCGTCCTGTCAATATTCATCTATGCTTGTGAGACATGGACAGTTACAACTGACCTGCAGCGGAGAACACAAGTCTTGGAGTAGAGATGTTTTCAAAGACTTCTAAACGTCGTGTACAAAGACTGAGTTACAAATGAGGAAATACGAGAAAGAATTATAACAGAAACAGGGCCTTTTGGAGACCTCCTGGCAGCGGTTAATAAACGGAAATTTTAATTTTTATGTGTTTGCCTCACTAGTTTCTACTGGCGGAGGAGCGCCTATTCCACCCAAGACCGTAGTCAACTGGGCGATATTAAGAAGCATACACCAGTGCTTGGATGTATGTGTTCGTATATATGTACCTATGCTAGGTTTGTGTCCTCTCAGAAGCCAGCCCAACCAAAGTGCAAAGGAAGGGCCTCACCCTGAGGGTGGATGTGAAAGTTGTGCAAAAGTGTGTTTGTAGGACAGAGTCAAATGAAACAGAGTGAGATAAGAAGAGAGAGTAACTCGCTAGGTACGGTCACATTTTGAGATAAAATGGTCTTGCAAATACGATCCTCCACGGAAAGGGGCGAGGCAGGCGACGAAGAGGTCGTCCCAGAATAGAGGTGAGAGGATGAGATTAAAGAATGGACCAATCTCCGACCAGCGGGGAAGCTGACAGAGAGGAATGGCGTTGCGTTGTAGAAGGTGTCTTCGTGTGTGCCCCAATGACGTCACCGGTTTCGGAATGACCTGACCTTAACTTAACTCAACTTAACGTCTTTATACTGGTTTAGAAGACCCTGCAGAGTTTGTATACAACCAGTTTCATTTACATCAACTTGCTCTAAAAGCTATGCGCATCCAGTTTATTCTTAAATGCATTAACTGTCCCTGCCTACACTACCTCCCCTGGCAATGCATTCCAAGCAGACACCACTCTCTGACTAAAATAATATTTCCTAATATCTAACCTGGACCTCTCTTTAGTCAGCTTGTAGCTATGCCCTTTTGTTCTTGTAGGTGGCTGTATTTTAAAAAACTTGTTATAGTCTAATTTATCCATTCCTCTGATCATCTTATAAACCTGTATTAAGTAACCTAGAATTCTTCTCTCTTCGAGACACTGTAGGCCGGTTTTTCTGAGTCGTTCCTCATAACTGTAATTCTGGAATCCCACTATCATCTTTGTCGCTCTTTTTTGTATTCTTTCTAGCATGTTAATGTCCCCTCTATGATAAGGACTCCACACCTGTACACAGTACTCCAATCTAGGTCTAACTAAAGCTTTATACAGTTTGACGATCACTTCCTTGCTCATATGTTTAATATTTCTTTTTATTATATTTAACATTGCATTTGCCTTTTTTTTTTTCACTGCTACCTTAACTTGCTTACTCACCTTTCCTGTAGGATCTATTATAACCCCTATGTCACTTTCCTTGTCTATCTTTCTAATATTGTTTTCTCCCATTCTTTACACTACAGCCAGGCAGAGTCAGGTCCACATTCTTCAGTACGCTCTGGGATGCTAAGAGAACAAGTTTACCGTACCAAAGAAAAATAATAACAATTTAAATTACAATATTGACGAGAATCTTCCAAGATGAACGACAATGACCCCATTAAAGGCGGAGACTTTCTAGTGTAATGAGCTCTCTAACAATGCATCCGCGACAGCAATGTCAGCTAGTGAACTACTCACGCATATGTGCTCAATCAGGGCTCTATAGTCGCATGACGCATCAAAAAGATGCCATTGATGTTAACCCACCTCTTAAAAATGCTGGTGGGAAACGCCCTGTTCACAGCTAGACCTCACACAATCATAGAGTTACCATTACCAGCACAGTCAAGGGCATAGAGAATGCCCCAGAGTTCGAGCATGCCCGTACCAAAACATAGCTTCTTACAGCTGTCAGCTTACGTTGGCTGCTACAATGTTCTTGGTAGGTGCGCAGTGCTATAGGTCGTCAATCGTTCAGTACGTGGAGGATCGATCGCGTTAAGAACACAATCATGTGTCTGCCAAACTGGACACGGTGGTATTCGAATCCACCAACATTCCCATATCTGACCCCCAACTAACACGACCCTGACCCCTCCCCTCCCCCACCAACATCCCCAATATGACCCACACCAACACGTCTCAAATCAGACCCCACCAACACGTCCCAAATCAGACCCCACCAACATCCCAAATCAGACCCCACCAACACGTCCCAAATCAGACCCCACCAACACGTCCCAATCAGACCCACACCAACACATCCCAAATCAGACCCACACCAACACATCCCAATCAGACCCCACCAACGGGTCCCAATCAGACCCCACAAACACGTCCCAATCAGACCCCACCAACACGTCCCAATCAGACCCCACCAACACGTCCCAATCAGACCCCACCAACACGTCCCAATCAGACCCCACCAAGACGCTCTAGTCTAACCCCCTAGAACTTTCTCCAATCCCCCACCAAATCTTCCGTGACCACCCCTTTTCCCAAATGTGACTGCACAAATGTCCGTTTATACTTGGGACACCACACAACCACCTCCGACCTTTGAACCCAATTTGAGGACAACCCAAATTATGAATGGGGTATTCTATGTTCCACAACTGAAATGAATAGTTCCAAATATGGTCATGCACTAACCACTTCTTATAAATCCATTTTTTACAAATGACGCAGATGTAGAAGGGCCGAGAATACTTGGTGCTCAGGAATGTACACCCTTTGAAAATCTTATTCGCCCTTCTCCAAGCACAACGGAAATCATTTTTATAAATTCGAGGTTCCGTGTAATATTTACAGAAGACAATTATGACCCTTTGCAAACATTATATGCTGTTTTAAATATTGTACGTTACTTATTTATAAAATATATTATATTAGTTTAATAAATTTTAATCCTTTTTCTAAAATTGAGAACGAAGTAATATAATTCTTTAAATATTCACCTTATCAGAGCCTCAAAGATACCGCCTTCGCAACCATCAACCAATGAAACACGACGGACATGACCGCCCTGAATAGCCTGGGTTGGCCATGTCAACAAGTTAAGTTTGTTCTGTCATACGTCACAACTGTGGACCTGGTTCAATCTTTAAAGTCGCGGCACACCACGGTTCACTATTATTTGCAGTCTTCTCTTTCCCAGCGACGCATAGATTTATCAATTATTCTCAAAATGGCACACAGAGCAACAAAAAGCGGAATAGCACTGGAGGCTCAACAGAAGGTCAGTTTTGTTAGTAGTGGCCATGTTTGGGGGGATATATATATATATACTTGTCGTTAATTTCATTTCGACTTCGCTAAATGTAAAGCCTTTCCATTAACATGCAGTCTGCATCCCAGAATGTACAGTGGTGGTGTCAAAGGCAATGACGTTACTAGAACCAATGCACAACCCTCTTTAGTCGTCTTTACGCCATCTGTTCTAGGCTATACTCACCCTTGTTCACCACTTGTGGTGGGAACATAGCGTCCTCTTGTTTATGCATTTGTAACTTTTTGGGTGGATAGACACATAAGAGTGACCACATCAGCTTGCTCCCTTACATGAAGCCCGTGGAATGTATAATGGTAGACGCTTAACTAGCACTGCTGTTGGGGATGAAGTGGTGCAGAATTAGTTGCACTTGGCTTCAGTTTTTTATGAGGTGTTGAGGGTGACCAGTTACCTTCCTCGCTGTCTGTCTTCCACTTACGTTAAGCCAGGTACCCATTTACAGTTTGGTGAACTTGAAAGTGCTGCTAGCGGGAACCCAGCTCTATACCTGGAAGAAGCGAGTCCACCACTACTATGTGTCTTAGGATGGGGTGACTAATTTATTACCTGTCGCATGTAAGTCAGTTGGAAATTTAAAAACAGGTAGACTGGAGCGTACTTCTAAGAGAACAAATAAAAATGATTAAGTGCAGACTTCCATCTTCAGTGATCGCTAAATCGTCATATATAGCGCATGGAAACGAGCGTTGACACACCAGCACACAAACAAACACTGTGCAACAGAATCAATACATAAATAGTTAGACGTGGACTTAGCAAATACAGCCGGTGGTGATAAACAATGCAGCCACTCGGCTCCACACACAACATGACAGTAATGTAAAATAAGACACATAAAAAACCCCAAAGGAAAGGCGTTGGGAGGGTGTGTACAGAGCTTGAACCGATGACTCAAAACACGAGACGTGTTTGTGTTGAAGGCCCGTGCTGCAGATTGTCGGCATCTAGTGCCATGCCGGTTAGCGTTAGCGATCATGGATTTTTACTTCCTCTTACATGCTGAAGTCGGATGCACTGGGCCGACAGACGCAAAATGAAAACTACATCGCAACGCGTACCGTCTTTGGGACAGAGAAATAAGGCGAACGCAAGAAAGAGAAAGAAAGACTTCCTCCTATCACTTTTGTCGTTTATCAGTCCCAACATGCATTCTTTCAATCTGTCCAATATTTGCTTTCTTTCCCTCCCTCTATTTCTCTTCCTCGTGATTCTGCCCATTGTCACCGTCTGTTCCACCTCGTCTTTTCTTATGACATGACTGAAGAAAGATGACTGCCATATCATGACTTTTGCCATAACCCATCTTTGTGTCTGTACCTCTTCAAGTAACACGTTATTAGCAGTGGTTAGCGCGCTGGCTTCACAAATGAGTGGTCCTGGGTTCATTCCCCAGTTGAGGCGGTCATGTTTTTTTCAGACCGCAATGGCTCCCGGGTCGACCCAGCCTTAAGTGGGTACCGGTTCAGTCCGGGAAGTAAAAACGGCAAGGGAGAGGAGATGGCTACCGCCCTCATATAGCCGAGCCTTTGAAATGTGAGATCGCTAACACCTCACCCCCCTACGGCAGTAATGCTATGGGATACTTTACTTTACTTTTTACTTTTTAACCGTTATTAACTTTCCTTAACCGTTATTAGCTTTCCTTAACAGTTATTAGCTTTCCTTAACAGTTATTAGCTTTCCTTAACCGTTATTAGGTTTGCTTAACAGTTATTAGCTTTCCTTAACCGTTATTAGCTTTCCTTAACAGTTATTAGCTTTCCTTAACAGTTATTAGCTTTCCTTAACTGTTATTCGCTTTCCTTAACCGTTATTAGCTTTCCTTAACTGTTATTAGCTTTACTTAACAGTTATTAGCTTTCCTTAACAGTTATTAGCGTTCCTTAACTGTTATTAGCTTTCCTTAACAGTTATTAGCTTTCCTTAACCGTTATTAGGTTTCCTTAACCAACAAACGTCGCTTCCCGATTTCAATAGTAAATCTTCGTGGAGGCTTTTATTACATTTTACGTGTTTGCCTCACTAGTTTCTACTGGTGGAGGCGGACCTTTTCCAACACCAGACTGTAGTCAATTTGGGCGATATTAAGACGCATAAACCAGTGCTTGGATGTATGTGTGCGTCTGTATGTACCTAGGCTAGGTTTGTGTGCTCTCAGAAGCCAGCCCATCCAAAGTGCAATAAAAGGGCCTCACCCCCAAGGGCACGTGTTAAATTTTGCAAGACTGTGATGATTGTTGGACAGAGTCAAATGAAACGAGTGTGATGATTATTGGACAGAGTCAAATGAAACACGAGTGTGATTATTGTTGGACAGAGTCAAATGAAACACGAGTGTGATTATTGGACAGACTCAAATGAAACACGAGTGTGATTATTGGACAGACTCAAATGAAACACGAGTGTGATTATTGGACAGAGTCAAATGAAACACGAGTGTGATTATTGGACAGAGTAAAAGGAAACACGAGTGTGATTATTGGACAGAGTAAAAGGAAACACGAGTGTGATTATTGGACAGAGTCAAAGGAAACACGAGTGTGGGGAAAGAAGAAGAGGTGTCAATATCCCAGAAAGAAGAGAGTATCTCCGTGGATTCTTCTTTCATGTCCTCCTTAAGTAAGAAAGCTTTCTTCTGTAAAACCACATTTCCGTTGCCTCCATGATCCCTAACATTCCTGCAGATTGTCAATGATTCGCTGCCATATGTCAGTACTGCTAGCACGAAGCATCCAAATCCCATTGCTTTAAGTCCATATAGAGTATTCTGTTGCACAAGATTCCCCTTATACTCTGGAAGACTGAATTCGCCTGGGCTATTCTGTTCTTTATTGGACAAGTACATCTCCCATCAGATCTGACGAGGGTGCACAAGTGTTGAAGTGTGTGGGATGTCTTAGTTCCGTCTAGTCCACCTTCATACAACACATGCAGGTTGAAAAGGTTTGGGACAAAAACACGTCTGCTGTCTAGCTACTACATCTACAAGTTTACATTCATGGCTACGTCTACAACTGTTTACGTTTATGGCCACTTATGCAAGTTTACATCTACAACAGTTTACTTTCATGGCTACATCTGCAAGTTTACATCCACAACAGTTTACGTTCATGGCTACATCTACAGCAGTTTACTTTTATGGATACATCTACAGCAGTTTACGTTTATAGCTACATCTGCAAGTTTACATCCACAACAGTTGACGTTCATGGCTACACCTACAACAGTCTAGGTTCATGGCTATACCTACAACAGTTTACGCTCATGGCTACATCTACGCCTTTACATCTACAACACTTTGATCACACATATGCGCTAGAATTGCATTGTTTCACACATATGCTCAAGAATATGTATATCTTCAATTGTTCATCATCTATGGGGTGGCAACATTCTTCTGTAAAACCACATCTCCGTTACTTCCAAAGATCTAAGCGCTTGCTTGTTAATTATCCATGATCCCCTACCATATGTCAGGGCTGGTTCCACGTAGCATCCAAGGACTCTCTTTCTCAGTTCCAACGGCTAGGATCTGTTTCACACTATTTCTTTCATGATCTGGAACACCGATTTTCCTTGGGCTGTCCCCAACTATACTGTAATAATGTTCCATATTGGAATATTCATGTCGCGATGTGCGGTAGTGAAAGTCCAACAATGACTCAGTCAATCAGTATGTAGCTAGTTGCGTGTATTCAAAGTAGTCTAATTTGTGCAAAGTAGCCCAGTCAAGCAAACTCTGAAGTTGACTCATAGCTTTCTCGCCTATCACACTCCATTGTTGCTAAGTCGGGACAACGCCCATAACACACTTCCCGTCCGGTATTGTTTAACACTCGTTCCTGATTGGCTCTTCCTGCTGAGAAATTTGATATCGCACGTGACTGCACTAGCACGGCCTGTCTTTCTGTCTTTCTGTCTTAACGCGTCACACCCAGCTGGCGTAGTCGAGCAGGGATATTCACAACCCTTTGTCCCAATCATACTTCAATCGAAAACCTGTCTGCTCACTTTGCAGCATAGGTCCTCAACAAATACTCGCCACGTCTTTTTATCTATCATTAGCCATCTGGGATCAAGATGCTGAGCAGCGCAGGAGCTGCAGTGGTCAGAGACCCATAGCTGACTGCTAGCGTCAGGGCCAGCGAACCAGAGCTGACTGCTAGCGTCAGGGCCAGCGAACCAGAGCTGACTACTAGCGTCAGGGCCAGCGAACCAGAGCTGACTGCTAGCGTCAGGGCCAGCGAACCAGAGCTGCCAAGACCCTTCTACACCTCCACGCGGTGATCCTGGATAACAGACTGCAGAAGGGCAGACTGGCTAAGGAGAAGGGATCGAAGAGGGAATGCTAACCCGGTACTAAAAAATACTTCCTGAATGCGGATATGTTGCACGGAAAGGTGCAAATATCGCAGTCAAGCTGTAAACTACGACACAACACACTCCGTTCTCTGGACTACATTCTGCTACTTAGGTCCGTCTCAGGGTTTGGTAGCAGGAGATTGAGAACGAACGAAGCCAAGCTGAAGGCAAGCCGAGGCCATCTGAGCAAATTCTATCTACATCATGTTTGCTACCCTGCCATTTGCTCTCAGTTCCCTCTTCCATGAGTGTCCTAGTCTTCCTCTACTTCTCATGCCCTGTGGATTCCAGAACAGAGCTTGTCTGGTAATGTTATCCACTGATTTCCGTAATGTATAACCTATCCATCGCCTCCTCACTGGCATTTGTCCCATTTCCCCCATCAGTTCCACATTGGGGTTCTTGTAATATTTCCACCCTTGTATTTTGCGCCGGCAAACATACCTATTATGATGAATGATTTTAGTGACTTTTTTATATTCTTTTCAGCGACATTTGAATGTAACTTTGGGCATGGCAGCTTAACTAAACAGTTCAACTAAACAGTTGAATAATCAATACAGTTTCACGCGGTTTAATCCATAAGTGCTTTGTTCCTCTCCATATTTTTGGAGAATCTCAGCACAATGGACGGAACTCCGTAGCACCGACCAGGATCCTGTAATAAATTCGGTAGATTTTTAAAACATAATTTTGAATTGTGCCTGGGCTGCGGCCGTTATGCCTACTTTTTCGATTTCCAACTTTCGAGGGATTTTTAACATACACGACACTGCACACGGGCGTCCGATCTCTATTACTTATAGATCCGGGGAGATACCAGAAAGTCCAGGAGAAAAATCCAGTTCTCCACCGAGATTGAACCCGCGACCTCTAGCATCCGAGGCCGACGTCTTCCCCCGAGTGAGATACTCAATCAATCAATCAATCAAAACCCGTCGCTTCTATCGGTCCATAGGCTAGTGATAACATCCAGCTAGCATACGCAGTCCTGGACTGCTCTTTCTGGCTCTCTCTAGGTGTAATAATTTAATCTACGTTCCTTCTCACATTCCCTTCTCTATGTATTTTTAGGTCTCCCTCTTTTCTCTTCCCCTGCGGATTCTATGTAAAAGCCTGCATGGCTTTGATAAACAGTGGCTTCCTCGTCGTATCTCCGATCCATACCAATTTCTTCGGTTAATTTATTGTTCCAGTCGCTGTTGCTGTGTTCTTTCCCATGGATCTTAATTCCTCACAATGACCTGACACTTTAAGTACCTTATCCTTCGAAGGCATCTGTTAAAGAAGGACTGGAGTCTTTGTTGAATAGTCTTTCGAAGAGTCAAAACGGCTTATCAAAGCCAGATACATGACCAAATGGGAAACCGAACATACTGGTTACACCAAAAACGATGCCTATTACCAGTTGAACCGAAGAGAGCAGGTCGTTGTCTTCAGACTTCGCACTGGCCACAATAGACTGAGGTACCACCTATTCAACAAATTGAAGATAGGGTGTACCGACGAATGCCCATGCGGAACTGGTAAAATGACCACTGAACATCTGCTGCAGAACTGCCCGACATACGAGGATCAGAGAGAGCAGATGTGGCCATCACCAGTGGAACTGCAAGACAAGCTCTATGGCAGTGGCGACAGCCTCAGGATGACCGCCGCTTTTTTCGAAAAAATAATGGTTACTGTCTGACTGCGTACGAAGAAGAAGAAGAATAGTAGCACGTGACTAACATGTCCGATCAATATGTTTTGCCTGGCCCTGACTAACATGTCCGATCAATATGTTTTGCCTGGCCCTGACTAACATGTCCGATCAACATGTTTTGCCTGGCCCTGACTAACATGTCCGATCAATATGTTTTGCCTGGCCCTGACTAACATGTCCGATCAATATGTTTTGCCTGGCCCTGACTAACATGTCCGATCAATATGTTTTGCCTGGCCCTGACTAACATGTCTGATCAGTACGTTCTAAAACCCTGATGCAAACCACCACCCATAATTCACTGGCTGCTATCACCGCATTCACTACGCCACCGTAGATCATCGTATTCCAGTATTTCAATGACTAACTTTAACTTCTGAGCAGAAATGTTGTCTTTGGTCACAGCTAGCTGTAAATATAACACTCCAGTACATCCAGCTGTAAATAGTACTTCACTGACTATTAGGAAAGGCACGTCACGAGGTAAAAAGCTGTCTATAAATATTTTAAAAATAGAGTTCTAGTGTTAGGTTATGTACAAGTGACTAGCCGTACATATTAAGTACGCACGAGGGCTGGTGATCCTGGTATATCTCCAAACCTCGACCAGGGTCTGACGATCCGAGCCAGCCTGTGACACGCACCATAAATAGCCTGGATACACCTTGTAGGACAGCCATTTTCTCTGCGCACTTACGTCAAGTCTGCTTCGGTAAGGACACTCTTCCGGCCAGGCCTGTGTCAAGTGTTGGTTGGGACGTCTGTTTGCGTGCGCGTGTTTGTTTGTGGTTTAAGTATATCTTGTTGGTGTTCTTCTTCTCGTCTTCTGTGGAGTCAGTGAAGGTCCTAATACTCACGCAATTTGGAGTCAGTGAAGGTCCTAATACTCACACAATGTGGAGTCAGTGAAGGTCCGAATACTCACGCAATGTGGAGTCAGTGAAAGTCCTATTGCTCATACAATGTGGAATCAGCGAGAGGTCCTAATACTCACGCAATGTGGCGTCAGTGAAGGTCATGCTATTGACGCAATGTGGCGTCAGTGAAGGCCATGCTATTGACACAATGTGGCGTCAGTGAAAGCCTAATATTTAGTTTTGGTATTTCGTGTGTACAGCACGTTTTCCAAAGTGGGATGACGTGTGGAGTGGGATGACGTGTGGAGTGGGAGGACGTGTGGAGTGGGATGACGTGTAGAGTGGGATGACGTGACAATCTTGGGCATGGGACTGGCTCCCAACTAGGAGTGCCAGAGCAATGAATCCTGCTTGTCATCTGCAATATATTTACGTGATTACAAATTCTTGTATTTTATTTTGTCCAAACGAACACTCACAAAAATACACAAGACACTCTCAAACTGTGAACTTATACACTCCCGTCTGTACAAATGTGAATCTTTTGTATTTAATAAGTATAAATTACGGATTAGTGTGTTAGGGATCTTTGAATGGGGAAAGGGGGAGGGAGGGGGGGGGGGGGAGATTTGTAGTGCATGGTTCCGGTTGGCAAATTTCCAGATTCTAAACATTGACCGTAATGTTTTCGTTCGTAATAAAAATTTTAATTTGGTTTTATGTTTGATTTCCATTGTTCAGCTTTGCTTCTGTCTACCTGGCAGATTTCGTCGTAAAGTGTTTTGCGCCTTAAAGAACTAGTGCATCTGACTTCAGCACGAATTTTTTTCATGAGTTCACTTTGAAAATGGGTATGACTTGGCTGTTTCATTCGTTCTTCTACTTCTTATTCTTCTTCTTCTTGTGTTCACTCATTTATTTGCACACCGTCAGACGAGTTTCCCACGATGAACTTGGCCTGTGCCTGGGGCTCCTCTTTCATCATCATCATCATCATCATCAGTCCCGTAACCTAGAAGGTCGTTGAGGCACCGTTATTGCAGTTTGTCGAACAAGTTTCCGCCATTCGTCTCGATTGTTCGTCAAAGTATTAGTTTCAGCTATAGACTTTCCCCTTCACTCTTTTATGTTGTCCTCCCGTCTCCTGTTTGGTTTCCCTCTCTCAGGACGGTCTTGGTCAGCCCTGCCGGTCGTGATTTTTTTTTTTTTTTCGTTCGCCTTATTTCTCTATTCCCCAAGGCAAGTGTGCGTTACACTGTGGTTTTTATTTTGCGCCTATCGGCCCAGTGCATCCGACTTCAGCATGCATTTTATGTAAGGGTCTGTTTCCTCCTGCATTTTCTAAGGGTTTGCTTCCCCGGGGTAACGGCCTGTGCTGTGATGGGGAACGAACCCAGCACCTTCTGGTTGTGAGCCGTGCCACTTAACCACTAGGCCACGCCGTCCCCGCCGGTCGTGATGTATGTCCATACCAAGCCAATTTTCGTGTTTTTACTATCATCATCATGTTGCATGTCCTTTACAGAACGTCGCTCTCATCACAGTCTGTCTGAAAGAAACTCGTTCCCTTGCCAAAACTCCAGCCTCCGCCACAGAAATACCCAGACATTCCTGGATATCTTGGTGCCATCGTCTTCTTGGTCTACCTTTTGTTCTTTTGCCTGGCATCATACCTTCCATCACTGTTCGCTCGAGACCGTTGTGTCTGTTGATGTGACCAAAATATTTGCATTTTCTAGCCAAAATGGAATTGATAAACCAGTTATCCCCTATGCTCAACTCTTGCCGAATGTCTACATTTGCCTTGTTCTCTGTCCAGAGTATTCTGAGGATCTTTCTGTAACGTTTTGACTTGAAGGATTCGATTCTTTGTCTAGAAGTTTTTGTAATCGTCCATGATTCGCAGCCATACGCTGCCACAGGAAAAACACATGCTCTCGAGACTTTTACTTTTATCATTTCGTTGGTGCTCTGCCATAATTTCTTCAGGCTGTTCAGTCTCTGCATTGCCATAGCTAGTCTTCTTCTATTGTTTTACTATAGGCCCGTAAATCTTTGAGTCCAATGTTGAGTCCTGTGTTGAGTCCTGTGTTGAGTCATGTGTTGAGTCCTGTGTTGAGTCCAATGTTGAGTCATGTGTCCGATGAGTCTACCTCAGCTTGTTGTACATAGGGCAGTCGTGTCAAATATATGCTCTCGTTTGGTGGCTGTTCACATGTGCATCTTACATACGTAGACAGACTGCATGTGTGTTTATTTGGCCCTGTGCCCAGCCTTGAAGGAGAGAATATTGATCCGCAGTCGCTGCCGATCAATAGTGTGGTAGTCTCTCTTGAAAACGGCGGCAAAGATGGCACCCTTCCGGCTGCGGGTCTACATTGCTCTGGTGTTTTAGCTCATAATGGATGCCTCCAGTCCACGGATTTGCCTGGAATTCACACTAGTCGACGACTTACACTTGTGTTTACGGAAACGTGTTGTTGTTTTCCATTCGGAGTAGCTAGTTCGTTCCTTTTGTTGTGTTTTCTTCCTTCCGATTATCCAGGCCTGGACATCGATTACAGGAATTAGCACTACGCTTATTCTTGTGTCGTATTTCACGGTCTAGTTCACACGGTTGGAACACGAGTTTTGCGCCATTTGCCAGAGCTGCATACAGCGTTGGTTTCGGTATGACTGTGTAATTTAGACATATTACAACTGTAATGGACTAGAGCACGGCACAGGAGAGATGCCGAACACATCACAAACAAGTTGAGTGATGTCTCTTTGACCTCTTACGTTGGGAAAGACACGACGCACAGGGATATGTCATCCCCCTCTGCTGGCTTGATTGCCTGTTTACGGGAAAGGCTTCGGGAGTAAACCCCGATGAAAAATCTGCATGCTGTGCATTCTCCAGTCGTCGCAATAAAATCTTGGCACTGGTCAAGGTAGCTCAGGACGAGAGAGTGAGGTTGACAAAAGGCGCAGTTTCTTCCTCACTTTAATCCAAATCCCCGCGCAAGTCACCCATTTCAGCGGACACAGCAAGAGGTAAGTCTGTCCACACGGCTGGACACAGCAGGAGGGCAGACTGTTCACACTGTTGGACAAAGCGAGCGGTCTTCATCACATGTGATAGAGGAATATCCTGTCAGTCTCCGTAGAACGCACATCCGAACACTAGCCAGCTTGGGTTGACAGCCATGTCACTAACTGGTCGACCGCTCCCTCCCTGCGACCTTTCCATGCAGTCAAATGACTTTTCAGCGCAAATTTTGAAAGTCGCGTGAACATTGTACTGTCACATACAATTCCCAGGAGGTTCTGGGGCAAACTATTGGCCAAAGTTCAAATTAAAATGTCCAATATTGCACACGTTAAAACGCCATAAAACATTTAATTAAAACATGCCTCACAAGTTGTATTCTGCGCGGGATATTCTTTCATTCAAAATAGACAAAAACTGAACCACTCCCTAATTTCACTTCGTTAAATAAAGGTGGGTCGCACTTTTTAAAGTGGGGTCTCAAACATTCATTGGTCGGAAACACAAGGTCAAGTGAAGCATCCTGGTCCAGACTACTACTTGTATTTGGGCACAAATAGCTTTCTTCTTCTTCTGCGTTCGTTCTCAATCTCCCGCAGCCAAGCCCTGAACAGGGCTTTGTAAGTTGCAGGATGTAGTCTTGAGAATGCATTGCGTTGTGCCGTAGTTTACAGCTTGACTGCGATATTTACACCTTTCAGTACGACACATCCGACTTCAGCAGGCATTTTTAGTACAGGATTATCTTTACCTCTTCGATTTATTTCTCCTTAGCCTGTCTCATCTGTTGCAGGATCACCCATGGAAGTGTAGAAGGGTTTTGACGGCTGTGGTTCGATGACTCCAACGCCAGGAGTCAGCTATGGGTCACTGACCGCTGCAGCTCATACATCTTCTAATGTCCAACATAAATATTTCTTTCATGCGGCATTTTGGACACACCATTGTCTTCGTATGGCCCTCAATTTCGAATTAGTTTAAGACTCCCCGTTATAAAATATATATAGATCGAGGTTAGCCCGTCCCAACACCAGAGCTGAACTGCGCATACATCGTTATTCAAATGAGATTGACACAAAAGCTCTGTGACCCGGCTTGGCAAACATGGAGATACCTCAATTTGAAAATGCTCTAAAATAGAATGCGTTAACAGGTTTTTCAGCTCCAAAGTTTAGACATGGCTTTTGAGAATGTCGACTAGCCACGTGGGCCGCTACATCGATGCTATTTGGTGCAATTTTCTGATCCTACGAAACATCAGCATCATCAAGTGTTGTCTCCGCAACGGACGTTGACGGTAATGGATCTCCACCTGTCTCTGTCTCGCTCCAGGTTGGTTCACGCAGTCAAACTGTGTCCCGACCGCATCCTGATGGTGTCTGTCCATCTTTACCTCTGTCGCCCTTTGGCAGTCTTGTCCTCTACCCTGTCCTCCAAAACAACCTTCAGCAGACTGTCATGGCGTTTGACATGACCAACATATTACGTTTTTCTGCTGTTTATTTCCATCAGAGAAATCTGTTCTAGCTGGAGTTGTTCCAGAACCTCACTTTTGGTTTTCATATCTTTCCTAGAAACTCATCCACGTCTTCTGAATACCCACATTTCAAAGGCTTCATTGTGATTCTCCAGTTTCTTTGTCAAGGTCCAGGTTTCTAATCAATACAAAATCTGAGAGGACATTTGATGATTCTTATTTTTAAGATTTGAGATATCTGCTTTGAGGGAAGTGTATCTCTCTGAGGTCTGAGATGTCTGATCGGACAGAAGTGTATCTCTCTGAGGTCTGATATGTCTGATCGGACAGAAGTGTATCTCTCTGAGGTCTGAGATATCTGCTCGGACAGAAGTGTATCTCTTTAAGGCCTGAAATATCTGCTCGGACAGAAGTGTATCTCTCTAACGTCTAAGATATCTGCTTGGACAGAAGTGTATCTCTCTAACGTCTAAGATATCTGCTTGGACAGAAGTGTATCTCTCTAACGTCTAAGATATCTGCTTGGACAGAAGTGTATCTCTCATCCTGTTAAATGTTTTTTTTGGCCATTGGAATTCTTTTAATGATCTTCCTTTCACATTTTCTATGAGCCGAAATGAGTTGGCCGAGGTTGACACTTGTTCCTCATATTCTCTATTTATGTGGATGAAAGCTTTTGGACTTTCTTGTTATCAATAGATAACACTGATATCAATAGATAAAACTGATATCAATAGATCACCCCTGCACTTTTCTGCTTCGCCATGGACTGGATCATCACACAGTCTTCTGCGTACAACCCAGGGGTTCTCGTTGACTGGTATACAAACATAGAAGAACCCCGGTATCCAACCAGACATATGGATACCTCATGCCAGGCAGCCAACCATTTTGTTCTAACAATCAACCTGGTTAGTCCTTAGCAGATGCCTTCCCTTGTCTTCTCTGGATTGATACTAGAACTCACATTTGGCTATTGGTAGTACACTTACTGCTGGTTTCATTCTTTCGATCTTCTCAAATTTGGTGAATTTGTAATTCTCATGTGTCCAACCTTATTTAACAATGGTCTCCCGTGGAGCATAGGGTAACAACATAGTGTCCTCCATCGGTTTCTATTCTGTGCCGTCTTCTTGAGATCTGCCCACATGACCCCGACAGAACTGGCTTTCTCTACAACCGATCTTCGCTTGGTGCTACTTTTTTCATCTTTTTCCTTGCTAGTTCCAATTCAGTGCATGTCTGATTGCACTGTCTGGCCTATTTCTGAGAGTGTGGCCTATACATCTCCACTTTCTCTGCCCAATTCCTTGCTGGATTAGCTGTTGTTGTGATTTTTCTCTCTATGTTTGTCATTTCCCCTGTGCATCTACCTTGAACTACATGACGAGGAACTGATATCCTGTCTTTATGTGACCTTGACACACTAACTGCGGCCCTTGTTCCATTACCGTGACTTCGTGCGGACCCCGGTTTAAGTGTGGTATGTTGTCTGTCCATCGTAATCGACAAGGACCACTATGTCAGCATTCACTGTTCGCATGAGTTTTAAGATGGCTAAATAAGCCAAACTGAGCCTTGAATTGTCTGTTGCACTTAGTACAGGGAAATAAGACACATCCTTCCACCGGGTTGAAGAAGGGTTGATGTGAGCTGACTTGCGGAGCGATCGTCTCTGGATAGCCTCATCTTCTTCTTCGTTAGTTCTCAATCTCCCACTACCAAACTCTGAAAGGGCTTAAGTAGCAGAATGTAGTCAAGAGAACGGAATGCGTTGAGTCGTAGTTTACAGCTTGGCTGCGATATTTGCACCTTTCGGTCCAACACATCCGACTTCAGCAAGCATTTTTTGAGTACCGGGTTAGCATTCCCTCTTCGATCCCTTCTCCTTAGCCAGTCTGCCCTGTTGCAGCCTGTTATCCAGGATCACCGCGTGGAGGTGTAGAAGGGTCTTGGCAGCTCTGGTTCGCTGGCCCTGACGCTAGCAGTCAGCTATGGGTCGCTCTATTCTTGATGCCTTATGTCTCTGAACACCCCCAGCAACAGTGCTGCGGCAGTTTGTGCGATGGCTGGCGATTCTTTCCCAGTCATCGGGGTTAATACCACACTGGATCAGTGATCTCTTAAGCGTGTCCTTGTACATTTTCCACTGCCCACCGCTTGCTCTCTTGCCAGTTTGGAGTTCACCATAAAGCAACCCTTTTGGTAGACGTTGATCCGACATGCATATTACATGGCCAGCGCATCTCAGCTGTGCTGTACATATGCTGTGTGTACGTGTCATGCCAGATCGCGCTAACACATCTGTGTTTGGCCCCATGCCCTGCCATCTAATCCTCACCAGTTTCCGCAGACAGCACATGTGGGAATGGTTCAACTCCCCGACATCACGACAACAGCCGGCACAGGTCTGACACGCATATGTAAGGGTTTGTAGAACAACTGCAGCGTAGACCTTCATGTTTGTTTGCGTTCTGATTCCTCGTCTATCTCACACTTTGCTACCAGGTCTAATGTTTGATGTGGATTGTGTTTGAGACCTTAACATTCACGTGACGACCTTTAGACACGTTCAGAACACAGCTGTTATTGAAAAAAAAAAAAGAAAGAAAAAAAAACGAAAACAGCGTTATGCTGGTCGTCCCACCTGTGACACGCTCACAGTAATTATCTTGTTTATTATTTTCAATCTACATTCACCTCGCGGCGCCCTACTGGATGGGCGCCGGCGGGTAGAAGATTTGCAATGGCTATTCTTAGATACAGGGAGAGGAGACTAACTGTCCGTCAGGCACACTGACTATGTTAGTCAGGGTCAGATGAAACATACTGATCAAACTATGTTAGTCAGGGTCAGATGAAACATACTGATCAAACTATGTTAGTCAGGGTCAGATGAAACATACTGATCAAACTATGTTAGTCGCGGCCAGGTAAAACATACTGATCAGACTATGTAAGTCAGGGCCAGGTGAAACATACTGATCAGGCTATGTTAGTCAGGGCCAGGTGAAACATACTGATCAGGCTATGTTAGTCAGGGCCAGGTGAAACATACTGATCAGGCTATGTTAGTCAGGGTCAGGTGAAAGATACTGATCAGACTATGTTAGTCAGGGTCAGATGAAACATACTGATCAAACTATGTTAGTCAGGGTCAGATGAAACATACTGATCAAACTATGTTAGTCAGGGTCAGATGAAACATACTGATCAAACTATGTTAGTCAGGGTCAGATGAAACATACTGATCAAACTATGTTAGTCAGGGTCAGATGAAACATACTGATCAGACTATGTTAGTCAGGGTCAGATGAAACATACTGATCAAACTATGTTAGTCAGGGTCAGATGAAACATACTGATCAAACTATGTTAGTCAGGGCCAGGTGAAACATACTGATCCGACTATGTTAGTCGCGGCCAGGTAAAACATACTGATCAGACTATGTAAATCAGGGCCAGGTAAAACATACTGATCAGACTATGTAAGTCAGGGCCAGGTAAAACATACTGATCAGACTATGTTAGTCAGGGCCAGGTGAAACATACTGATCAGGCTATGTTAGTCAGGGTCAGGTGAAAGATACTGATCAGACTATGTTAGTCAGGGCCAGGAGAAACATACTGATCAGACTATGTTAGTCGGGGTCAGGTAAAACAGCTGAAACATACTGATCAGACTATGTTAGTCAGGGCCAGGTGAAACATACTGATCAGACTATGTTAGTCGGGTCAGGTGAAACATACGGATCAGACTATGTTAGTCGGGGTCAGGTGAAACAGCTGAAACATACTGATCAGGCTATGTTAGTCAGGGCCAGGTAAAACATACTGATCAGACTATGTGACCCTAGACTGACCTTGCCCTTTTTGTAGATGTATTCAAGCTTCCGTGTGCCCATGTACAAAGATGAAGAAGACACTACGGAGGTACTGATAACATCAGACTAACAAGTGCCTACCTCAGGTATAATCAAGCCATTTAAAAAAAAAGTACCAACAGGAAAACAAACTCAACAATTGAGATAGCAATAACCTTATCTTGCCCACTTCTTTAGACGTATTCAAATCTACACCTTCAACCGGTAAATGGTAAATTAAACCCAACCTACCAAGAGTATGGGTAGCCGCGTAGCGCAGTGGTTAGCGCTCTGGGTTCGCATCTGAGTGGTACTGGGTTAATTCCCCAGTTGAGGCGGTAATGTTTTTTCAGACAGCAACGGCTCCCGGGTCGACCCAGTCTTAAATGGGTCCCGGCTCAGTCCGGGAAGTAAAAGCGGAGAGGAGATGGCTACCTCATATAGCCGAGCCTTTGAAATGTGAGATCGCTAACACCTCACACCCCTACGGCCGTAATGCTATGGGTTTCTTTACTTTACTTTACCAAGAGGATTACGCCACTGACCTAACTGAAATAGTCACCCAGGGCTGTCTATTGATATAAGTTAAACCACTACAGCTAATGTTGACAGGGGCGTATCTTCGCCAAATAGCGAATAAACCTTTACAAACAGAAAACAATTTAGCATTATTTGCCCCCGGGTGGTCTATAAAAATACATGCTTTGAATTATGAGCGAACCTTGGCTGGCTGTGCGATGTGTCATCATTGTGTGTGTTGAACGTAAACAACTGACGAATATTTATATATGCCTGATCACGTTTCAAGTAGGACCTGTCTGCTTGATAAAAAATGTTAATAAATGTGTTTGTATGCTTCAGTAAGCGAGGAAAGCACGCTGCTCTTCGTCTCCGTATCCAGTTGTCACTGCATCATCACTATCATCATCATCCGTTCTGTAACCTGAAAGGTTATTGGGGCATCAATACTGCAGTTTGTTGAACCAGTTCCCGCCACTTCACTCGGTTTGATGCCAGGATACTTGTTCTAGCTATGGACTTTCCCGTCCACTCTCTGATGTTGACTTCCCATCTCTTTTTCTGGCTCCCTCTCTCTTACGCTTCCCAGGCACAGAACTTTGCAGGACCGTCTTGGTCAACCTAGCAGATCTGAAACATGCTCATACCATGTAAGCTTGCGTGCTTTTACCATAGTCAATAGGTCTTTGTATTGGCGGACCTCTCTCTTAACGAAGTCCTGAACTGCCTTATTCGGGACGTGGTCTAGACACGAAACGCCGAGGATTCGACGCAAACATCGCATCTCCATTGCACACATTTTTCGCTCTAAAACAGCTGACAGAGTCCAAGTTTCGCACGCCTAGAGGTACGCGGAAGTGACCAGTGCATCCATTAAACTCAACTTGGATTTCAAGTTGAAGCTTTTGTCCTTTCATATCGGTCTCAGTTTAGTCAGAGCAGTCATGGGCATGGCTGTTCTTGTCTGAATCTCAGTTCTGGAACTTTCCGCATCCGTCAGTGCTCCCATATATTTAAACTGTTTAACAATATGGATTCGCCTTTGATCGCACTCGGACTCGTTAGGCCCTCTGGGACGTTGTCCATTATTTTACTCTTTTCTGCACTCATTTCTATTCCAAACTTGTGAACGGTTTTCTCTCCAGCAGGAGTATAATGTCTCTACTACAGTTGGCCTCTTTCAGAAAGCCTGTGACAATTCACTTTGCGCGCTTTTGTGGTCGTGGTTTCTGTAGGACGTTGTTTTACACGATGTGGTTGCTAGGCCCATGCACATCTCTGATTAGGTCCTTTACTCCCTTGTAAGGGGCCGACTAGAGATCCATTCGGATAAATGGTTAGTCTTACATAAGTATACGTCTAACGAATTTTTGTTTGGAAAACTAAGCAAGGCTGGATTGTCTTTCTACGCGGGAAGTCATCATCCTCTGGTTGGTCAGTCCTATGGCTGGTTGTAAGGTTGTCTGATCATGTCTCTCCATTTGACCCTATCATCTGGTTGGTCAGTCCTAAGACTGGTTTGTAAGGTTGTCTGATCATGTCTCTCCATTTGACCCTATCCTCTGGTTGGTCAGACCTAAGACTGGTTGTAAGGTTGTCTGATCATGTCTCTCCATTTGACCCTGTTCTCTGGTTGGTCAGTCCTAAGACTGGTTGTAAGGTTGTCTGATCAGGTCTCTCCATTTTGACTCTATCCTCTGGTTGATCAGACCTAAGACTGGCTGTAAGGTTGTCTGATTATGTCTCTCCATTTGACCCTATCCTCTGGTTAATCAGACCTAAGACTGGCTGTAAGGTTGTCTGACCATGTCTCTCCATTTTGACCCTATCCTCTGCAGCTCTCTTCATTACTTTAGTGTCTCTGCGTGCCTGAGATGTAAAGGTGAGTCTTGGTTGCCCCTTCATATTTTCCTTTGGATCATGTCCTCCAGCATCTTCTGTAGGCAAAACCCACTAATCAGACATGCTAGTCAGGATCAGGGAAATTATACAGACTGCACTTCGACGCAACACTCTGTGGATACGTGCTGATTTGTGACAGACTGGCCAACCTTTAGTGGATTGACGTGATACCTTTAGCAATGAGCAACACGCAGATGAAGTCAAGCATAGCCAAACCGCCTGGACGACCCTATCCCCATTCACCAGCACCCTCGAGGTGTAAAGAAAGCTACTGCAACCCGCATTTAATGCCCTTTTCAGGGCGGACAAAAGAGTAAACTTACTCATCATGGGCATTCAACAACAACATCAACAACATCAACAACAACTACAACATCTCCATTGAATGTAGCGCTCTTAAATGGCACATCTCTATATATGCGTAACCATATTTTGTAGGCATTCAACAACAACAACAACAATAACAACACCAACAACAACAATACCAACAATACCAACAACAACAACACCAACAAGACCAACAACAACAATACCAACAAGACTACTACCCTCTATCTCCATCATCAATCGCCACCTCTGTTTACGACCATATGAAAAACTTGCAAGTAATCTTCGAGTCGTAATTTGCACCAGTTATCTGTGATTGACATTTGTTAACGGATGTTGGTTTACATACATGTCCCATGACTCATTGCAGAGGCTGCCAACAAACTCACCATACCACAGCTGGTGTACAACATTAACATTATGTATTTCTATCAACCAGTTTTGTGCTAAGCAAGCGAAACGAGGGTTCTCAAACGGTATTTTGACAAGGTCTAGGTTACTACCAGTGATCTTTAGGATATTGAGTCTTTGTGCTGTACATTAATAAAATAAAGTCCAGATTAGATATTAGGAACTATTTTTTCTAGTCAGAGAGTGGTGAATGCTTGGAATAGATTGTCACAGGAAATAGTGGCGGCAGGTTAAGTTAATGCATTACAAAATAGGTTGGAGGGACACAGTTATTTCTAGATGAAGTTGTAGAAGAAATTTGTTGTATACGGGCTCTGCAGAACTTTCTAAACCAGAATAAAGAAGTTAAGTTTCGCGTTTTTAGGTTTTTGCGAGTGGAATATCCGGGGTTTAAGGGACAGCGTGGGCTAATGGAGCGGCTTACATCACGAAGGTGCTGGGTTCGCTCCCTGTCACAGCACCAGCCGTTACCCCGGGGAATCAAACCATTAGAAAATGTAGCAGGAAGCAGACCATTCTATAAAATGCTTGCCGAAGTCAGATGTACTGGATCAACAGGCGCAACATAAAAAGACAGTGCAACGCTCACCCCCTTGGGGAATAGAGAAATAAGGTGAACGCAAAAAAATAAATAAAATCACGGTTTTCGCGAGTGGTCTCTATGGTTTCTGAGAGTAGTCATAGATGTCTCTGCTAGTGGTCTCTATGGTTTCTGAGAGTGGTCATAGATGTCTCTGCTAGTGGTCTCTATGGTTTCTGAGAGTGGTCATAGATGTCTCTGCTAGTGGTCTCTATGGTTTCTGAGAGTGGTCATAGATGTCTCTGTTAGTGGTCTCTATGGTTTCTGAGAGTGGTCATAGATGTCTCTGTTAGTGGTCTCTATGGTTTCTGAGAGTAGTCATAGATGTCTCTGCTAGTGGTCTCTATGGTTTCTGAGAGTGGTCATAGATGTCTCTGTTAGTGGTCGCTATGGTTTCTGAGAGTGGTCATAGATGTCTCTGTTAGTGGTCTCTATGGTTTCTGAGAGTGCTCATAGATGTCTCTGTTAGTGGTCTCTATGGTTTCTGAGAGTAGTCATAGATGTCTCTGCTAGTGGTCTCTATGGTTTCTGAGAGTGGTCATAGATGTCTCTGTTAGTGGTCGCTATGGTTTCTGAGAGTGGTCATAGATGTCTCTGTTAGTGGTCTCTATGGTTTCTGAGAGTGGTCATAGATGTCTCTGTTAGTGGTCTCTATGGTTTCTGAGAGTAGTCATAGATGTCTCTGCTAGTGGTCTCTATGGTTTCTGAGAGTGGTCATAGATGTCTCTGTTAGTGGTCTCTATGGTTTCTGAGAGTGGTCATAGATGTCTCTGTTAGTGGTCTCTATGGTTTCTGAGAGGTCATAGATGTCTCTGCTAGTGGTCTCTATGGTTTCTGAGAGTGGTCATAGATGTCTCTGTTAGTGGTCTCTATGGTTTCTGAGAGGTCATAGATGTCTCTGCTAGTGGTCTCTATGGTTTCTGAGAGTGGTCATAGATGGCTCTACTAGTGGTCTCTATGGTTTCTGAGAGTAGTCATAGATGTCTCTGCTAGTGGTCTCTATGGTTTCTGAGAGTGGTCATTGATGTCTCTGTTAGTGGTCTCTGTGGTTTCTGAGAGTGGTCATAGATCTATCTGTTAGTGGTCTCAATGGTTTCTGAGAGTAGTCATAGATGTCTCTGCTAGTGGTCTCTATGGTTTCTGAGAGTAGTCATAGATGTCTCTGTTAGTGGTCTCTATGGTTTCTGAGAGTAGTCATAGATGTCTCTGCTAGTGGTCTTTATGGTTTCTGAGAGTAGTCATAGATGTCTCTACTAGTGGTCTCTATGGTTTCCGAGAGTAGTCATAGATGTCTCTGTTAGTGGTCTCAATGGTTTCTGAGAGTAGTCATAGATGTCTCTGCTAGTGGTCTCTATGGTTTCTGAGAGTAGTCATAGATGTCTCTGTTAGTGGTCTCTATGGTTTCTGAGAGTAGTCATAGATGTCTCTACTAGTGGTCTCTATGGTTTCTGAGAGTAGTCATAGATGTCTCTGTTAGTGGTCTCTATGGTTTCCGAGAGTAGTCATAGATGTCTCTACTAGTGGTCTTTATGGTTTCTGAGAGTAGTCATAGATGTCTCTGTTAGTGGTCTCTATGGTTTCCGAGAGTAGTCATAGATGTCTCTACTAGTGGTCTCTATGGTTTCTGAGAGTAGTCATAGATGTCTCTGCTAGTGGTCTTTATGGTTTCTGAGAGTAGTCATAGATGTCTCTACTAGTGGTCTCTATGGTTTCCGAGAGTAGTCATAGATGTCTCTGTTAGTGGTCTCAATGGTTTCTGAGAGTAGTCATAGATGTCTCTGCTAGTGGTCTCTATGGTTTCTGAGAGTAGTCATAGATGTCTCTGTTAGTGGTCTCTATGGTTTCTGAGAGTAGTCATAGATGTCTCTACTAGTGGTCTCTATGGTTTCTGAGAGTAGTCATAGATGTCTCTGTTAGTGGTCTCTATGGTTTCCGAGAGTAGTCATAGATGTCTCTACTAGTGGTCTTTATGGTTTCTGAGAGTGGCCATAGATGTCTCTGTTTGTGGTCTCTAGGGGTTCTGCAAAAGATCATGGCAGATTTAAAAAGAAACGAATCTTTTAAACTTAAAAAACAACTTTTCGTTGCACGAACTAGTTACGAACAGTTAACTCTGACCAGGAACTGACCTTAAGGCAGCCATATTTCTTAAACAGAGAAAATATTTCATGAAAGTTGCAGAGACCAATCCCTTTATGGCAGTGGTCAATTAGTATGTTACTAGCAATACCAGTACAGTATTCTGTCAATCCAACTTGAAGTAGAAACAAAATGCCATCATTTTAACAATTACAGGATATTTCCCTTCCCGCACCCCTCCCCTACATCTCATCCATCTCCTTGTAAACAGTCCATCTATCCCCCTCAATATATAACCCTCTTCTCTTCTTCTTCTTCTTCTTCTTCTTCTGCGTTCATTCTCAATCTCCTGCTACTAAGCCCTGAACAGGGCTTTGCAAGTAGCAGGATGTAGTCCGGAGAACGGATTTGCGTTGTGTCGCTAGTTTACAGTTTGACGGCGATATGTGCATTTTTTGGTCCGACACATCCGTCTTCAACAGGCCCTCTTCTCTACTCGTCCTTCAACCTTCCAATCTCGTTCCCCATTTCCTGAATGTGCCAACTTTATATTGGAGCTAGCATTTTCTTTGTCCCTATATCTTTTTAATATCTTCGTAATTTGTTAATGGCTTCTCAGCACCTTAACCCACTTGCATACTACAACAGCGTAAACATTGTCCCAAAAAATTGATACTTCTCTTCGTGATCTCTCGTTAAACAGGAAGACACAACATTTTTGGTATAATTACACAAATCTAAGGTGTCACTTTTCTTCTCAGCATCTCAATCATACTCGTGCCTTGCTCTCGTGATGTCATTGGTTGCGCTCAATTTGGTAGGGATCAATTTGGTAGGGTTCAGTTGGCAGGGATCAATTTGGTAGGGTTCAATTTGGTAGGGTTCAGTTGGCAGGGATCAATTTTTTAGGGATCAATTTGGTAGGGTTCAATTTGGTAGGGTTCAATATCGGTAGGGTTCAATTTCGGTAGGGTTCAATTTGGTAGGGTTTAGTTGGCAGGGATCAATTTGGTAGGGATACATTTGGTAGGGTACAATTTGGTAGGGTTAAATTTCGGTAGACCACAAACAGATACTAGTATGATGTACGAAGAGTCAAAACGGCTTATCAAAGCCAGATACATGACCAAATGGGAAACCGAACATACTGGTTACACCAAAAACGATGCCTATTACCAGTTGAACCGAAGAGAGCAGGTCGTTGTCTTCAGACTTCGCACTGGCCACAATAGACTGAGGTACCACCTATTCAACAAATTGAAGATAGGGTGTACCGACGAATGCCCGTGCGGTACTGGTAAAATGACCGCTGAACATCTGCTGCAGAACTGCCCGACATACGAGGATCAGAGAGAGCAGATGTGGCCATCACCAGTGGAACTGCAAGACAAGCTCTATGGCAGTGGCGACAGCCTCAGGATGACCGCCGCTTTTTTCGAAAAAATAATGGTTACTGTCTGACTGCGTACGAAGAAGAAGAAGAAATTTCGGTAGGGTTCAATTTGGTAGGGTTCAGTTGGCAGGGATCAATTTGGTAGAGATCAATTTGGTAACTCTTTTTCTAAATTTCAAACAAACGTGACAGACACGCAGACAAACATAGAGAATTATTTAATGGAGTGTTGTATGTTCCAGTCACACTTTTTTGACCTGTCACTATTCTGCTTTAACTTAACATCTTTATACTGGCTTAGAAGACTCTAATTTAACATCTTTATACTGGTTTAGAAGACTCTAACTTAACATCTTTATACTGGTTTAGAAGACTCTAACTTAACATCTTTATACTGGTTTAGAAGACTCTAACTTAACATCTTTATACTGGTTTAGAAGACTCTAACTTAACATCTTTATACTGGTTTAGAAGACTCTAACTTAACATCTTTATACTGGCTTAGAAGACTCTAATTTAACATCTTTATACTGGTTTAGAAGACTCTAATTTAACATCTTTATACTGGTTTAGAAGACTCTAACTTAACATTTTAAACTGGCTTAGAAGACTCTAACTTAACATCTTTATACTGGCTTAGAAGACACTAATTTAACATCTTTATACTGGCTTAGAAGACTCTAACTTAACATCTTTATACTGGCTTAGAAGACTCTAACTTAACATCTTTATACTGGCTTAGAAGACTCTAACTTAACATCTTTATACTGGCTTAGAAGACTCTAACTTAACATCTTTATACTGGCTTAGAAGACTCTAACTTAACATCTTTATACTGGCTTAGAAGACTCTAACTTAACATCTTTATACTGGCTTAGAAGACACTAACTTAACATCTTTATACTGGCTTAGAAGACTCTAACTTAACATCTTAATATTGGCTTAGAAGACTCTAACTTAACATCTTTATACTGGCTTAGAAGACTCTTCAGAGTCTGTATACAACCAGTTTCAAATACATTTCCTTGCTCTAAAAGCTATGTGAATCTAATCTATTTTTAAATGCATTAATTGTCCTTGCCTCCAATACTTCCTGTGGCATTCCAAGAATTCATCACTAAAAATATATTTCTTAATATCTTATCTGGACCTTTCTTTAGTTAATTTGTAGCTGTGCCCTGTTGTTCTTGTAGGTGTTTTTTGTGTGAAAAAACTTGCTAAAATCTAATTACATGGCTTTCAAGGGAGGTAAGACCAGAGTACCTGCATCCTGAGTTACCTTCAGTCATCTTGCCACTGGTCCAAAGTAGTTCGGGACTAGAGAGTGAGGTTGATGACCAGTGCAGTTTCTTGCTCACTATAATCCAAAAACAGCGCAAGTTACATCATCAAGACAAAACCATCTAAAGATGTCGATGATCTTCGCTTGCGATGACCGACAATCGTTTTTTTGGATCATAGCTAACATCACTGATCTATCTATAGCTGCAATTCACAATCACTTAATGACATTTCTCTTCTGTCTACAGCTGACCAGCAAATGGGAGCCAGAGAGATCCATTACTGCGTTGCATTGGATTGGTCAGCGGATCGGAGAAAACATCACTAGTGATGGGTCAAGAGAAGATTGTCACAGAATTTTACAAGATGGTGTAGTTTTGGCCAAGTAAGGACACTATATTTATTCTTAATTAAGCCTACACACACAAATGCAGCAATTTTTATTGTCATCTGTAATTCTTGTAGTTAGCCATGTACATTTTATGCATGTTGCTGTGTCGAAAACGGATATGTCGGACCGAAAGGTGCAAATATTGCAGTGAAGCTGCAAACTAGTGACGAACGCACTCCGTTCTCTGGACTACATCCTGCTACATGTAAAGTCCTGTTCAGGGCTTGGTAGCAGCAGATTGAGAACAAATGCAGAAGAATAAGAAGATCAATGTTGCCAGGTAGTCAAAGTCTGTTTACTTAATTCCAGTGTATTGCCCTAGAGCTGGGGTGGGAAACTTTTTTTATAACTGGCCGAATAGTAAATATTTTAGGCTTTGTGGGCCAAGAGACACACTCGAGGAAATTTATGAAGGTAGACCTACTCAAATAACAAGAACAAAAACAATTTTTCACAAATGTATTGAAAAGTGCAACAAAATAATAATGATGTGCCAGACCTTATAAAGAGAGAGCAAACCAAATGGTTCGGCCACGTGATGTGACGAATACCAGATAGTATCCCTCAGAAAGAAATGCTATACGGATACAATGGATACAAAGCCAAGGGCCAACCATGTAAAAGATGGATAGCAGAATTAACAGTAGAAGTAAAGCTCCGTATGAACGAAGTCCATACTAGGGTTGGATAAAAAAAAAGGTCATCATAAACCTGACACTGAAAGTCACAAGCGAAAAGAAGAAAAAGATTAAGGTGACAGAAGTAAATACATTTATAAAATATAATCCTATTAGTGCAAAGTTGGGGGAGCCAGTGGTCTGGAGGTAAGGTGTTTACAGCGGATTCGAATCACAGATGAGACCGGGATTTTTTCACATGGGTCATCTGGTAAATATTTCTCCTAATCTCTGAGTAGTGAGATCAGACACCCGTGTGCAGTGATATGCATGTTAAAAATCCTTTGACAGTTGGAAATAGAAAAGTGTAGGCTTAACAGCTGCTGCCGGGCAAAATTCTAGTTAAAAATCTACCCACATTATTCTAGGAATTCTCGCCACACAGAGAATATGTTGCAAAAAGGGGACATGTGGCTATAGCATCAGGTCTTGGTTATGTGGTTAGCGGAGCTGCATAGATGGTGCCTGACAGGCTGTGGGTCGACCTTGCTCTGATTTGTGCTTCCACCACCACTCGCAAAAAATAGGCGATTGTATATTCCTAAAGTTTGGTAACAGATACTGGGATTGAGCTTGCACGTCATGAGCAGATATTTTCTTGCCAAAACAATATGAAACAAAGGAGGTCACACCCACCATGGCGTCTAACGACAGAAGTGGACTGAAAGTAGCTAAATAGTGACAAAGTTTTGAATTTTTAGCTCCAATATCAAATCTGTAGTGCTCGGTATTTTGTACTCGGATAACGGATACTACCAACTGTTCAGAAAGACCAGGCTGTCCTACTACATCTCCGAACTGACCACAACAGGACGAGACACATCCTGTACACCTAATTCAAGATATGTACCACCAGCCAATGTTACTGGGGCCTGACAGGCATAACAGCTGCACATGTACTCTAGGACTGCCCCCCCCCCCCCCCCCCCCCCCCCCCCAGCACAACAGATCTGAAGACAAGAATAGGACCCACGCTGACTCCCCTAGAGGAGAAACTGTACATCGGTATTGAGACCGTGAAAAAGCTATTTTTTAATGTGTTAATTGTCCCTGCCTTCACTACATCCTGTGGAAATGCATTCCAAGTATTCACCACTCTCTGACTAAAAAATTATTTCCCAATATCTAATCTGGACCTTCCGTTAGTTAATTTGTTCTTGTGGGTGGTTGTACTCCGAAAACTTGGTATTGTCTAATTTAACTTATCCATTGGTTAATTTATAAACCTGTATTAAGTCACCTTGAATCTTCTCTGTTCTAGACACTGCAGACTAGTTTCTCTAAGTCTCTCCTGATAGCTATAATTCTGGAATCCCACAACCATTTTTGAAACTGTCTTTGTATCCTTTCTATCATGTCTATATCCACTCTATAATAAGGACTCCACACCTGTACACAGTACTCCAATCTAGGTCTAACTAATGCTTTATACAGTTTGACGATCACTTCCTTGCTCCTATGTTTAATATTTCTTTTTATCATATCTAACATTGCATTTGCCTTTTT
The DNA here is from genome assembly GCA_036924085.1 of Ariolimax columbianus. Taxonomy (NCBI): domain Eukaryota; kingdom Metazoa; phylum Mollusca; class Gastropoda; order Stylommatophora; family Arionidae; genus Ariolimax; species Ariolimax columbianus. Next base: position 4,932,168 of record JAVGWX010000023.1, read on the forward strand.
CACTGCTACCTTAACTTGCTCACTCATCTTTCCTGTATGATCTATTATAACTCCTAGGTCCCTTTCCTCTTCTATCTGTCTAATATTGTTAACTCCCATTCTGTAATTGTTTTCCATATTGGATCTTCCCATGCAGAAAGTGTATGCAACCATCTTCTTCTACTTGTTGTCTTATCTTTCCTCTAACCCCAAGAGGTCGTAGGTGCATCACTCAGCGTGAGAGCAATGTGTCTTGGGCGTTTTGCTAGCCAGGCAGGGCCAAATTCTCCTGTGTGCTGTGTTTATTCTTCATTTGCCTGTGTTTACATTTCTCGGCCATGCCAAAACCAGCATGTTAGCAAACAGGGTGATTGGAACCAATCCCATGAAGTTCGGCCGTGTGCACTGAACCGTGGAAATACGACACAGTGTAACCAGTAGACTATTTCAAATAGCCAAAAAACATGCCAGGATAATCGAAAGGAAAAACGCCACAAAATGAACGAACTAACTAATTCAAATGGAAAACCACAACACGTTTCCATGGACGCAAGTGTAAGTCAACTAGTGTGAATCTTTGCAGCTGTTGTATTAAACTGCACAAACATGTTAACTTGCAGGCTGGCAAACTGGGTGAAAAAAGGAGCCGTTTCTGAATCCAAGTACAAGAAGGCCCCAACAATGGCATTCAAAAAGATGGAGCTGATCAGCTTGTTCCTCCAGTGTGTTGACGAGGGCAATGGCGGCCCAATCACAAAATGTGAACTTTTTCAGACGGTCGACCTGTACGAGTCGCAGAACCTGTACCAGGTTATTCTAACAATTGAGGCTCTAGGCAGAGCTGTAAGTATTTCTGTATGGCTGTGCATTCTGGCTATTTGTGTGTTGTGGTTGTGTTTGTGTGTTAACTTAACTTAACATCTTTATACTGGTTTAGAAGACCCTGCAGAGTCTGTATACAACCAGTTACATTTACATCACCTTGCTCTAAAAGATATGCGCATCCAGCTTATTCTTAAATGCATTAATTGTTCCTGCCTCCACTACCTCCCCTGGCAATGCATTCCAAGCAGACACCACTCTCTGACTAAACAAATATTTCCTAATATCTAATCTGGACCTCTCTTTAGTCAGCTTGTAGCTATGCCCTCGTGTTATTGTAGGTGGCTGTATTTTTAAAAACTTGTTATAGTCTAATTTATCGATTCCTCTGATCATCTTATAAACCTGTATTGTCACCACGAATTCTTCTCTCTTCGAGACACTGTAGGCCGGTTTTTCTGAGTCGTTCCTCATAACTGTAATTCTGGAATCCCACTATCATCTTTGTCGCTCTTTTCTGTATTCTTTCTAGCATGTTTATATCCCCTCCACGATAAGGACTCCACACCTGTACACAGTACTCCAATCTAGGTCTAACTAAAGCTTTATAGAGTTTGACGATCACTTCCTTGCTCCTATGTTTAATATTTCTTTTTATCATACCTAACATTGCATTTGCCTTTTTCACTGCTACCTTAACTTGCTCACTCACCTTTCCTGTATGATCTATTATAACCCCTAGGTCCCTTTCCTTATCTATCTTTCTAATATTGTTTTCTCCCATTCTGTAATTATGTTCCATATTGGATCTACCCATGTGGATGACTGTATATTTATCTACATTAAACTCCATTTGCCATCTGTTGTAACTGTGTGTGTGTTGTCTTTTGACAAATGATTTCTCGTTATTAAACACATTCTTATTTCTTCATATTCATTGTTAATTTTCAGATTTAAGCTTGTTTATTTCTTGAAAAACTGCCAGATGTCAGTCTGAGGTTATTGGTATCTCAAATTCTTCTTTAGAGTTTATCCCCAAATGATATGTTGCGCTGTAGTTTACAGTGATATCTGCACATTTCAGCCTGACACATCTAATTTCATCAGATTTTTCTGAGTACTGGGTTTGCCTTCCCACCGCAATCTATAGCCATTGGTCAGACTGCATCAGTGACTAGTGCAGCCTGTTTTCTGGGCCGTCACACGGAGGCGGAATAGGGTCTTGGTTGCCTAAAGTTAACTGATCCTGATGCCAGCAGCTAGCTATGAGTCTCTGGATGCTGTCAACTCGCCACTGCATGATCTTGACTGTATGCACTTGACTGTATCCACTTGACTGTATCCACTTGACTGTATCCACTTGACTGTATCCACTTGACCATATCCACCTTACTGTATCCACTAGACTGTATCAACTTGACTGTATCCACTTGACTGTTTCCACTTGACTGAATCAACTTGACTGTATCCACTAGACTGTATCAACATGACTTTATCCACTTGAGTGTATCCATGTGACTGTATCCACGTGACTGTTTCCACTTGACTGTACCAACTTGAATGTATCCACTCGACTGTTTCCACTTGACTGTATCAACTAGACTCTATCCACTAGACTGTATCAACTTGACTGTATCCACTTAACTGTATCCACTTGACTGTATCCACTTGACTGTATCAAATAGACTGTATCCACTAGACTGTATCCACTTGACTGTATCCACTTGACTGGATCCACTTGACTGTATCTAAAGTAGTGGTCAGCCTGAGGTTATTGTATCTCAACTTGTATAATTTTTTTTCTTATTCTTATTCTTCTGTTTCTTCTTCGTTTTATTCTTCTTCGATCAACTGATGCCGTGCTTCTAGCCCGGTGAATATCACGAAGGAGACTGTGTTTCAGGTCTTCGCAGTCCCTCACAGCTTTTCGAGTACGGTCACTTCCCCGTGTCACACAGCCTCTCTTTGGTCTGTATAAGTCGGGGCAGTCCTGCAGAAAATGTTCTGGTGTCTGCTTGGGTGCTCCACAATCGCACGTGGCGGTGTCTCTGAGACCGATTCAGTGGAGGTGGGCCTTGAGTCTACAATGTCCCGTTCTGAGTCTGAAGATCTTTGTCTGCCCATCTCTGCCAAGTTTGTCTATGCTGTCATTGTCTGGCTTGTATTCTTTGTGCTGTTCTCCCCATTCCGTCCTCATGGATCGTTTGATGAGTGTCTTTGTTTCTTTATAGCTCTGTGGATGGGAAGTCAACAATGTTCCGTTCTGAGTCTGAAGATCTTTGTCTGCCATCTCTGCTAAATAAATGTAATTAACGTAGTGATCAATCTAAAGTTATTGGAATCTCAGTTTGTATATACCTAAAGAGATGAATAGTCTTCTTTTCTGTCCACATCGTCTCTTACCTCAAGGGTTCCAATCCAGTACATGTTTTGTTATATTGTTATATTTCTTCTCTGAGGTGTATCCTAGCCTGTGTAAATGTTTCCTCATAATCATATATATATATATAAGTTTCCCAATAATTACGATCATGTATATTTTCACCCTTAATCATGTTTATTTATGCCTATCCTCTTCTTCTGTGTTCGTTCTCAATCTGCCGCTACCAAGTCCTGAACAGGACTTGCAAGTAGCAAAATGTGGTCTGGAGAACGGAATGCATTGTGTCGCTAGTTTACAGCTTGACTGCGATATTTGCACCTATTGGTCCGACACATCCATCTTCGGCAGGGCTATCCACTGAATCATGTTTTTGTACGTCTTTGGGGAACTGAGACACTATTCCAGTCAGGCACAAAATACTGACCAGGACATCGTGTCAGGGTCAGGCACAGCACAATACACTGACCAAGACCACAAGCTCTCTTCCATGTAGCGTTTCCTAGAAACAGGCTGTTTTCAAGACAGCCTGGCTGATGAGATGTGGATCGATGTCATCCCTGTAGTAATGAGTGTCACGCAGATGAAGCCATAGCATAGCACAACTGCCTGGAGGACCATGGACCACCTTCATCAGCATGAAGCTAATATAGTCCGCCACTTGATGTCCTTTTCAGGGAGTACAAAAGAGTGAACTTACTCAGTGGGGGCATTCAACAACAACAACAACAACAACCAACAACCAACAACAACAACAATGTATGTCTGTCCTGATTCATGTTCATGTATGACTTTTCACTTGTTCATGTTTTTGTATGTTGTGTTCGCAGATGCTAACATGCGGCCGTGAAGGTTATGGTAAGGCAGAGTCCAAAGGCCAACAACGGGAATGGACAGACGAACAATTAAACGCTGGCAAAGGCATCATTAGCCTACAGATGGGAAGCAATAAGGGGGCTTCACAAGCAGGTCAAAACTTTGGCAAATCACGAGATATCATGAGTTAAAGATCTTTCATTTGAAAAGGCCAGTTCCAGCAAAGAATGACCTCGTCAAATTTCAGCGATTTCTCAATTTCAAAGCATCGTAAACCATAAACATTTTTTCTTGATCTGATTTTCATCCATTAACTCGAATCACTCGGGAATATTTTGGAACTTTTTTCTTATGTAAAACTTAAGCACACGTCACTTAGTTGTGACCTATTTAACTTCACTTAACATTTGGGCCTCAACCAGAGGGAGATAGAAAGGACAGATCTAGACAGAGCTAGCTGGAGGAAGGTTATCAATGGCCTATGCTCTGAAAGGAGTGACGGGCATTGAAGATGACGGTGTGAGGCAACTGCAAATGCAAGTGGCCTTTAATCTTCAGTCCTATAAATCATCCCGGGGGCATTTTAGACGAGTCTTATAAAGTTGCTAAATATAGATTTTATTGTTAATAAGTTTTGCTCTTATTTTTATCTTTTATGTGATGTCTCCACTGATGAAATCATTCTTGTATCTCCACAGCTGTTCTCTTTATGAATTAAATCATATTCTACATGCCAGCTTGTCCCAAATGAAAGGACCGTTATGTCCCATAGGCGAAGGGGAATAATAGGGAACAATCAAAAGGATTGACTGATTTTAGTCCAGTGCTTCACTTGTTGAAAGATTAGTGGCAGGGCAGCTAGAGTGTTTGTTACACAAATAGCAAAGGGTTCGCTTCAAACTTGTCTCTAAATGCTTCAGTCTAATCCAGGGATGGGAACGTATGGTCTAAACCAGGGAGACTCAGTGGTCTCGAGGTAAGGTCTCGGGTGCCAGAGGTCGGAGGTAACAATCATGGTGGAAACCCAGATTTTTTTCATGCGGGTTTTCTGGTAAAAATTCCCGTGATCTCTGGGTAGCGAGATCGGACTCCCGTGTTCAGTGACGAGCACGTTAAAAATCTCTTTGCAGTTAGAAATTGAAAAGAGTAGACTTAACGGCCACTGCCCGAACAAAGTTAAAAAAATATAACTAAAAAATCTACCCAAAATTATTTGTACCTTCCCCCAGAAGGTTTGTTAAGAGCAGCTATAGATGGCGCCTAACTGGCTGCGGGTCTACTTAGCTCTAGTGTTTGAGTCTATTAAAATGGACTCTAAATCCGTAAAAAAAAAAAAAAACATGTTCCAAGAAACTGGTTGTATACAGATTCTGCAGTCTTCTAAACCAGTATAAAAGGTTTTAATTTAGGTTAAAGACCGTATCCTGCCTTGTAGGCCATTAGGTGCAGTTTTTTTTCTTCATAAATCCACATTCTTTAGAACAAATCCTCTTGTTTTTTTATTTTAACATCTTTTTGTTCGACATTAATTATTTGTCATTTCAATCTTAAAATATACATATTGAAATTAACAAAGAGTAAATATGATTCAATTAAATAATTTTCCCTGACTTTGGTTGGGCTGGCTTCCAAGAGCGCACGAACCTAGCATAGGTACACACAGACGCACACATACATCTAAGCACTAGTTTATGCGTCTTAATATCACCCAATTGACTACAGTCTGGGGTGGAATAGGTGCGCCTCCTCCAGTAGAAATTAGTGAGGCAAAAACGTAAAAAAAAAATAAAAAAAATTAGTAAGTCATATGAGCTATGCTCACAGTTTAGCTCTAATTGTACCCTAGAATGTCGCGTTGTTAATTTCCCTGATTAACTGACGCCACTACCACACGAGGCTACATCGTCTTCATTCTCAATCCCCCGCTACCAAGCCCTGAACAGGGCTTTACAAGTTGCAGGATGTAGTCCGGAGATCAGAATGCGTTGTCTCGCTAGTTTACAGCTTGACTGCGATATTTACACCTTTCGGTCCAACACATCCGACTTCAGCAGCAGACATGTTTTAAGTACCTTTTAAGTACTCTCATTAACCCCTTCTCCTTACCCACCTGCTCTGACGCAGCCTGTTATCCAGGAGGTGTAGAAGGGTCTTGGCAGCTCTGGTTTGCTGGCCCTGACACTAGCAGTCAGCTGTGGGTCGCTGACTGCTCCAGCTCATTAACTGCTCAGCTTCTTGATCCCGAAGCTGCATCTAATTGAAGTTTCATGAATGCGGTCTTATTAGGTCTACAGCTAACTCAATGCAGCCTTTTTAGGTCTACAGCTAACATAACGCAACCTTTTCTACACCTAACATAACGCAACCTCATTAGGTCTACAGCTAACATAATGCAACCTTATTAGGTCTTAGCTAACATAACGCAACCTTATTAGGTCTACAGCTAACATAACACAACCTTATTAGGTCTACAGCTAACATAACGCAACCTTATTAGGTCTACAGCTAACATAATGCAACCTTATTAGGTCTACAGCTAACATAACACAACCTTATTAGGTCTACAGCTAACATAACGCAACCTTATTAGGTCTACAGCTAACATAACGCAACCTTATTAGGTCTACAGCTAACTTAATGCAACCTTATTAGGTCTACAGCTAACTTAATGCAACCTTATTAGGTCTACAGCTAACATAACGCAACCTTATTAGGTCTACAGCTAACATAACACAACCTTATTAGGTCTACAGCTAACATAACGCAACCTTATTAGGTCGACAGCTAACATTATGCAACCTTATTAGGTCGACAGCTAACTTAGTTAGTCCTTAATATAATAAGTTGTAATTGGTTATGTAATTAAGAGTTAGAAAATAGACCCGATAACGTGTACTTGTTGACACTCCTCCATGGCACGATGTTCACATGCTCCACACCGTTCTTGCTCCGTCTCTTCTCCCAGAAAAATAACACAGAAAGTGTTGGTAAACATAAATATGAAAGGGAAACATTTTGCAGGAATTCTGACGGCCGGCAACTTTTAGAGAGGACACTAGTAACTTACTTATTTAAAGAAATACAAGTTCTAAGATTCTGGTACAAGTTCCAAGATTCTGGTACAAGTTCCAGGAATCTGGTACAAGTTTTGAGATTCTGCTACCAGTTCCGAAATTCTGGTACAAGTTCCGAGATTCTGGTACAAGTTCCAGGAATCTGATACAAGTTTTGAGATTCTGGTACAAGTTCCGAGATTCTCGTTCAAGTTCCGAGATTCTGGTACAAGTTCCGAGATTCTGGTACAAGTTCCGAGATTCTGGTACAAGTTCTGAGATTCTGGTACAAGTTCCAGGAATCTCATACAAGTTTTGAGATTCTGATACAAGTTTATTTGTTATTATACCAAAGAAATTTTCTTGTGAATAATTATGTTCGACTTGTCAAACAGGTTTAATAATGACACAATTTACGTTTTTAATGTAACCATTTTGTTGAGTATATTTTAAATTAACCTTTGACCTATAAGTGACCTTGATAACGTTGCTGTCCGCTAGAACCACAGCCTACTGTAGATTCAGGCCTTCTGACTCAGGGAGAAGTCCTTTGAAACGTCACGTTCCGCTGTTGACTAAATAACGGAACTTGCATGTGTTTACTATCTTTGCAACTATAATAGCATGTTTGAGAAACAAAGATGGATATGCAGTTGGTTTCCGGACCGGATTCTGTGATAAGATCACTATCAACAGTGATTTGTTTGGTTTAATTTTTTTTCATTAGCGTCATTTCTATATTCCCCAAGGCAGTGTGCGTTGCACTACAGTTTTTGTTTTGCGCCTGTCGACCCAGTGCACCCAACTTTGGCATGCATTTTATTTAAGGGTCTGCTTCCTCCTGCATTTTTTAAGTGTTTGGTTCCCCGTGGTAACAGCCGATGCTGTGATGGGGAGCAAACCCAACACCTTCAGAGTGTGAGCCAGGTCACGTGACCACTACCTCGCGCTGTTTTCCCCTACTCTCAACAGGGGTTTGTTGTATTTTTGTACCTTGAATTTGTTTCATTTCTCTGCGTGGAGCATGGATTGATTATAAAACCTTTGCACAATATGAGTTCCGCTATTTAGTCTGCGGTGGAATGTGATGTTTCAAAGGGTTTTTCCGGTGAGTAGTCAGACGGCCCATCTAAAGTAAGCCATGGCTAGAACCCTTGGTGTTATCTTTTTGAAATGTTTTGTTTCAGCGTTTCCATGACAACGAATTTGTACCGTTGCATAGGGGATTTCTAAATGATTTTAGCAGCCTTAGACAAAGTAATCCTCTGTTTCTCTTTTGTAAATGAAGAAGTGACGAGGTTTCAGAATAGATGTTCTTGTGTATGTCCATGTTTGGTCCTGGACTCCGCACCATCTGGGTATTAGTAAGGAAAGATGCACAATTCAGTTTTGGTCTTTATCATAATTTGGAAACTGAGGAACAGTTCATTGATTGATTACATTTTTAAAATATAAAACAAAAACAGCGAAATTTCTTCATTAAGTGAGAGAATTGAATGTCCCAATTACAGAACTAATGAGCCTGGAACAAAAGAATATATAATGCTACCTCCAGAACTGCAGCATCTCCTGATGGCTACCTTGACACTTTATGGAAGAAATACAGTGGGCTTATTTTAAGAACTGCAGTGGGCTTATTTTAAGAATTGCATTTTTATATTTTATTAACTACATTGGGCTTATTTCAAGAATTGCATTGGCTTATTTTAAGAACTGTATTGGGCTTATTTTAGGAACTAAACTGCTGATCAATGTCACAAGAACGGCCAAGGTTCACAACAGGTCCAAACTTCACACTCTCAACGCTAGGCGTGTACGAACTCAAATGGAGCAATCTCACCGACATATTATTGGTCAACTCTGCAGAAATAATGAGAAAGGACTCAGAACAATCATGGTAAAATCAAATACCTGCTGATCCCAAATATACAGCATAACTCTCCCTGATACATCAAAGATGACTATAAATAGGCCAAGTGGAAGCCAACTAATTAATTAGTCAACCTTCTCTTTGGTAAATATCATCATCCAAAGGTAGAAGAGAAACATCTAGATAGTGTGGTAAAATCTAGAAATAATTTAAAATAAAAATGGTTTTTTGATTTGTTTCAAAATGATTTCCAACATTTTTATTTTGAGATTCAAATGTTGGTTTTTGAATTTGTAAAAATGTTACAAAAACCGTAAACGAAGTAATAAGAATGATACTAGTTAACTGACTACGAGGGAGCAACCAGAGAACAAACAGAATCACCTTCCAAGAAAAGAAGAACTTCATACAAACCACAAGGAAAGTTGACCAAAATAGAGACAACTATCACTGCCTTCATCGAGTGAAACAAGTGATCCTATTTGGCATGAGAACGGGACATAACAGATTGAACGGCCACTTACACAGGCTAAACTGCAACCTCCCAAGCAAAGACGAAGCTTACAGACTTGCCAAAGAGGGAGGAATACTGCATTAAAGGGAAACAACATATGGCGACACGTAAGGAATTATCAAGACCACGTACAGATCAAAACTGAAAAGAAGCCACACTGGCCATATTGAAAATTACGCCTACCACCAACTCTCCAAACGAGATCAGGTGATCGTATTCTAGCTGCGCATATGGCACAACAGGCTGAGATGTTATCTTTATAATAAATTCCAGATTAGCACTACAGAACTTTGTACATGTGCCAGAACTTCCCCGACAGCGGAACACCTACCGTAGTCCTGCCCATCGCACACTAATGAAAGATGTTGCTCGTTGTAGCAACCAGCGTCCTTTCATGAAAAACTGTAGAGAAGCGTACAGTCTTGAGTTGACTGTTGCCTTTGTTAGATTCATTGAAGTTTGAAGAGTCTGTAGACGACCGAATAAGAAGAAACCTTGTCAGAACAGAAGCAAGAACGAAACCTACGTTACGATCAAAATGTCGTCTTCAAGAACAACGAACAATAACACATCAAGAAAGTAGTAATGGGCACATAACAACGAGAGAGGGAGAACATTCTTCTGTCAAAATGGTTGATGGCCTGAGCTAAGTATTCTGTCTTGCATTTTCTATGTCCATTACTCCCCCTGTTGTGTGTTAATTGTTCTTTTGTGTTTGGTTCATTCTCCACGTTGAAGATATTTTGTTTCTGTTTCTGGACAGTATCTGAACCAAACCATTCATGTTTTTATACTAACTGCCATAGAACGATTTTTACACTGTTTATAAACAGATTACTTGAGTTTATAAATATGTCGCTTGACCAAAACTTAAACCAGTAACTAGTTTCACCCAAACAACCCCCAAATATTTTTAGGAAACAAACCATTATTTTGTTGATGGAGCCTTTTATTATAATCTTATTAGATTAAAATGTACATGGTTAAAAAATTGTTTACATATGTAATAAATATGCCCTGTTTGAAGGCCAGATTGGCCATTGTTCAGTATGATATTTTTAAAGTGGGACCAAATAATAGACCAATTTGTCGCGGTGTCAATTTGTATGGTGTGCTTGCTGTAATGTGTCGTACATGTATGTCTATAAATTGTGTGGCATATGTTTTAATCTTCTAGGGGGGCGGGGGGGATTACAATACAAGAATGAGGAAGATGAGTGGGGGTAGACACCAATGAGGTCAGCCTGTTTGCAGGAAGCTTATGCAAATACATTTATGTGCTCTTGCAGTGTTGATTACTATAGTGGATTGTTTTATATGAAGATGTTGTCAATCGCCATGCACACCCTTCCTTAGTAAACATGCTATATAAGGGGTCAGAAATTAACCTTAATATTGAAATAAAAATATTAAAAGTGTTGCGGTCAGTTTTTGACTCATCTTCGTCGATGTAACATACCACCTCGAGGGTACTAAAAGATAAAAGAATGAGATTCAATAGTATTTACCAAACATGCTGTGAATGTTAACTGAAGAGGGTTGCGTATGGGGCTAATATCCATATAATGGAAAATCAATATTGCAGGAACGCACATAACTGTTTTGTTAATTGTCACGCAAGAGGTCAGTTTTAGTGGTCGCTGTAATATTACAAGATAACATAGTCCTGTTCTTTCTTCCAGACTATAGCGTTCTAGAATGCATATATATATATATACCACATATCTTAACGAAAGATTCTACTTTTAAGAAATATCTGTTTGTTTACAAATAACCATTCTTGAACTTTGGTACTTTTTTAAACCAAAGTTGTGTTTTTTAAAAATCCTAACAAAATGGTGTCTGGAACATTCCATTATCTGGTCAGACTTTATCATCTTCTCTTTAAGAATTTACAGAACAATAAAAGCTGCCATTCGGACAGCAAAACTTTTGTATCCCATCTCTGAATTAAATATTTAAAATATGAAAAAAACCCATACAACTTATTTTCTTTCGTTTATATATAACAGTTTTTTTTCAAAGTTCATGTTTTGTTATGTCATTCATAATTTCTTCTTCTTCATCGATCAACTGATGCTATGCTTCTAGTTCGGGGAGGTTCACCAAGGAGGCTGTGCATTTCAGGTCTTCATTGGTCCCCCACAGCTTTTCGAGCATGGTCGCTCACCCAGGCCAGACTGCCTGTCTCTGGTTTATATAGGTAGGGCATTCTTGCAGAATATGTTCTGGTGTTTGCTTGGGTGCTCCACAATCACACGTGGCGGTGTCTCTGAGAACCATTCTGTGGAGGTGGGCCTTGCGTCTACAATGTCCCGTTCTGAGTCTGAAGATCTTTGTCTGCCCATCTCTGCCAAGTTTGTCTATGCTGTCATTATCTGGCTTGTATTCTTTTTGCTGTTCTCTCCATTCTGTCCTCATGGATCGTTTGATGAGTGTCTTTGTGCTGGTCTCTCCATTCTGTCCTCATGGATCGTTTGATGAGTGTCTTTGTGCTGATCTCTCCATTCTGTCCTCATGGATCGTTTGATGAGTGTCTTTGTGCTGATCTCTCCATTCTGTCCTCATGGATCGTTTGATGAGTGTCTTTGTGCTGATCTCTCCATTCTGTCCTCATGGATCGTTTGATGAGTGTCTTTGTGCTGATCTCTCCATTCTGTCCTCATAGATCGTTTGATGAGTGTCTTTGCTGTTTAATAGCTCTGTGGATGTGGAGTGGGCATATCGCCACTTCTGGCTTTTGTGAGCTCATCTGCTTTCTCCAGGGATCCCACAGTGGGCCGGAATACATTGTAGAAGTATATATATACATTTTTTAAGACAGCAATCTTATTTTGTTCATTGATAGCGAAACATGGACAATTTATGCCCCAAACAAGTGCATGTGCTTAACACCTTGCATCAACTGCGCCTGCGAACCATTCTTTTAATTACATGAAGTGACGGAGTGATAAATGCAGAGGTGTACTCTCGCACCGGGCTCCCAAGCATTCACACTCTCCTCAGGCAGCAAAGACTATGAAGGCTTGGTCTTGTTCGTCGCATGGAAGATGGTCTAATCCCTAAAGATATCCCCTATGGACAGTTGGCAGATGGCACGAGAACAGTCGGACGGTCTACCATATCTGAGGTTCAAAGATGCAAGCATGATATGAAGACCCTGAACATGAATCCGAATTCTTGGGAAGACGAAGTGGCCGATCGATCCAAGTGTACCCTCAATGGCCACCTGGGGCCTGGTGAAGAGAAGCTCTTGCAACACAGAGAAGTGAAAAGACAAGAGTCCGAGGATGAAAGAGAACAAAAACTTCAGAAGAGAGTTACCACTTCAAGGTCTAATTGGCATACAGACAGAAAGGGGGCTACTACTAATACGAATACTACTACTATTAATACTACTACAACAATCACTACTACTAATACTGCTACTACTACAACTACTACTACTAATAAAACTACTATTACTTCTACTACTGCTACTACTATTACAAATACTAGTATAATTACTACTGCTACTACTACAACTACCACTACTAATAATGCTACTATTACTTCTACTACTATTACAAATACTATTCTCACTACTACTACCACTACTACTACTACAACTACTATTTCAACAACTACTACTACGAATACTATTACTACCACTACTACTACTACTACTACTACTACAAATACTACAACTACTTCCACTACTGCTGCGCTGCTACTACCACCATCACCATCACCACCACCACCACCACTACTACTACTACCACCACTACCACCCCAATCACCACTACTACTACTCCTACTACTACTATTACTACTACTACTACTATCACCACCGCCACCACCACCACTACTACTACTACTACTTCTACTACTACTACTACTACTTCTACTACTACTACTACTACTACTACTACCACCCTAATCACCACTACTACTGCTACTTCTACTGCTATCACCACTACTACTACTACTGCTATCACCACTACTACTTCTACTACTACTACTGCTGCTATCACCACCACTACTACTACTACTACTACTGCTGCTATCACCACCACTACTACTACTACTACTACTGCTGCTATCACCACCACTACTGCTACTACTACTACTGCTGCTATCACCACCACTACTACTACAACTACTACTGCTGCTATCACCACCACTACTACTACTACTATTACTACTACTACTACTGCACAACTAAATGCACCCATAGCGTGCGTCTCATATAGCCTCTGACAACAAAGTCTAGCTACGGACCTTCGTGCGGCAGAACTGTGTTGACGAGCAAGAGAAAGGGCCGATGGCGAGTCACTGGCAGTTTCGGTCAGATGGGGCTCGAAAGCCTAGGAAGGCAGCTCATCTAGGAGAAGGAAAACTCTGATTTCAAACCATCTGAAGCCTTGCAGATAAGATACTGGCGTATCTTGTCGGGTTTTGTCAGATATGGCTGTGGAACCTGTTTTCGGATAATTCTGAAGGTTGGTCAGCGTCTACCAAACCTGGCAACCAACGATGTGTGAAGGAGCACACGCAAGAGGATACAATGCCTTATCCTAGAGCTAGGAAAGGCAACCTCAGCTGAGTGTTGTGGCAGGGCAGACTAGGCCCTTAGCCTTGGTTAGCGGCTTGTCTAGGAGTGAAGCCCTGACAGGCGAACAGATAGAGCATTGCTCGGCTGATCCAACAGCTTCTGCAGCTTGCCTTGTTCCAAATGTATTGGCATCACCTTTCCTTTGGGGCAAACAAGGCAGACCGAGAGAGGGACCAAACAGCATGGGCAACACATGGTCTCTATATTTCTGACAGGGCTTTGTGCTAAAAGCACAATTACTATCATCTGACAAAACGAACAGAGCCAATGGAGTGATATAATAATACACAATAACCGATGTAGTCGCCGCTATTTACCTCAACGTCATGCTGAGAATTTTGTCTTAAATTTTCTTTCTTGTTGCACATAGCGCATCTCACAGGTCTTTGACCCATTTCACACTGATAATATGGCGTAGGGATGATTAAAGTGTTTATCAGCGTCTGTTTAATGGACTTAGAAATGTAGAGAAATGAAGTGTGAAATTCAATTCAATTCAAGTGCTGTCTCCGCAACAAATGTTCGCTGCAATGGACCTCCAATATCATCTGTCTCTTGTCTTGACGGTACACTCTACCAGACTAACATCAGTCCATCTTTTGATGTTGCTCTCTGACTTATATCACTGCCCGTCTCTTGTCTTGACGGTACACTCTACCAGACTAACATGAAGGAAAGATGCAGGAGTGATCCCCTTATTCAAAAAAGGCAAAAAATCAGATCCGGCAAATTATAGACCGGTGAGTTTAACGAGCATAGTCTGTAAATTGTTAGAGTCAATAATCAAAGAAAACATTGTAATGCATTTAGAAAAATTTAATCTAATTAGAAATAGTCAGCATGGGTTTACTAGAGGGAGATCACGCTTAACAAATCTATTAGAATTCATGGAGGAGGTTACTAAAATCATAGATAAAGGGGAGCCAGTGGATGTTATTTATCTAAACTTTGCAAAGGCCTTTGATAGAGTCCCTCATCAAAGATTATTTCGAAAGTTAAAATCACATGGAATAGGTGGCGAAGTTGCCAAATGGATTGAAAATTGGTTAACGGGAAGAAGGCAGAGGGTGGGCATAAATAAGGAGTACTCTGAGTGGAGTGAAGTGAAAAGTGGTGTGCCACAGGGCTCGGTTTTGGGACCAATTTTATTCTTGATATATATAAATGATTTGGACATTGATATGAGATCCATGATTGCAAAATTTGCTGATGACACAAAACTATGCAGTAGTGTCTCATCTAAAGCGGAAGTGGATATATTGATGTCGGATTTAGATAAAATTCGAGAATGGTCTGTAAGCTGGCAAATGGAGTTTAATGTAGATAAATGTACAGTCATCCACATGGGTAGATCCAATATGGAACATAATTACAGAATGGGAGAAAACAATATTAGAAAGATAGATAAGGAAAGGGACCTAGGGGTTATAATAGATCATACAGGAAAGGTGAGTGAGCAAGTTAAGGTAGCAGTGAAAAAGGCAAATGCAATGTTAGGTATGATAAAAAGAAATATTAAACATAGGAGCAAGGAAGTGATCGTCAAACTGTATAAAGCTTTAGTTAGACCTAGATTGTAGTACTGTGTACAGGTGTGGAGTCCTTATCATAGAGGGGACATAAACATGATGGAAAGAATACAAAAAAGAGCGACAAAGATGATAGTGGGATTCCAGAATTACAGTTATGAGGAACGACTCAGAAAAACCGGCCTACAGTGTCTCGAAGAGAGAAGAATTCGTGGTGACTTAATACAGGTTTATAAGATGATCAGAGGAATCGATAAATTAGACTATAACAAGTTTTTTTAAAATACAGCCACCTACAATAACACGAGGGCATAGCTACAAGCTGATTAAAGAGAGGTCCAGGTTAGATATTAGGAAATATTTTTTTAGTCAGAGAGTGGTGTCTGCTTGGAATGCATTGCCAGGGGAGGTAGTGGAGGCAGGGACAGTTAATGCATTTAAGAATAAACTGGATGCGCATAGATTTTAGAGCAAGGTGATGTAAATGTAACTGGTTGTATACAGACTCTGCAGGGTCTTCTAAACCAGTATAAAGACGTTAAGTTAAGTTAACATCAGTCCATCTTTTTATGTTGCTCTCTCACTTATAGCACGGCCCGTCTCTTGTCCGCCGACCCTCAACCTTTCACTGCAGTATTGTTTCCAATAAAGTTTGTATTTTTATATTACCAAAATATTTGAATTACCTAATTGTAGCCCGAGTGGTCTGCCAGGGTATTTTGTTTCCCAAGGACAAGAATAGCACCACTGCCTCACAGAGAGCATGTCATAAGAGGCGACTAACTGTGTGACATGGCATAAAACCGGCCATGGTTAGGTGGTTTGTTTAGAGCAGCATAGATGGTATCTAACAGGCTGCGGACCGACTTTGCTCTAGTGTTTGAGTCTATTAAGATGAACTCGCATATCGGTTAACCACCCTACGTAAGCTATTGTCCCAACGCAGCGGAGTATTAAGCTGCTTCAGCCTAGCCCGCTAAGCAGTAAATCCTCCTCCCGGCTCATCCAGCTCATACCAGAGGACCTGCACAGGGACATCTGTCTCGGTAGAAGTACAGGTTGACTAAGTGGGACCTGCACTGGGTCATCTGTCCTTGTAGAAGTACAGGTCGACTAAGTGGAACCTGCACTGGGTCATCTGTCCTTGTAGAAGTACAGGTCGACTAAGTGGAACCTGCACTGGGTCATCTGGCCTTGTAGAAGTACAGGTCGACTAAGTGGGACCTGCACAGGGGCATCTGTCACTGTAGGAGTACAGGTCGACTAAGTGGGACCTGCACTGGGACATCTGTCCCTGTAGAAGTACAGGTCGACTAAAAACTAAGAATTGTAATGTATGTCAAAAGTTCTCTACCCATGTCTACTCTCTTCAGGACATCGCTATTAGTTTGTTTTCTCTTTCAACGAAATGCAACACATTCTTCTGTAAAACCCCATTTCAAGGGCCTCTATATTGTTCTTCAACTGTTTGTTTATTGTCCATGTTTCTGCACCATATAATAATGTTGAATATGCATAACACATCAAACACAGAAGCGTGGAAAGAAGTTATCTTAGGATCAAGAAATTCAAAGTCAAAAATGTATATTTAGATTAACAATTTATTGAGCATTATAAATTGCTAACTTTTCTACTTATATTAATTCACCATTTCAATGAGCCTCAGAAACATTTGAGCCTCAGAAATTGATAAACATTTCAAATATTAATTCACAATTTTAACGAGCCTTGGAAATTGATAAACATTTCAAATGTTAATTCACAATTTTAACGAGCCTCGGAAATTGATGAACATTTCAAATATTAATTCACAATTTTAACGAGCCTCGGAAATTGATGAACATTTCAAATGTTAATTCACAATTTTAACGAGCCTTGGAAATTGATGAACATTTCAAATATTAATTCACAATTTTAACAAACCTCCGAAATCGATAAACATTTCAAATATTAATTCACAATTTTAACAAACCTCCGAAATCGATAAACATTTCTAATATTAATGAACAATTATTTTAACGAACCTCATAAATGGATAAACATTTCTAATAGTAATATCAATGCACCATTTTAAGGAGCCTCAGAGATTGATAAATATTTATTATTATGTGAATTCACAAATCCCCCCCCCCCCCCCCCCCCCCCCCCCCCCCCCCAGATGCCAACTGGTACTGGCCAGATATGTACATTTCTTGAAGGGACATTTCGTCGACTGCTACACACGTGACAGAACCCTTGTCTCTTGTGGGAAAGGTCCCAAGATCACTTCCCAGTATCAATATGGTCCAGTTCACCAAGTTGTACTCTCCGTACGTAAACCTACCTTGCCGAGGTTGGAGAGCTTCGCGCCTCAATGATCCAAGGAGCTATGCCGGTGGGAGTTTTACTCCAGAGTCACCAAAGCCGAACAGGTCCATGGAGAGGGGCCAGATAAAAAGGCTGAGGAGCAGGGAGAGCTTTATAGGTGTAGCTGCAGAGCCAATCGACGAGTGGTACAGGCTCTGGGGCTGCACCAATTCTTCCCCAATTCATGGGTGAAATGAAGTTTTGTGTCGTCTTTTACTTTCTGTCTATCATTTATCCCCAATGGAAGACGAAGAGATGCAAACGAGCGGACATTGTACATCTGCCCCTTTGTGACGATCTTCCAGGTGGAGGGGATGCCACACATACCATCACTACAGATGGGCTGGCAGGACGTGACGATCTTCCAGGTGGAGGGGAATGCCACACATACCATCACTACAGATGGGCTGGCAGGACGTGACGATCTCCCATGTGGTGGGGATGCCACACATACCATCACTACAGATGGGCTGGCAGTATGTGACGATCTTCCAGGTGGAGGGGATGCTATACATACCATCATTACAGATGGGCTGGCAAAACTGACGGAAGAATGATGAGATAGCAGACCAAGATGAATATAATGTCCCTGGCAGGACGTGACGATCGTGGGACACCGACACACTGGACTGCCTCCGTTAGGGGATACTCGAAAGATGCGTCCATAAGCCCTGTTCGCAATCATAATGCCTCTAAGACAACAGACTTTCTACGGGATTGGACGTCGCCTCAACAACTGGGGAGGACGAGATTGGACGTCGCCTCAACAACTGGGGAGGACGAGATTGGACGTCGCCTCAACAACTGGGGAGGACGAGATTGGACGTCACCTAAACAACTGGGGAGGACGAGATTGGACGTCGCCTCAGGAACTGGGGAGGACGTGATTGGACGTCGCCTAAACAATTGGGGAAGACATGTGCTTTTATCCGGGAGGCATTGGGTTCTCGAGAGCAGTCAGATCATAGCTCAAAGAGATAATATCATCATCAGTTCAGTTCATCCCGTAACCCATCAGGTCGTTGGGGCACACTTGAAGACACTCCCACAATCCCACGCCATCTTTCTCTGTCTGCCGCCACCTGTCGTATCTCACCTGGACGAAGGCTTGACCACTCAGTGATGATGTACACCCATCTCTTCCTTGGACGTCCACGCCCTCTCTATCCCGATACGGAACCAAAGAGTATCGAATTGGTAATTCCGCTGGACCTCGCGACGTGCTCAGGCCAGGCCATCTTTCGTCTTTTGATTGTTGTGAACAGATCTTCAAAACGACTAATAGCGTTTTCAACTCTATGTCGTATTTCTACGTTCGTGACATGATCTTTATATGTAACATTTAGAAGTTTTCTATAGCACGTCATTTCCATTGCACGTATCCTGCCCTGGATATCTGCAGTAATGGTCCAGGTCTCGCAGGCATACAGAAATATTGATAGCACCAAAGAGCGCATTAGTCTAAATTTTATGCCGAGGGCGAGCCGCTTGTCTTGCCATGTAGGTTTCAGCCGAGTATCATCATCACCCAAGTTGTAAATTGGTTTCTGGCTTACAGCTAGGGAAAATACCCCAATTGAGCTGAAGCTCAGATCTAGTACAGTAATGTCTCTAACATGTCATTGTTGATGACACTGTCTGCCCTTGACCTTACTTGTTGTCAGTCATACATGATATTGAATCAGTCATATAAGATATTGAATCAGTCATACATAAAGGTTAACAAAAATGGTTAAAGGTGAGGGTTCGACTTCATCGCCTCGGGTCTCCCCATATGGCTCAGTCTCTCTCCCCAGAACGGCATCCCTCCTACCGAGAGCATCGCACAAAGTACATACTCCGTAACTCCAGCGATGAACCCAGGGATCTTCGCAAAAAAATTGCAATCATGAACCGACCATCGCAGCTCGAATTCGAACCCCGGCCATCTGAACATGAGGCAGTGGCCATGAAAACTTCGTCACATTGACACCGGAATATCAAATATGATATTGAATATGAGTTACTTTCTTCTTCTTCAGCGTTCGTCCTGAAAATGATGTGCCCTAGTTTACAGCAGGGCTGTGGTATATGTGCCTTTCGGCCCGACCATCCGACTTCAGCTGGCGTTCTTTTGTACCGGGTTTGCCTTCCCACTGTGATCCCTATTCTTGTACCCAGACTATGCCACTGCAGTCTGTTTTCAGGGCCACTGCTTGAAGATGGATATGGTTGAATATGGTTTTGGTCAGCTCTGGTACGCTGACCCTGAAGCAAGTTGCCATCTATCAGTCGCTTCCTGCTGTTAGCTCATTCGCTGTGCTAAAATGATTTTGTTATTCCAAATTATCTATACTATAAGACAGAAAATACATCTACCCAAAGGTCTGTCTTGCTAAAAAATATAATAAACTCTAAACCGTGAATTTTTTACAGAATATTCTATCTGGAATGTCCAGGTCAAAGCAATTATTTTCAGCTCTCTGTGCTGTTTCCTTCCCGAGTTATTTAACATTTAAATACCACAAAGGTAAACTATAGCAATGTGAATATCGCACATCACATTCTGTCTTGGATTTTCTGCTTGCTGCACCAGTCCCTTACCAAGTCTATGATGTCAGAATAGGTCAGATAATGCTATCTCGATTATACTAGAGTAAAAGTGTTCTAATGTGTTCAGCATCTTCTTCTTCTTCTTCTGCGTTCGTTCTTAATCTCCTGCTACTAAGCCCTAATCAGGGTTTTGCAAGTTGCAGGTTGTAGTCTGGAGAACGGAATGTGTTATCTCGCTAGTTTACAGCTTGACTGCAATATTTGCACCTTTCGTGCCGACACATTCGTCTTCGGTAGGGGTTTTAAGCATCAATATTGACCTATTTCTCCAGTAGATGGAGTATCGATGCAAAACTAGATTGAACTGGTCCAGCAATCTGCAGTAGTGGTGCCCCCGTGACTTTTCAGGCTACATGATGATGATGATGTCATTCGGTTATTTCTAATTTTGTGTATGTCCTGAGAAGGAAGTTTTTGACGTTGTCATAGTTTACAGCGAGCCTGAGATATCTGCACCTTTTGGCCCAACACATCGGATTTTAACATGGCATTTTTGTGTCAGAGTTTGCCTTCCCTTCAATCCCTAATCTCTTAGCCAGCCTGCATGGCAGCAGTCTGCTTCTAGGGCTGTCATTTGGAGGTGGAATACGGTCTTGGTCAGTTATGGGTCACGGCCAACAATGGGAGCAGCTAGCTCCGAGTCGTTAGTCCTGTCAGCTGATTCACTGCTGCATCTTCGACTCCATACAGTGAATGAAGAAAGTTCTGCTAGCTTGGTTGTTGGTTATCAAAATTAGTTAATTGGTTATTTTGTTTTTTGTTTTATTTTCTAAGCTTGTCGAAACAGTGTTTAACAGCTGATAAATTTTCTCAAACAGTGGCTCTCCAAAGTTATGCTCAAGAAGATTGGCCTGGATCCTGCTTGCAATGAAAGTCGTATCAGCAGGTGCAACTGTGTCGACTCCCACCCTGTTGACCTAGCTGCTGAAACATATCCTGTTTTCAAATGCACACAGTAAACCGAACACACTGGCTACACAAAAAACGATGCCTATTACCAGTTGAACAGAAGAGAGCAGGTCGTGGTCTTCAGACTTCGCACTGGCCACAATAGACTGAGGTACCACCTATTCAACAAATTGAAGATAGGTGGCCCTGACGAATGCTCGTGTGGTACCGGGAAAATGACCGCTGAGCATTTGCTGCAAAACTGCCCGACATACGAGGATCAGAGAGAGCAGATGTGGCCATCACCAGTGGCAACACTAGACAAGCTCTATGGCAGTGTCGACAGCCTCAGAATGACCGCTGCTTTTTTCGACAAAATAAAGGTTGATGTCTGACTGCATACGATGAAGAAGAAAAAGAAATGCACACAGTGGATGTGAGGTGAGGACTTTGTCACTATGTTACATCTGGTTCTGACGTAAGACTTATCGCCTGACCATGACCTTCACACTTGACTCGGACGAGAGACTTATCGCCTGACCATGATGTGACCTGACCATGATCTTCACACTTGACTCGGACGAGAGACTTATCACCTGACCATGATGTGACCTGACCATGACCTTCACACTTGACTCGGATGAGAGACTTATCACCTGACCATGATGTGAGCCTTCACACCTGACTCTGACGCAAGAATTTTCACCTGACTGACGCAAGACTCATCTCCCAGTCATTCTATAGACCTCATTGGTTACAGACATATAAAGTCCACTGTTGATCTTTGATATTTTTTTCAAGTATCATCTCCTCTCTCGCCTGGCTCCCTTTGGAACATAGGACCTCACCAGATGCCCTTACTCTGTTCCTATTCTGTGCTGTCTTCTTAAGCCCCGCCAATGAGATCCCGATTAAGCAGACTTCCTCCTCGCTTGTTCACCATCAGGCGTTTTTTAGTCTTCCCACTTGTCTCTTTCCCTGTGGGTTCCAATAAAGTGCATGTCTGGTAATATTGTACAACTTCTTTCTGATAGTCTGTCCTATCGACCCCACTTTCTTTCCCCTCTTCTGCACATCACTACTCATAACTGGCTACTTGCACCAGGGTCAGTGAACCACAGACCGACGAAAGATCTAATCCACCTGCAAATGTCAGCCCTGGAAACAGTCTGCATCTGTGCAGTCTGGCTAAGAGAATAGGGATCACAGAGGGAAGACAAATGCAGTCCCAAAAATGGTGTGCTGAAATCGGATGTGTCGGGCCGTAAGGCACATACAACTTCGCTGTAAACCACACCACAACATCAGGACAAACAGCAAAGAAGAAGCAAGGGTCGAGCAGAGTGTAGTTTATAGGAGTACGGAAAAGAAGTGGGTTCAACCAAACAGCTGAAGGAACAATCAGAATCCACATCCTTTGTCATTTCCAGAGAGAGACTGAGTACCTATGGGTGTGTCTAAACTGCAGTGAAGTCGGTTCTTTGGAACAGAGCAGAATATAATGTTCTTCAATCCAGTCCTGATAGTGTATGAGTTTCTAGTCTAGTGTATGAGTTTCTAGTCTAGTGTATGAGTTTCTAGTCTAGTGTATGAGTTTCTAGTCTAGTGTATGAGTTTCTAGTCTAGTGTATGAGTTTCTAGTCTAGTGTATGAGTTTCTAGTCTAGTGTATGAGTTTCTAGTCTAGTGTGTGAGTTTCTAGTCTAGTGTATGAGTTTCTAGTCTAGTGTATGAGTTTCTAGTCTAGTGTATGAGTTTCTAGTCTAGTGTATGAGTTTCTAGTCTAGTGTATGAGTTTCTAGTCTAGTGTATGAGTTTCTAGGTCTAATGTATGAGTTTCTAGTCTAGTGTATGAGTTTTTAGTCTAGTGTATGAGTTTTTAGTCTAGTGTATGAGTTTTTAGTCTAGTGTATGAGTTTATATTGAATTATTTTCTACGTCTGTTTAGACGTGCTAGTGAATGAATATCCAGAATATGCATACGTTCATATTAATTAAATGCACATGGTTTCATGAAAACACATACAGAAACGAATATTGTTGAATTATATGTAGCCATATAAAATATAAGATCAACTACTGGAACAGGTACAGAGTTTCTCCTATCTAGGTCATACAATAACGGAAGATGGCAGGTGTGAACGAGAAATCAGGACGAGGATAAGTATGCCAAGATGGCATTCAGCAACAATGTGACACACACTGACATCCGAACAGATAAATCATAAACTGAAAATGAGAATTGTCAGGTGTACTCAACACTAGAGAAACATGGACAATGAATAACAAGTTAGTAAAGAGTATCGAAGCCTTCGATATGTGGGTATATAGAAGATTGGGTTGCTTTTCTTGGAAAGAGAAGAAAACAAATGTGGAGGGATTGGAAAAGGAGGTGAAAAGAGAATTAATGACTGAAATCAAGGTTAAACAGTTACATTATTTTCATCATATAACTTGTTGAAGACCATATTGGATGGTTGGGTAGAAGGCATTCATTTAAGAGGTAGACAACATTTTAAGTGGGTGGATAACATCAGGAGATGGACTGAATAAGTCTCTCAGATTACATCATTACGGCAAGAGATAAGAGTACAATGGGGATCCATTGCAGCCGACCTTTGATGTGGAGATGGCACTTGAACCCGGCTGAAAGTGGCCATGCAATTAATGTATTCAAGAATAGAATGGATGCACATAACTTTTAGAGCAAGGAAATGTAAATGAAACTGGTTGTATACAGACTGCAGAGTCTTCTAAACCAGTATAAAGAAGTTAAGTTAAGTTAAGTTAAGAGAAGTAGAGGCAGATCAAAACACAGACGGAGAAGAGTGATCTGTGCTCCATAGGAGGCTGACAGGTTTTGATTGAATGACTAATTGATTGACAGCTAAATAGTCTTCATCAGTGACAGAGGGAAATTCAGATAAGACAGCAATCCCGAACACTGAACGCATCAAATGCTGTTCTGTATAAAAGTATATGTTTAGTTATTTATTTTCACCTTTATCATTCTGAGGAGGGTGTACAATGGGCTCATACATAAAAGATGTCCGCAAAATTGTAACCTTCCACCCTTATGGGCACGCAACCAACATAATCTTGATCATACACATAAACTTAAATGTTATAAATACATACGCGTACATAAAACTGAGTTTAGTTCTGTACATGACATCATTTGTGTACAGCTAACTCAATGTATTTACTTGATATAAAACACGAGTTACAAAAAATAATCTCACTCTATTACAGAATTTCATTTTAGAAATATTTCAAGGTTTGGCAAGAGGGACATATTGAGATGACCGTTGATTTGGGTTCACCTGGACAGTACAGAACAGTAGTTGTTGTGAGGTAAGGGACTCAGTGGTCCCGAGCTTAGGTGTCCGCCTCCGGTGCCGGAGGTCATGGGATCGAATCACAGTGAAGACCAGGAATTTTTTCATGTGGATCTTCTGGTAAAAACTTGCCTGATCTCTGTGTAGCAAGATCAGACTCTTGAGAGGTGGCACTGACGAATGCACCTGTGGTACAGGGAAAATGACCGCTCAACATCTGCTGCAAAATTGCCCGACGTACGAGGACCAGAGAAAGCACATGTGGCCATAACCAGTGGCAACACTAGACAAGCTCAATGGCAGTGTCGACAGCCTCAGGATGACAGCTGCTTTCTTTGAACAAATACAAGTTGACGACTGACAGCTTACGAAGAAGAAGAAGAAGAAGAAGAAGAAGACTCTTGCGTCGAGCACGTTATAAGTCCCTTGGCAGTTAGAAATCGAAATGAGTAGTCCTAATGGCCGCTGCGTGGACAAAATTCAAAATTCTAGCAACAAATCTACCCAAAAATTATTTGCACCTTCTCCCAGGTGGTTTGTTAAGAGCAGCTATAGATGGCACCTAACTGGCTGTGGGTCTACTTTGCTCTAGTGTTTGAGTCTATTAAGATGGTTAAACCACCATCCAAGAAACTGATTGTATACAGACTCTGCAAAGTCTTCTTCTTCTGCATTCGTTCTCAATCTCCCGCTACCAAGCCCTGAACAGGGTTTTGCAAGTAGCAGGATGTAGTCTGAAGAACGGAATGCGTTGTGTCACTAGTTAACAGCTTGACTGCGATATTTGCAACTTTCGGTCCGACACATCTGTCTTCGGCAGAGCAAAGTCTTCTAAACCAGTTTAAAGACGTTAAGTTAAGTTAAGTAATCCATTTAAGCATCCAGGGTCCATAAGCTGAGCATCCACAGCCACAGTTGATAGCAGTCTTCCAGGCAACAACATACTGTGCAGATGGAGTAGAGATGATGTGTCTCAGCCAATAGTTTGTGGAAGCTGCCCTGGGGATGACTCCTGATTTCCATGAACAAATGAAGAAGCTGGCAGGCCAAGGATGGATGGTCTGAGGGAGGTGAATGACATGTCCGAAGAAAGAGAGGCAGCTCTAGAATCAGCATTGATGAATGACTCAGAGTTTTACTCATTGATTGACCTCAGTGTTGGTGACTAGGTTATATCCGCAAAGACTGGTTGGTGGTTGAGCTTGTGGAAGGCCTCAAGTCACTTCTGATCGCCCTGTAAGACTGGTTGGGCATGTGGAAGGCATCAATCTGCTTCTGATCTCCCTATAAGACTGGTTGAGCATGTGGAAGGCATCAATCTGCTTCTGATCTCCCTATAAGACTGGTTGAGCATGTGGAAGGCATCAATCTGCTTCTGATCTCCCTATAAGACTGGTTGGGCATGTGGAAGGCATCAAGCTGCTTCTGATCTCCCTATAAGACTGGTTGAGCATGTGGAAGGCATCAAGCTGCTTCTGATCTCCCTATAAGACTGGTTGAGCATGTGGAAGGCATCAAGGTGCTTCTGATATTTCTGTAAGACCATCGGAGTTATGCAAAATGATTGAAATGACGTGGTGTTGGTAAAAGTACAGATTCGTTTCCAGAGAGAGCCTATGCTGGGCCGAGGCTCTGTTCTGGGCGATACGACCCTCAAGTAGATTGTAATTAACGTCAAAATCAGTTGTCCCCCAGAAAAGACTTTTCGACCAATCCTTTCACAACTGATGCATCATGTGACAGTGTTCCTGTTGATTTCAATGAACATCAAAGAATTCTCAACACAAAACCAAGACCACCTGATGATCTGTTAAATCCTTCTGGGAACATGCAATATAGATGACATGTAGAGCGGAAATGACAGATCATGTCTGACATGGTGTCCAGGACACGGAAAATAAGTAAACAGCTTTTAAAGACACTCTTAAATGCTTTGTGTCTAGTCAGTGTTGCCAGAAGTATTGTGAACTGGACGTCAACTGTCCACTTTCATATATCCCTCCCTCCCCATCTCTTGTAGACATCTTCCATAGACAAGTTGGTAAAGATCTCTGTGCTAGAGTGGGTAAACTTATCTGTGTTAAAGTTGGTAAACATCTCTGTGCTAGTGTGGGTAAACTTCTCTGTGCCAGGATTGGTAAATTTCTCTAAGCTAGAGTGGATAAATATCCTTTTGCTAGAGTTGGTAAACCTTTCTAAGCTAGAGTTGGTAAACCTCTCTCAGCTACACTGGGTAAACCTCTCTAAGCTATACTGGGTAAACTTCTCTAAGCTAGCTAGAGTTGGTAAACTTCTCTAAGCTAGAGTTGGTAAACTTCTTAAGCTACAGTGGAAAACTTCTCTGTGCTAGAGTTTGTAAATGGCTGACCCTGTGCGTAAGTAAATGACGCTGACCCTGTGAGTGCCTGATGGTAGTTGTGGTAAGGTGGAAGATTTTACATAAATATGGCTATGCAAAAAACACAAATAAGCCAGGAAAATTTGTGAAGTAAAAAATTCAGAAGTTTAAATAAATAAATAAATAGGGATTTATCCTTTTTCATATGTGCTCCGGTTGGTCAATGCGTAAAACCATCACAATAGCTGACCCCTTTTACAGGGAACCCATTTTCAAGCATTGATATGGTAATTTCATTGCATTAATTTTACACGATAAAGTTGGTAGCCTCATTCACAACCCTCTTTAGTCACCTTTAAAGAGCATGCTTTGAACTTGGAGTGAAAGCAAAGATGAACGAAGACCCTATGAACGCACTAACAACACCAAAGCCCATCCCTACTGTACGAAAACCTACCTGGAGGCAGCATATATTTCTAGAGGTGGAAGAAAATATACCAGGTATTGGAAACAAAAACAGCCAGACTGAAAAAGAAAGAAGAGATACAACCCTGATGTACATAACGGAAAACTACCCAAGCATGGACTGGACCCATGCTTACACCAACGGTTCTGTAACAAACACAACACAGAACGGAGGGGCAGGGGCATTACTGAGCCTACCAAATGGCAGAAAAATAACACTGTCATTGGCAACTGGAAAATACACAAGCAATTTCAGAGCGGAGGCAGAGGCACTGGTGGCTGCAGTAGAAGAAATGGTGACAGGTAAAAGAAATGAAAGCCACATAGTCCTGCTCACAGATGCCCTGGCCGTAGTCACAGCACTAAAAAGCCAGAAAAATACTGAACTTAATAATTTAAGAGCAGTACTCTGTCAACTATGCCAGCAGTCCGCACCAAAAAGAGTAGTGGTACAGTTGGTTCCATCCCACTGTAACATCCAAGGCAACGAGGAGGCAGACAGACTGGCAAAAGAAGGTGCAAGACTACCACAACTAGATACTAGTGTGACATACGAAGAGTCAAAAAGGCTTATTAGAGCTAGATACATGACCAAATGGGAAACAGAACATTCTGGCTACACAAACAACGATGCCTATTACCAGTTGAACAGAAGAGAGCAGGTTGTGGTCTTCAGACTTCGCACTGGCCACAATAGACTGAGGTACCACCTATTCAACAAATTGAAGATAGGTGGCACTGACGAATGCTCGTGTAGTACTGGGAAAATGACAGCTGAACATTTGCTGCAAAACTGCCCGTCATACAAGGATCAGAGAGAGCAGATGTGGCCATCACCAGTGGCAACACTAGACAAGCTTTATGGCAGTGTCGACAGCCTCAGGATGACAGCTGCTTTTTTTGAAAAAATACAGGTTGACGTCTGACAGCGTAAGAAGAAGAAGAAGAAGAACTTGGAGTGGGCATACTCTATTCTGCCGAGGTACTAAATATCACTGTCTAGAACAATTGTCGTGTCTAACATTCCAGAAACAGTGGAACTAACCCTGTGTCGCCTGGAGACTGTCTTTGATGCCTTCCCATCTAACGCCCAAAACATTGTTATTTTAACAGAGTCACTGTCTGTCCCTTAAGCTCTGGAAGACGGAGATCATTGCACGCCTGAACTGGCCCAAATTTCCTTAGATAACGCACAAAGATGAAGTGAGAGGACTAGTTCAAGCAGGACCCTGCACTGAATATATCGACGAGGAGAGAATCAAGCGGTTTGGCCACCTAGGGTGAATGCAAACTGACCAACTACCCCTGTGTGCCAATAACGCATGGTGTTTGGGTTTTTGCAACCGTGGCCGACCGAGAACTAGACGGATAGGGAAAGTTGCAAATATTCTAAACCGTCACGGGACGGTGACTACTTGAGCGCAGAGTCTGCCGTCACGGGATGGTGACTACTTGAGCGCAGAGTCTGCCGTCACGGGATGGTGACTACTTGAGCGCAGAGTCTGCCGTCAAGGGATGGTGACTACTTGAGCGCAGAGTCTGCCGTCACGGGATGGTGACTACTTGAGCGCAGAGTCTGCCGTCATGGGATGGTGACTACTTGAGCGCAGAGTCTGCCGTCAAGGGATGGTGACTACTTGAGCGCAGAGTCTGCCGTCATGGGATGGTGACTACTTGAGCGCAGAGTCTGCCGTCATGGGATGGTGACTACTTGAGCGCAGAGTCTGCCGTCACGGGATGGTGACTACTTGAGCGCAGAGTCTGCCGTCATGGGATGGTGACTACTTGAGCGCAGAGTCTGCCGTCATGGGATGGTGGCTACTTGAGCGCAGAGTCTGCCGTCACGGGATGGTGACTACTTGAGCGCAGAGTCTGCCGTCATGGGATGGTGACTACTTGAGCGCAGAGTCTGCCGTCAAGGGATGGTGACTACTTGAGCGCAGAGTCTGCCGTCATGGGATGGTGACTACTTGAGCGCAGAGTCTGCCGTCATGGGATGGTGACTACTTGAGCGCAGAGTCTGGCTCTGGACAGAAAACTACAACATATCACGGCACGAGCTGATAAGACAAGACAGAACCAGTCCAGACAGCTTATCACATCCCATGAAGTCAGAATAGTTATACAAGGGATCCCTGGTAACTCTAATTCGCATGGCAATGACAAGGCAGACAGACTAGCTAACAGCTGATTACTAAGAACCTTTTGAGAAGCCATCTTCTATAGTGCAACCCAGTATTCAACCAGTTACCAGATGAACAACGGGATTCATTGGTCTCGAGATAAGGTGTTCGCCTCAGGTGCCGGAGGTCGTGTGTTTGAATCACAGTGAAAACCAGAATTTTGTTGTTGACATGGATTTTATGGAAAAAATTATTCTGGGTAGTGATCGGAGTCCAGTGTCGAGCACGTTAGAAATTCCTTAGCAGTTGGAAATATAAAAAAAATATGAAGGCCTAACGGCCACTGCACGGACAAAATTCAATTAAAAAATCTATCCATGTTATTTGTACCTTTCCCCAGGTGGTTTGTTAAGAACAGAAATAGATGGCGCCTAACAGGCTGTGGGTTTTCATAGTTCTAATCAATTAAGATGGACTTGCACTTCGGTAAAAATCACCCTCCAAGAAACTGGTTGTATACAGACTCTGTAGAGTCTTCTAAACCAGTAAAAAGATGCTAAATTAAAATTCATCAACAGTAAATTATTACTAACCATACTTGACAACATAATAGTTTTTTGATTTGTGTCCATGCCAGAAATACTTGTTTCTATAAAAATGTACATTTGACATAGTTGTCCTTGCCAGATATTTTCACCTGATTAAATGCAATATGTCAGAGATAACGAAATCAAACAAAACCATTAACAAATCAAACAAAATCATTAACAAATCAACACAAAACCATTAACAAATCAACAAAAAACCATTAACAAATCAAACAAAACCATTAACAAATCAAACACAAATTCACAAAATGGATAAACAAAGTAATATACACAAACATAGACAAGGGATGTTCGGAACGTAACTTCTGTTTGGATCTTCGGAACGTAACTTCTTTTTTGGGATGTTCGGAACATAAGTTCTGTTTGGGATGTTCGGATCGTAAGTTCTGTTTGCTAGCCGTTCTTGTACAACACAGAGTATTGCTTCGCCTCGCCTGTGCAATTCCTTCCTCAACCCATTAGCAACACACAGACAATATAGGGGGAGTCAGTGGTCTCAAGGTAAGGTGTCCACCTCGGGAGCCGGAGGTCGCGGGTTCGAATCACGGTGAAGACAGGATTTTTTTTGCGTGGATCTTCGGTCAAAATTTCCCCAGATCTCTAGGTAGTGATCGGATTCCCGTGGTCAGTGTCGAGCACGTTAAGAATTCCTTGGCAGTCGGAAATTGAAAAGGGTAGCTTAATGGCCATTGGACGAACAAAATTCAAGTTAAAAATCTACCCAAGTTATTTGTACCTTCCCCCAGGTGGTTTGTTAAGAGTAGCCATAGACTGCGCCTAACTGACTGCGGGTCTACTTAGCTCTAGTGTTTGAGTCTATTAAGATGGACTCGCACATCAGTTAAATCAACCTAAAAGAAACTGGTTGCATACAGACTATGTAGAGTCTTCTAAACCAGTAAAAAGACGTTAAGTTAAGTTAACATTTTGTGTTTGAAGTTATTGGGCGTTCAAAATGTTCTGTGTAATTAATGTTTTTAATGTGAACAAATTTGACCAATTGAAATTCATGGTTAGATATCTGAAGTTTTTGGTGACAGTTCAATGAGTGATACAGTGGTTCGATGAGCGATACAGTGGTTCAATGAGTGATACCATGGTTCGATGAGTGATACAGTGGTTCAATGAGTGATACAGTGGTTCAATGAGTGATACCATGGTTCAATAAGTGATACAGTGGTTCAATGAGTGATACCGTGGTTCAATAAGTGATACCGTGGTTCAATGAGTGATACAGTGGTTCGATGTGTGATACCATGGTTCAATGAGTGATACAGTGGTTCAATGAGTGATACAGTGGTTCAATGAGTGATACAGTGGTTCAATGAGTGACACAGTGGTTCAATGAGTGATACAGTGGTTCAATGAGTGATACAGTGGTTCAATGAGTGATACAGTGGTTCAATGAGTGATACAGTGGTTCAATGAGTGATACAGTGGTTCAATGAGTGATACAGTGGTTCGATAAGTAATACCATGGTTCGATGAGTGATACAGTGGTTCAATGAGTGATACAGTGGTTCAATGAGTGATACCGTGGTTCAATAAGTGATACAGTGGTTCAATGAGTGATACCGTGGTTCAATAAGTGATACCGTGGTTCAATGAGTGATACAGTGGTTCGATGAGTGATACCATGGTTCAATGAGTGATACAGTGGTTCAATGAGTGATACAGTGGTTCAATGAGTGATACAGTGGTTCAATGAGTGATACAGTGGTTCAATGAGTGATACAGTGGTTCGATGAGTGATACAGTGGTTCGATGAGTGATACCGTGGTTCGATGAGTGATACAGTGGTTCCATGAGTGATACAGTGGTTCAATGAGTGATACAGTGGTTCAATGAGTGATACAGTGGTTCGATGAGTGATACAGTGGTTCGATGAGTGATACCGTGGTTCGATGAGTGATACAGTGGTTCAATGAGTGATACAGTGGTTCGATGAGTGATACCGTGGTTCGATGAGTGATACCGTGGTTCGATGAGTGATTATGTGGTTCAATGAGTGATATCATGGTTTAATGAGTGAGTGATACCGTTGTTCGATGAGTGATATCGTGGTTAAATGAGTGAGTGATATCGTGGTTTAATGAGTGAGTGATACCGTGTTTCGATGAGTGATACCATGGTTCAGTGAGTGATACTGTGGTTCGATGAGTGATACTGTGGTTCGATGAGTGATACTGTGGTTCGATGAGTGATACTGTGGTTCGATGAGTGATACTGTGGTTCGATGAGTGATACTGTGGTTTGATGAGTGATACTCTGGTTAGGAGTTGGGGAAGGGTGGAAAGAATGGGCATTACGAGGTCCTGAATGGACAACCATCTTTGGTGACTGGTGACACAGTGTGTACAGTTGACGGAAAAGTTTGTGAGGACAGCTATTTCACAATCTCCTTCCTGTTAATGCCGATTCCAGACATTTCAAGCACTGGTGCTGTGCTCTAACACAACCATGACAAATCATTGGTTTTCACAAAGGGTGCGCCGCAAGTTGCGTGCCAAAGATGCTCACAGAAAAGCCCCCCAAAAAACAATGGTGTTTGTTTTGGAATCAAAGCACAACCAAAACTCAAATGGTGCAAGTGGACTCCCCCCAGTCATGACTTGGCACAGAGTGAGCTTCATCTGTTCTTGTATTTGAAAGGATTCCTCGCTGGCCTTTGTTTTGACAGTCAGATGATCTGAAAGATGTTGTGCAGGATTTGCCGACATTGCAGGCAGCGCTATTCTATATATGTTGTCCAGGATTTGCCGACATCGCAGGCAGCACTATTCTATATATGTTGTGCAGGATTTGCCGACATTGCAGGCAGCACTATTCTATGTATGTTGTGCAGGATTTGCCGACATTGCAGGCAGCACTATTCTATATATGTTGTGCAGGATTTGCCGACATTGCAGGCAGCACTATTCTATATATGTTGTGCAGGATTTGCCGACATCGCAGGCAGCGCTATTCTATGAGGAGAGCATATGAAATCTCATGCCTCCGCTATGATAAGTGTCTTGATAATGCTGGAGAATATGTTGAAAAGTAGAATAAAAGGCGAACAATAGGACAGAAATAATATCACTGAATGGGGACGGCATAGACTTGTGGTTGACACGGCTCACTACCCAAAGGTGCTGGGTTCGCTCCGCAATCCCAACCGTTACCCCGGGAAGCACACCATTAGAAAATGCAGGAGAAAGCAGACCCTTACATAAAATGCATGCCGAAGTTGAATGCTCGGGGTCGGCATGCGCAATATAAAAACACAGTGCAACACACACTGCCCTGGGAAATAGAGAAATAAGGCGAACACATGGGAAAATTTACAGCTAAATACAAACAGAAGTTACTTTCTGAACATCCCTAATATTAGCGAGCAATAAGAGCAAAGACATTTATATAAACATAACAACGGCATAAAGGAAGACTTTTTTCCAGCAGAGAGTTCTCGAGGCTCGGAACAATAAGAAGTAGAATACGAATAAGAATCTTTGAGATTTCTCTGATCGTTTTCTGGACTGAATAAAATATTTATATTTTAAAATATTTCTCCATTTGCATTCAACAACAATAAACGTGTACATTTCAAAGTCAGACATTGGCGACAAGTTGCGTTATGTCTGTGATTATATGTCAACATTACAAACAAACAGCAATAGACTTGTTCAGTTATTGCCACTAACAAGAGCTCCACAAAGTTAGCAAAAAAATGAACTATTTCCAACATATACCAGGATATACAATTGATAGATTTGTGAAGTAAAATGCAAATTCACAAATTTATTTTACACTGAATTATTCATACATTTACCTCGGACAAGCAATTACAAACTTTCCCTCCAAAAATCGTGAGATTCCGTGTAGGATAACAGGAGTGTGGTTCGATTCAATCGCATTCTTCAACAGATGAGACAAAAGATAAGAGCCCACACCGACAAGGATGGTTATTCCAGTCATGAGGTATCAGAGTACAGGGATGGAACATATAATGCCTGGCAATAAAGGCACGGGTAGACTTGACAGAGAAGATGATGGGACCAAGATATCCAGGAATGCTTGAGTATGACTGGAGGAGGCTGGAGTTTTGGCAAAAGAAAGAGTTTCTTTCAGAGAGACTGTGATGGGAGCGACGTTCTATAACGGACATGATTATGTATGGCTGTGAGCTATGGATGGAACTTATGAAAAACAGATGCAGTGAAGTTTTGCTTAAAGGGCAATTGAGCGAACGATATCAACTGGCTCTCTAACGAGTCTAAAATCACAATGTAGAATCTAGGCGCAGAAATGCATTCAAGGATGTCCTAGATGCTGCATTGTAAAAAACTAAAAAGGCCAATGGGTTAGGCATGCGGTGAGTTAGCCGGACAACAGATGGTTGCGAAAAGTGACACATTGGTGACCCTACAACTATAAAGTGCCCATGTGGACATCGACCAGAGAGTAGGTCTCAGCCAAGGGGGCATCGACCAGAGAGATGGCCTCAGCCAAGGGGGCATCGACCAGACAGATGGCCTCAGCCTTGTGGGCATCGACCAGAGAGATGGCCTCAGCCATGTGGACATTGACCAGAGAGATGACCTCAGCCATGTGGACATCGACCAGAGACATAGTCTCAGCCTTGTGGACATCGACCAAAGAGATGGCCTCAGCCTTGTGGACATCGACCAGAGAGATGGCCTCAGCCTTGTGGACATCGACCAGAGAGATGGCCTCAGCCAAGTGAACATCGACCAGAGAGAATAAAAGCCACTTGTACTGGTAGTCACCATGCAGTGTTCAGGCTTGGTTCTTATTTTATTTGTTCTTATGTTAGTCAGGGTCAGGTGAAACATACTGATCAGACCATGTTAGGCAGGCCAGGTAAAATGTGGTGGCCAAGACCACTCCAGACTTCCATGCAGTCCTCCCTAGAATGGGACTGTTTTATGGCAGTCTGGTTATTAAGATAGGAGATAGACTCGATTTCTGTAGTAGTGAGTACCACACAGTGAAGCCAGGCATAGCACAACAGCCTGTAGGACCCCAGCCACCTACATCTGCACACTCAAGATGTGAGAAAAGCTACTGGAACCCGTCACTTAACACCCTTTTCAGTTCCCACGAAAGAGTAAACATACTCATTGTGTGAATTCAACAACGAGAATATTCCATTTCAGAAAAACAGAAAATATATGCTTTTCTGTTGGTCTTGAACACATGCCTTCATGGTCGGAGGGCAGACGAGGGTCAGAGATACAACAGGGAATGAGCTGATAGGAGTCACTGACTCCTAGTAACCCATATCTGACTATGATCCTATTCCACCACCAAGTGGCGACCCCAGAAACAGACTGCAACCATGCAGTCTTGCTAAGAGATCAGGGGTCGAAAGGGTATGGCAAACCTGTCCCAAAAATTGCTGTGTTGAAGTCCGATGTTGGGCCCAAAAGATTCAAATACCTCAGCCTCACTGTAAATTACTTCACAACATCACAAGCATCGTTTTCAGGATGAACGAAGAAGACGACGAGGACAGATATCCAAAAACGTCCGCAACCCCTACGCAGATAAAGACCATTACGTTTCAACACATGTCTATTAGTGATTTAAAAAAAAAAAAACAGCATTTGAAAGTCTTTAATATTTCAGTGACAGTTTCCATCTGGAAACATCCCTAGTACTCCATCTGGAAACATCCCTAGTACTCCATCTGGAAACATCCCTAGTACTTCATCTGCCAATGCCTGGTACTCTGCCAACATCTCTGGTACTCCGTCTGCCAAAATCCCTGGTACTCTGTCTGCCAACATCTCTAGTACTCTGTCTGCCAACATCTCTGGTACTCTGTCTGCCAACATGTCTGGTACTCTGTCTGCCAACATCTCTAGTACTCTGTCTGCCAACATGTCTGGAACTCTGTCTGCCAACATGCCTGGTACTCCATCTGCCAACATCCCTGGAACTCTGTCTGCCAACATGCCTGGTATTTCGTCTGACATAATCCCTGGTACTCCGTCTACCAACATCCCCACATCAAAGATATATACGTATTTCAATAACAGGATATCCTAATGAGAATGAAGGTCAGGGCTGACCGATGTCTACGATGAAATGAGTGAAAAGCTTTTCCAAATGGGTCGACAGCAGTTTATATTTCACATTGTTGAGACCTTCCAAGCGACTTCTTCTTGCGGCTGTCCGTAACAGCTTCATTCTGGAAGAAAATGCATAATTTATTAAGATTAGTCACATGTCCAGCACACAATGGAAACTAATTTAAACATGCTATAAATTTATAGAAAATATAAAAAAAGACATACAAATTTATAATATATATAAACTTAGTTAGCTAGCATACTCATAACCACATAATATTGTAAATAAATTTACATCAACATAAAATATAGGCAGATCATCATCATGTAGCATGTCCGTTATAAAATGCTGCTCCCATTACAGTCTGTCTGAAAGAAAATATTTCCCTTACCAAAACTCCAGCCTCCGCCAGTCAAACCCGAGGCATTTCACGATATCTTGGGGACATCGTCTACTAGGTCTACCCCTGCCTCTTTTACCTAGCACCATACATTCCATCACTGTTCTCTCGAGACCGTTGTATCTATTGATGTGACCAAAGTATTCTAAATTTTCTAGCCAAAATGGAATTGATAAACCAGTTCTCTTCTATGCTCAACTCTTGCCGAATGTCTACATTTGTCTTTTTCTCTGTCCAGGGTAATCTGAGGATCTTTCTGTAACATTTTGACTCGAAGGATTCAATTCTTTGTCTGGAAGTTTTGGTAATCGTCCATGATTCGCAGCCATGAGCTGCCACAGGAAAAACACAGGCTCTCAAGACTTTTAAATTTTGTCATTTTGTTGGTTCTCCGCTATAATTTCTTCAGACTGATCAGCCTCTGCATTGTCATGTCCAGTCTTCTTATATACATGCGGATATTTATTAAATAACACTAATGAAGTTACCAAATTTATAACAAAAATTACAATTTAAAATATAAATTTATCAAAGAAATTACATAACATATTAATTTATTGAATACATAAAGTGACATAAATCTGTCCAATAAACAAAATGACATGTAGAGTTAATGAATAAATAAATTATTTATTAACATATTGCATAAATAAATTATATATAAATATATTGCATACACACATCTAATAAATAAATTAAATATAAAAATATTGAATAAAGAAATTAGATATAAATATTTTGAATAAATAAACTAGATATAAATATATTGAATAAATAAATGAGATAAATATATTGAATAAATAAACTAAATATATTGAATAAATAAACTAGATATAAATATATGTAATACAAAAATAACATAAACATTTATAAAATAAATTGAATTACACATAAATAAATTGAATAAATAAAATAACTTACACATCTGTCATGGAGAGCTGAAAGGTTAGTTTAGTGTACAGATTTTGGTTGGTCTAGTGTACATACTCTGGCTGGCCTAGTGTACATATTTTGGTTGGTTTAGTGTACAGATTTTGGTTGGTCTAGTGTACAGATTTTGGTTGGTCCAGTGTACAGACTTTGGTTGGTCTAGTGTACAGACTTTGGTTGATCTAGTGTTCAGACTTTGGTTGATCTAGTGTACATATTTTGGTTGGTCTAGTGTACAGACTTTGGTTGATCTAGTGTACAGATTTTGGTTGGTCTAGTGTACAGACTTTGGTTGATTTAGTGTACAGATTTTGGTTGGTCTAGTTTACAGATTTTGGTTGGTCTAGTGTACAGAATTTCGTTGGTCTAGTGTACAGATTTTGGTTGGTCTAGTTTACAGATTTTGGTTGGTCTAGTGTACAGACTTTGGTTGGTCTAGTGTACAGACTTTGGTTGGTCTAGTGTACATATTTTGGTTGGTCTAGTGTACAGACTTTGGTTGGTCTAGTGTACAGATTTTGGTTGGTCTAGTGTACAGACTTTGGTTGATCTAGTGTACAGAATTTGGTTGGCCTAGTGTACATATTTTAGTTGGTCTAGTGTACAGATTCTGGTTGGCCTAGTGTACCGATGTTGAGACTCCCTAGTGTACAGATCTTCATCAGCTGATGTTGCTGTGTACTACTCTCTGAAAACACACTAACCTGACTCCAACTTCCGAAGACCTTCTCCCGTCATGCTTGACCATCTTGTATCTGGCAACATTGCTGGGCGGCCGGTAGATCCGCAAGCGGTTGTGGAGTATCCGTGCACCCATGTCGTCGTCCTCCGCTCCCCAACCCCAGTACATATTTGAGTATCCGTTAACCAGCTGGTAATGTTCCGTTTTAAACATGAGGACTCCTCCAACAAGTCCTTCATATGGGAGTCTGCGGGAGAGAGAGAGAAGGAGGTATGAGAGTGGATGTGTGTGAGGGTGTGGGAGAAGGTGCGTATCAGAGGGTATGGGAAAAGGTGTGTGTCAGAAGGTGTGTGGAAAGGTGTGTGACAGAGGGTATGGGAAAAGCTGTGTGTCAGAGGGTATGTGGAAAGGTGTGTGTCAGAGGGTATGTGGAAAAGGTGTGTGTCAGAGGGTATGGGAAAAGCTGTGTGTCAGAGGGTATGTGGAAAGGTGTGTGTCAGAGGGTATGTGGAAAAGGTGTGTGTCAGAGGGTATGTGGAAAGGTGTGTGTCAGAGGGTGTGGGAAAAGTGTGTGTCAGAGGGTATGTGGAAAAGGTGTGTGTCAGAGGGTATGGGAAAAGCTGTGTGTCAGAGGGTATGTGGAAAGGTGTGTGTCAGAGGGTATGTGGAAAGGTGTGTGTCAGAGGGTATGGGGAAAGGTATGTGTCAAAGGGTATGGGAAAAGGTGTGTGTCAGAGGGTATGGGAAAAGGTGTGTATCAGAGGGTATGGGAAAAGGTATGTGTCCGAGGATATGGGAAAATGTGTGTGTCACAGGGTATGGGAAAAGGTATGTGTCAGAGGTTATGGGGAAAAGGTGTGTGTCAGAGGGTATGTAGAAAGGTGTGTGAGATGAGAAAGTATGTGAGAGGGTGTTTGAGAAGGTGTGTGTCAGAGGGTATGAAAAGGTGTGTGAGAGGAGAAGTGGGAAGGTGTGTGGTAGGGTATGTAAGTTTTAGCCAGACTACACTAGTGCAGCCTGTTTCCAGGGACGCCAGAATACGATCTTGGCCAGTTCTGACTCGCTGACCCCGATGCCAGCTATGAGTCATTAGCTGCTGTCCGCTCTGACTCGCTGACCCCGATGCCAGCTATGAGTCATTAGCTGCTGCCAGCTCTGACTCGCTGACCCCGATGCCAGCTATGAGTCATTAGCTACTGCCAGCTCTGACTCGCTGACCCCGATGCAAGCTGCCAGCTATGAGTCGTTAGCTGCTTT
Organism: Ariolimax columbianus; assembly: GCA_036924085.1. NCBI lineage: Eukaryota > Metazoa > Mollusca > Gastropoda > Stylommatophora > Arionidae > Ariolimax > Ariolimax columbianus. Next base: position 4,971,769 of record JAVGWX010000023.1, read on the forward strand.
CAGCTCTGACTCGCTGACCCCGATGCCAGCTATGAGTCGGTTCCCAGACATCATTCAAAGTGTCGGCCAGCAACTTCTATTTTTATGACCGCCCTAATTGAGTCTGGAACTATCAGAATGCTCCACTGAAAACCAAGCTACGAATGCACATAATCTGTGTCACCCCTCGACACTCTCATGTATAGAAGCGAGACTAGGATAACATTCACTAAGCAGGAACTGTGGCTCAGCACCTTTCACACGAGATGCCTGCGGCTTATATTGGGGATTGGGTGACAAGAGAGAGTGTCACATAATGTGGTCTTACATCGAGCAAACACTAACAGCATGTACTCGATTTTGAACTAGTGATGTCTTCGAGTGAGTGAATGGGGCATAAACACTACACAGAACGGAGGGGCTGGAGCATTTCTGAACCTACCAAATGGCAGAAAAATAACACTGTCATTCGCTACTGGAAAATACACAAGCAATTTCAGAGCGGAGGCAGAGGCACTGAGGGCGGCAGTGGAAGAAATGGTGACAGGTAAAAGGAATGAAAGCCATATAGTCCTGCTTACAGATGCACTGGCCGTAGTCACAACACTGAAAAGCCAGAAAAATACTGAGCTTAATGCTTTAAGAGCAGTACTCTGTCAACTATGCCAGCAGTCCGCACCGAAAAGGATAGTGGTACAGTGGGTTCCATCCCACTGCAACATCCAAAGCAACGAGGAGGCAGACAGACTGGCAAAAGAAGGTGCAAGACTACCCTAACCAGATACTAGTGTGACATACGAAGAGTCAAAACGGCTTATTAGAGCTGGATAAATGACCAAATGGGAAACAGAACATACTGGCTGCACAAAAAATGATGCCTATTAAAATTTGAACAGAAGAGAGCAGGTCGTGGTCTTCAGACTTCACACTGGCCACAACAGACTCAGGTACCACCTATTCAACAAATTGACGATAGGTGGCACTGACGAATGCCCGTGTGGTATCGGGAAAATGACCGCTGAACATTTGCTGCAAAACTGCCCGACATACGAGGATCAGAGAGAGCAGATGTGGCCATCACCAGTGGCAACACTAGACAAGCTCTATGGCAGTGTTGACAGCCTCAGGATGACGGCTGCTTTTTTCGAAAAAATTAAGGTTGATGTTTGACTGGATGTTTGACGATGAAGAAGAAGAAGAAGAAGAATGGGGCATGTTTATCACATGGAAGATGAGAGGCTGCCAAAGGATATGTTCTATGGCCAGTTGCTATCGGAGCTAGATGAATCGGCCGTCCCACACTACGATTCAAGGACGTATGCAGAGGGACATGACGTCCTGCGACATCCCATTTGAGGGCTGGAAAACAATTGCTCAGGATCAAGTTGTTGGAGACAGTCAGGTGGAGGAGGCATAGTGGCTGACGATGCTGATAGAGGACTTCTGGCTGTAGATAAAAGAGAAAGCCTAAAGAGATTGACGAACAGCCAGCTTCCTCAAGTATGATTGTACAATCAATGGCAGGGATTGTCACTTGCTGATCGGCCCCAAGAATCATATCAGAGCCCGTCAAAATGCAAGAGACAGAGCTGGACAAAACTCACAGGGCGCCATGCGCATGGTCTATCGAGACTGAGATGCCAACGGATGAATGTGGCGTCGCTATCCTGCTGTACGGACTCGTCACCTCCACTATACTGCAGGGCACACTTGTCACCTCCACTATACTGCAGGGCACACTAAAGCGTTCAAAAGCTGGCTGTTTGCACCAGCGTCAGTGACTCATAGCCGGCTACTTTCATCAGCGTCAGTGACTCATAACCGGCTGCTTCCATCAGGGTTAGTGACCAAAAGTTTGCTGCTTCCATCAGGGTCAGTGACCCATAGCTGACTGCTTCCATCAGGTTCAGTGACCCATAGCTTACTGCTTGCATCAGCGTCAGTGACCCATAGCTGACTGCTTCCATCAGCGTCAGTGACCCATAGCTGACTGCTTCCATCAGCGTCAGTGACCCATAGCTGACTGCTTCCATCAGCGTCAGTGACCCATAGCTGACTGCTTCCATCAGGGTCAGTGACCCATAGCTGACTGCTTGCTTCAGTGTCAGTGACCCATAGCTGGCTGCTTCCATCAGGGTCAGTGACCCATAGCTGACTGCTTGCTTCAGTGTCAGTGACCCATAGCTGACTGCTTCCATCAGGGTCAGTGACCAATAGCTGACTGCTTCCATCAGCGTCAGTGACTCATAGCTGACTGCTTGCATCAGGATCATCGACCCATAACTGAACATGACCTTATTCTACCACCAAGTGGCGGCCCTAAAAACAGCCTGCAACCATGCAGGATATTAATCTAAGAGGGAAAACAAACCCCTCCACCTGTTGTGCAAATCCAGCTGGTTGATCATTCGAAGGCTCTGTCCTGTGTCGTGCCTGGCTTACGGTTCGAACCCACATTTGAGTAGTGAGTTAGTGGGTGCGTTCATTCTTGCAGCTTACTATGTCTGCGGAAGGAGGTACTCTGGAGTGGTCAGTCTCCAGGCTTGTCCCTCTTGACCTTACGCCAGCCATGCCCTTTGGCTGTGCTGGTAATCTCTAAGCTGAACTTGTGTGAGTTCTTGATACAGAGCGTTTCCCAACATTATCTCCACGAACCACGTCAAGATCAATCATGGAATGGATAAAGTGGTTGGGGATAAAGTGTTGGAGATTAGATTGAAAGAGAGAAGTGATGATCATTGGTAGATGTTGCATTGATGCCGCTATTGCCAGAGGAGATGGCGTATTTGAAGGTGATGTCTGTCTGTCCATCACCTGTATTGAAGACAACTCTCTTTGTTTAGCCGTGTGGACAGTCTTTTCTCTTGCTGTGTAGATTGAAATGGGTGACCTATGCTGTGATTTGGATTAAAGTGAGAAAGAAACTGCACCTTTTGTCGATCTCACTTTCTGGTCCTGAGCTATCTTTGGCCAGTGGCAAGATATTTATTGAGACGACTGGAGATAGCATATGATGCAGATTTTTTCTCAGGGTTTACTTCCGGTCTTTTCCGCAAACAGGTATCCCAGAAGGCTGCGGAGGTAGGGGCTGACATCTATCGTTGTTTGTCTTGCTTTTCTGATAACCACAAGAGGTCGTAGGGACATCACTCAACGAGTTAGTGATGTGTTGGGCATCTCCCTTGGATAACGTGTTCTAGTCTATTATAATCCCATGTCTATATTTCACAGTGACACCAAAACCAATGCTGTCTGCAGCTAGGGCAAAGAGAGCCAATCTCATAAAGTTCAGCCGGGTGCACTAGATCGTGAAAGTACGGCACATGTTTAACAGCAGTGCTATTCATATAGCCGATGTCCAGGCCAGGATAATCGGATGGAAGAAAAGACACAAAATGAACGAATTAACCAGTCCAAATGGAAAACAACGACACGTTTCCGTGAACACAAGTGTAAGTCATCAACTAGTGTGAATTCAAGGCAAATCCGTGGTCCGACTGCGTCCATAATGAACTACAACACCAGAGCAATGTTAGACCCGCAGCCAGTGTGGCACCATCTTTGATGCACACCATACTGTACAATGTCCGCTTCAGTAAATACATGTACTGGCACAGACGTCACATAAGTCACTTTACGTCACATTCAGAGTTATAGAAGACTGACCAATGACATAATAACTATAAGCATCACTTACAGATATTCAAATTTATCAATGCCAATAGACATATGTTTAGGCTGCTCCGTGCATGAGTACATATTTCTGTCATCTTCTGGAACTAGGTCAACATCATGGAAGGTGACACAGTGAAAATCAAAGAGCTTGAGGGCCTCACGGAAAGCTGCGTTCATAATGGAGCCTTTGTTGAACGTTTCATTACCAAACTGTCAAATGAAGAAGGAAAGAAGATAATTACGAGGAGAATAATTAGCAGCAATTATATTAATTACATTTCTACAAAAGTGCGAACCAGAAATTGTTTGTGTCTTGTTTTTTTATATAGTCCATGTGCCTAACAGCACACTTTGTCCACCTGTCCACTAGCTTGTTGATGTCCAACACACTTTTGTCGACCTGTCTACTAGCTTGTTGATGTCCAACACACTTTTGTCGACCTGTCTACTAGCTTGTGGATGTCCAACACACTTTGTCCACCTGTCCACTAGCTTGTTGATGTCCAACACACATTGTCCACCTGTCCACTAACTTGTGGATGTCCAACACACATTGTCCACCTGTCCACTAGCTTGTGGATGTCCAACACACTTTGTCCACCTGTCCACTAGCTTGTTGATGTCCAACACACTTTGTCCACTTGTCCACTAGCTTGTGGATGTTAAACACACAATGTCCACCTGTCCACTAGCTTGTGGATGTCCAACACACTTTGTCCACCTGTCCACTAGCTTGTGGATGTCCAACACACTTTGTCCACTAGCTTGTGGATGTCCAACACACTTTGTCCACCTGTCCACTAGCTTGTGGATGTCCAACACACTTTGTCCACCTGTCCACTAGCTTGTGGATGTCCAACACACTTTGTCCACCTGCCCACTAGCTTGTGGATGTCCAACACACTTTGTCCACCTGTCGACTAGCTTGTAGATGTCCAACACACTTTGTCTACCTGTCCACTAGCTTGTGGATGTCCAACACACAATGTCCACCTGTCCACTACCTTGTGAAAGCCTTCTAGAAAGTCTTTTGGAGAGACCTGTCACCGATTCTGCACCGCCTCTATCACCTCATTGTCCGATGCTCAGGGACTTATCTGCTACACACTTTTCTATAACCAACATCATCATGTACAATTTCATACGCAGCATCATGACATGTTGAAATCTACACCTATTTAATCAATAGTGACTGGCCTACTGCCACAAACTAGCTGGTTGACCTGCTGTTTCGCTGTGTCAGTTATCACGCTTGATGTTCATCAATGCCATTCCTACACTTTCCTTTCACTCAAAAACTGTCGACATACTGTACCTTCATTCTTCTGTAAATTTCAGGTTTCACATCATAACATAAGAGTAACGCCTCATTATTATTCCACCGTGCAAGTCGACAGTAAGTCGGCATATTGTATACTAAATTGCGCATACTGGTCGATCCTCATAAGTCCTATATGAAGTATTGCTAATTGCGTCCCGAAATAAAGATTTTCCATGCACTTTATAATACAATTTTGATTTGTTCGCATTCCCTCCTTGACCAGTATGTTACACCGGGCACTGATTACTCTTAGCATCCGAAGCATACAGTACAATGAAATGGACACTAACACTTAGTTAATTCCTCTGTCCTGGGCATAAGGACTTACTTACCCTATCCTGGGCACCACGACTTACTTCACGTGTCCTGGGCTCCACGACTTACTTCCCCTGTCCGGGACACCACGACTTAGTTCCCCTGTCCTGGACTCCACGACTTACTTCCCCTGTCCTGGACACCACAAATTAGTTCCCCTGTCCTAGACACCACGACTTAGTTCCCCTGTCCTGGACACAACGACTTAGTTCCCCTGTCCTGGACACCACAACTTAGTTCCCCTGTCCTGGACACCACGACTTAGTTCCCCTGTCCTGGACACCACAACTTAGTTCCCCTGTCCTGGACACCACAACTTAGTTCCCCTGTCCTGGACACCACGACTTAGTTCCCCTGTCCTGGACTCCACAACTTACTCCCCCTGTCCTGGACACCATGACTTAGTTCCCCTGTCCTGGACACCACAACTTAGTTCCCCTGTCCTGGACACCACAACTTAGTTCCCCTGTCCTGGACACTATGACTTACTTCCCCTGTCCTTGACAAAACGACTTACTTCCCCTGTCATGGACACCACGACTTACTCCCCCTGTCCTGGACACCACGACTTACTTCCCCTGTCCTGGACAAAACGACTTACTTCCCCTGTCATGGACACCACGACTTACTCCCCCTGTCCTGGACACCACGACTTACTCCCCCTGTCCTGGACACCACGACTTACTCCCCCTGTCCTGGACACCACGACTTACTTCCCCTGTCCTGGACAAAACGACTTACTCCCCCTGTCCTGGACACCACGACTTACTCCCCCTGTCCTGGACACCACGACTTACTCCCCCTGTCCTGGACACCCCGACTTATTCCCCCTGTTCTGGACACCACGACTTACTCCCCCTGTCCTGGACACCACGACTTACTCCCCCTGTCCTGGACACCACGACTTACTCCCCCTGTCCTGGACACCCCGACTTATTCCCCCTGTCCTGGACACCACGACTTACTCCCCCTGTCCTGGACACCACGACTTACTCCCCCTGTCCTGGACACCACGACTTACTCCCCCTGTCCTCGACACCAAGTCAGACACCATGTCTCCAATGCCCATCCACGTGCTTGCCTTGTCAATCCCCCCCCAACATACCATCCATATCCCATGTTTCCACAAGGATTGAACAGATCATCAGGTGGTCTAGATCTTGTGTTGCTCTCCATTCGCATGTCTTCTCATCCCCATATCTTTAAGTTTATCCTACATCATGATACACCAGTTGGGAGTTTATTCAGTGACTCCTGTGTCTTGCAAAGCAGTTGGTGTTCAGACGCAAGTTCCTTCCGCGGCTCGATCCAGGGTCAGTTTATTCCATCTTCGGGGACTGGTCTGTAGGGACTGAGTTAACCGTAAGAAACTTTATCTAGATTTCACCGTCTTGTACTGCACCTGGTGTCAAAACATGGTGTCTCGGTTGTCGTTTGTCTGTTGCTGTCTTCCAGTACGCCTTCCTCGCGTCTCAGATGGTGCTGCACGATTATGGGGTATATTTTGTTTCAGTTGAAGGTTTCATGCACCTTGTACCTATCCGGCCTTTCTCATTTATCACCGTATCAATAAATTTGACATGTGCAGAGTTACTGCAAACCAGGGCGGTGTGCTTAGCTAGGGAGATGAACAGGGAAAGTTCTGCCGTTCTAAGAACATATGAATGTGTTCTCCATGTCGTGTCAGTCAATTTTCAGATGATATTATTTCTCGCATGCATCTTCCGTTTTGTTTTATGACAATGACTCGGATTGGACAGCTTGCGATCCAACTTTCACACCCAGGTATTTGGGGCCCATGCTGCCTCCCATCTCCTGTCCTTACCATTTCATATTTAGGGCCTTTATGTTTCTGTATTTCTGAGGAGAAATGGACGCTCTTAGGTTCTACTGTGGTTTGGTTTGAGATAATTTTTGTAGTTATAAAAGGTTTATTAAAATTAAACCGGACCTAACCGCATCAAGTGGACATATGTACGATGCGCATGGTGACGACACTTCTGGTGTAAACAGCACATACCAACTGTGAAGTTTGCAAAATTTCCATATCCTCCGACTCAAAGTTTGCTCAGCAGACCGTTGAAAACATTGCGGGTGGGATACGGAATCCGTCCAGATTTGATCAGCGAGCGATCATTCGGTTTTTAACAGCTGAAGGATGTCGACCAGTTGACATTCATTGCACAATGCAGGCAGTGTATGGTGACAAAAGTGTGACGAACGTAAGCTCCGGCGACGGTCCACTCGAATTGCTGCATTAATTTTGGCATCAATCTTCTGACGCAACAATCTGCGCCTGACCTGGTCTCGGACGATCTTTCGTTAACTCACGCCCTTCTTTAAACATCGTTGTCCAGTTCTTCACTGTTGTCTTCGACCCACTTTTGTCACCATACACTGCCTGCATTCTGCGATGAATGTCAACTGGTTGACATCCTTCAGCATTAAAAACCGAATCACCGCTCGTTGATCAACTCTGGACGGATTCGGTGTCACACCCGCCATTTTTTCAACGGTCTGCTGAGGAAACATTGAATCGGAGGAAAATAAAATTTTGCAAACTTGACGGCTGGTATGTGCTGTTTACACCAGAAGTGACATCATCATGCACATCGTACAATGTTCACTTGTTACAGTTAGGTCCGGTTTCATTTGAACACGTCTTGTACACAGCATTGATATTAAGTACGCTCATCCGCTTGTGTTTACACCGAGAAAACTAATTAGCTAGCAATGCAGACGTGAGGTTAGAAGTTGCTGGGGGAAGGCGAACGGGGAGCGAAGCCATTATAACATGGACAACTGTAAGCCACACAGCACAATAGAACAGATATATACACGCCAAATCTACATTATGTTTGAGAGGTCAGGGTTAAAGGTCAGCATCGATTAAAATGACCGCATTTCCTGGCCATTTTCGCTATGTCTTAGGAAGAGATGCCGATTTATAGAGATAAGGGGGTACCTCTGATTTATAGTGGTAGGAAAGATACCTTATTTATAGAGATTGGCGGGATGGTATATTTATAAAGGGAAGGATTGCTTATTCATAGACATGCGAGGTTTGACTGATTTTTTGACTGATAGGTAGTCAAGGCAGCCTGGCTAACGAGATGTGAATCGATGTGATCCCCGTAGTAGTGAGCGACACGCAGGCGAAGGCTAGCATAGCACAACTGCTTGGAGAATCCCGGTCCACCTTCGTCTCAGTATGGATTTTCTAAGGGGAGACAGTGCTTAACAAATTTATTAAAAGTCATGGAGGAGGTTCACAGCATGTTGGATGTTGGAGATCCAGTGGATATTATTTATCTGGATTTTGCAAAGGCCTTTAATTGAGTACCTCAATAAGATTGTTTCGGAAGTTGAAATCGCATGGTATAGGTGGAGGAGTTGTCAATTGGATAGAAAAGTGGTTAACGGGAAGAAGGCAAAGGAAGCATAAATAAATACTCTGATTGGTGTGAAGTAATAAGTGGAGTACCACAGGGATCGGTATCGGGCCTCATGTTTCTCTTCATATGTATAAAATATTTGGATAATGATATAGGATCCAGGACTGAATAATTCTCGATTGACACAAAAACTATTCAGCAGGGTTTCTTCTCCGGCAGAGGTAGACCTATTGAGATCGGATTTAGCTACTGTTCGTGAATGTTATGTGAGCTGACAGGTGGGTTGTAATGTAGACACATGTACAGTCATTCACATGGGAAGATCAAATATGAAACATAAATACAGAATGGTCGAGAACAGTATTAGAATGACAGAAAAGGAAAGAGACCTAGGGGTTTTAATAGATCGTACAGGTAAGGTGCCGGAACAAATCTAGGTAGCAGTGAAAAAAAAAGGCTAAAGCAGTGTTAAATATGATTAAAAGAAACATTACACATCGAAGAAAGGAAATGATAGTTAAGCTATATAAATCATTGGTAAGACCTAAATTGGAGTACTGTATTCAGGTGTGGAGTCCTTATAATACAGTGGATAAAGATATGCAAGAAAGAAAACAGAGAAGAGCTACAAAAATGATTGAGAGATTTCAGAATTATAGTTATGATAGCGACTTAGAAAAACCGACCGACAGTGTCTAAAACAGAGAAGAATTCGAGGTGACAATAAAGATTATCAATAAATAAATGGACCGGATAAATTAGACTACACCAAGTTTTAAAAAGTTCAACCAGCTACAAGAACAAGAGGGCATAGCTTCACATTGTGTAAAGGCAGGTTCAGATTAAATATTAGAAAATATTGTGTAGTCACAGAGTGGTGACGACTTGGAATGCATTGTCACAGGATGTGGTGGAGACAGGATCAGTTAACGCATTCTTCTTCATCGTACGCAGTCAGACGTCAACTTTTATTTTTTCAAAAAAAGCAGCCGTCATCCTGAGGCTGTCGACACTGCCATAGAGCTTGTCTAGTGTTGCCACTGGTGATGGCCACATCTGCTCTCTCTGATCCCCGTATGTCGGGCAGTTTTGCAGCAAATGTTCAGCGGTCATTTTCCCGGTACCACACGGGCATTCGTCAGTGCCACCTATCTTCAATTTGTTGAATAGGTGGTACCTCAGTCTTTTGTGGCCAGTGCGAAGTCTGAAGACCACGACCTGCACTCTTCTGTTCAACTGGTAATAGGCATCGTTTTTGGTGTAAGTTAACGCATTCAAAAGTGACAATCATAATTTTAGTATCAGTTTAATGGAATAAACTGGTTGTATACAGACTCTGTAGAGGCTTCTAAACCAGTATAATGAAGTTAGGTTGAGTTATCAGCACGCTCGGGATGTGAGCAAATGTAACGCAACCCGTCGCCTAACGCACTTTTCAGGCGCACAAAAGAGTAAATATTATCATTGTGGGCATTCTTCAACAACAACAACAACAACAACAACAGCAGCAGCAGCGACAGCGACGAAGACAATGACAACAACAACAACAACAACAAAGGCAAAGGCCGCTGTCCATTGCTGACGATGGTGGCATAATTTATTTTGCTAGCGATATTTTTTAGCAATGATTAACTTACTACTTTTTATCCTCACTCTCTCGTCTCGAGCCGCCCGACCCCAGTGGCAAGTCAAGGACAAGACGACTAGGGGGCGACTACGAGATGCAGGGTACTCTACATCAAGCACCAGTGAAAAATCGGCGTAGTCCGGAGTCGAACCCACACCACCTGGTCACGATGCTGACGGCTTAAAAACACTTCGCCACGGAATCCCCAAACAACAACAATAACGTACAAGAAAAAACGATACGATATTGGAACAAGCCCTTGAGTATCTCAATTCATGGATTTATAAAAAGATGAAAAAATTTGAAACAGAAAATAAATACAGAGAAGAGCTAGTGTAAGCAACACGAGACAGATAGTGACATCCATGCATGTAAAGCACATATTACAAACAAGAGCAGTGAAATAGTATGTGATATCGTTATTTCTGGACACGCAAAGGCATCAATGTCGCCACCAAGGTACACGTGTATCGTGCTGTAGTGCTATCCAGTCTGGCGTATGTTTTGCGAAATATGGACAGTGTAAACATACATGCCAGATAAATCTACCCAACTTATTTGTAGCTTTTCCCATGTGGTTTGTTAAGAGCAGCTATAGATGGCGCCTAACTGGCTGCGAGTCTACTTAGCTCTAGTGTTTGAGTCTATTAAGATGAGCTTGCACATCGGTTAAACCACCCTCCATGAAACTGGTTGTATACAGAATCTGTAGAGTCTTTTTAACTAGGATAAAAGGCGTTTAGTTCAGTTAAATTTTGTTCACACGAGCTGTATACTTAATCCGATTAGGACAAAGTGGTTCTGCCGAAGACGGATGTGTCGGACCGAAAGATGAAATATCACAGTCAAACTGTAAACTATCAACACAAATCAAATTATCCAGATTACATCCTGCTACTTGCAAAGCCTTGTTCAGGGCTTGGTAGCAGGATATTGAGACTGAACGCAGAATAAGGACAAAGTGGCAAACTTTGAAATTCTTAGAGAGTCTGACATGTTGAACTTCTGGGATCACGATGCTGAGCAGCACACGAGCTGCAGTGGTTAGGGACCCATAGCTGACTGCTAGCATCAGGGCCAGCGAACTATAGCTGCCAAGACCCTTCTACACCTCCACGCGGTGATCCTGGATAACAGGCTGCAGCAGGGCAGACTGGCTAAGGAGAATGGATCGAAGAGGGAATGCTAACCCAGTACTCAAAAAATGCTTGCTAAAGTCGGATATGTTGGACCGAAAGGTGCAGGTATCGCAGCCAAGCTGTAAACTACGACACAACGCATTCCGTTCTCTGTACTACATTCTGCTACCTAAGCCCTTTCAGGGTTTGGTAGTGGAAGATTGAGAACGAACGAAGAAGAAGAAGAAGAACTTCTGCAAAAAGCCCATATCAGATGGAAGGGACATTTTTTTCGCATGTTCCACGAGTCTTCGTCATCGACGTTATCATCAAGTTCCATCTCCGCAAAGGAGGTTGACGGTAACGGATCTCCACCTGTCTCTGCCTCGCTCCAGGTTAGTACACGCAGTTAAACTGTGTCACGACCACATCCAGATGTTGTCTGTCCATCTCTACCTCTGCTCTGCCACCCTTTCGCTCTCTTGCCCTCTACTCTTCCCTCCAAAATAACCTTAGCAGAAAGTCATGGCCCTTGACATGACCAAACTATTGTATTTCCTTCAGAAATGTCTGTCCCACCTGGAGTTGTTCCAGAACCTCATTATTGGTCTTTCGATCTTTCCAGGACGCTCATCCAAGTTTAAATACCCACATTTCAAAGGCTTCAATGCGCTTGTCTATTTTTTTGGTCAAGGTTCAGATTCTACACAATAAAACTGAATTTATTTTATGATTCTCATTTGTAAGATCTGAGATACCTGCTCGGACAGAAGTGTATCTCTCATGCTGTTAAATGTATTTTTGAGCAATGCAATTCGTTTAATGATCGTCCTTTCGCATTTACCATCAGCTGAAATGAGTTGGCCGAGATATACATAGCTTGACCCTTGTTCCAGAATTTCTTCATTTATGTGGATGAAAGCTTATGGGCTTTCTTTCTTTTTGGCGAGCGCCATAACTTTTTAATGTTAATTTTCAATCCATCTTGCTGACTTTTGCCGTTTATCTTATCCATCGCTTGTGATGGTCAACTATTACTACTGTTTCTCCTTTTTGCTTGTGCCATTCAGCGTCAGCTAATGAAGAGGTTTCTTGGCCGGGCCCTATTATGTGCTTGTGCCTTTCAGCGTCAGGTTATGAAGAGGTTTCTTGACCGGGCCCTAGTATCTGCTTGTGCCATTCAGCGTCAGTTAATGAAGAGGTGTCTTGACCGGGCCCTAGTATGTGTACCTTTCAGCGTCAGGTTATGAAGAGGTTTCTTGACCGGGCCCTAGTATCTGCTTGTGCCATTCAGCGTCAGTTAATGAAGAGGTGTCTTGACCGGGCCCTAGTATGTGTACCTTTCAGCGTCAGGTTATGAAGAGGTTTCTTGACAGGGCCCTAGTATGTGTGCCTTTCAGCGTCAGGTTATGAAGACGTTTCCTGATCGGGCCCTAGTATGTGTGCCTTTCAGCTTCAGGTTATGAAGAGGTTTCCTGATCGGGCCCTAGTATGTGTGCCTTTCAGCTTCAGGTTATGAAGAGGTTTCCTGACCGGGCCCTAGTATGTGCTTGTGCCTTTCAGCGTCAGGTTATGAAGAGGTTTCCTGGCCAGTCCCTGGTATGTGCTTCTTACACAAGAAGGTTCTGTTATTTCTGCTATCCACTTTTGCACGGTCGGCTCTTGGCTTTGTATCCATTGTATCTGTGTAGCATTGTTTTCTGGAGGATACTATCTGGTGTTTGATGTGTCACGTGACCGAACCATTTGGTTTGCTGTCTCTTGATAAGGTCTAGCACCAGTGGTGTACCTACTTGTCTCCTAATATCTTCATTTCTAATTCTATCCATTCTTGTTACTCCTAGCATTCTGCGTTGGCTTTTCATCTCTGTTGTTACCATGTTTCTTTTATCTTTGTTTGCCAATGTCCAATTTTGGCACTGATAGCACAATATGGGTAGGAATATCGTGTTGTGAAGCGTTCTTTTTGTATCCATTGTCACGTGCTTACATTGTAATATCGGGGACATTTGCCCAATTATGTGACTTGCTTTATTACATCTGTTTTCGGTTTCGTGTCACCTTTTCCATCTGCTGAGATTATGTTATCCAGGTACGTGACATTTTTCACCTGTTTTACTTGTTGGTTTTGTATACATACATTTGTGTTTGTTTCTTTTCATGCAATCTTTATAACTTGGGGTATATCTATATTGATTTGTATACCGTAATCAGTGCATACCACAGTAAGATTGTTGATATGTTTCTGCAGTTGTTTTTATTACTATTACTCAGACACGAAAACGCAAAAATGTCCAAACAAGAGAATATATTGTTGAAACCTATTAAATAATAGTACAAAGATGAACGGGGAAAGACAGAAGTTGCAAAACGCGGTGAAGTAGTTAGAGACGAGAAGAAATTATTAAACGAAAACATTTACACTGTTACAATTATTTTGGGAATACAAAAAAAACTTCTTGCAGGGAAAAAAACCATACTGTAAGGCAAGAGGTGGGTGGACATGATGAGGAGGACACTGCTGTACCGACCGGAAGGATAGACACGACTGTTCAGGTAAAATATACTGATCAGACATGTTAGTCAGGGTCAGGTAAAATATACTGATCAGACATGTTAGTCAGGGTCAGGTAAAATATACTGATCAGACATGTTAGTCAGGGTCAGGTAAAATATACTGATCAGACATGTTAGTCAGGGTCAGGTAAAATATACTGATCAGACATGTTAGTCAGGGTCAGGTAAAAATACTGATCAGACATGTTAGTCAGGGTCAGGTAAAATATACTGATCAGACATGTTAGTCAGGGTCAGGTAAAATATACTGATCAGACATGTTAGTCAGGGTCAGGTAAAATATACTGATCAGACATATTAGTCAGGGTCAGGTAAAATATACTGATCAGACATGTTAGTCAGGGTCAGGTAAATGTTAGTCAGGGTCAGGTAAAATATACTGATCAGACATGTTAGTCAGATTCCGGTAAAATATACTGATCAGACATATTAGTCAGGGTCAGGCAAGATATACTGATCAGACATGTTAGTCAGGGTCAGGCAAGATATACTGATCAGACATGTTTGTCAGGGTCAGGTAAGATTACTGGACAAGACCATCACCTCGGCTTCCTCGTAGCCCTTCCCGGAAACGGGTTGTTTTCATGGCAGCCTGGCTAACAAGGTGGGGTTGGACATAATCTCCGTAGTAGTAAGCAGCATACAGTTGAGACCAAGCATTGCACAATGCCATGGAAAACCCCGGACCACCTTCATCAGCACGCTCGGGATGTAAGGAAAGCTACTGCAACCCGACACTTAACGCCTTTATCAGGGTGCAAGAACAAAAGAGTAAACTTACTCAACGTGAGCATTCACAACAGCAACCACACCGACGTGGGAGGCAACTTTAAACGATGAACACGAAAAGAAAATCGATGGAGAACTTTTACAGTCAGCATTCCATGTAGGATCAGTGCCATAGTAGAGCACTCGCTTTCAACGGCAAATGTAAGGGGTTTAACTGTCACAACCTCAAGCAAACCCAGCTGTAAATGGGTACCTGCTACTCCTGTACTGAAGGAAAAGACAGCGAGAATAGTAACTAGCCACCTCACCTCTAACATCTTTATTCCCTGACAGTAGTGTAACTACTATAGGACAAACCTTGACTTAGTATACTGACGTCTCTAACAACTTTATTCCCTGACAGTAGTGTAACTACTATAGGACAAACCTTGACTTAGTATACTGACGTCTCTAAAACTTCATTCCCCGACAGTAGTGTGACTACTATAGGACAAACCTTGACTTAGTATACTCAAGTCTCTAACAACTTCATTCCCTGATAGTAGTGTAACTACTATAGGACAAACCTTGACTTAGTATACTGACGTCTCTAACAACTTCATTCCCCGACAGTAGTGTAACTACTATAGGACAAACCTTGACTTAGTATACTGACGTCTCTAACAACTTTATTCCCTGACAGTAGTGTAACTACTATAGGACAAGCCTTGACTTAGTATACTGACGTCTCTAACAACTTCATTCCCCGACAGTAGTGTAGCTACTATAGGACAAACCTTGACTTAGTATACTGAAGTCTCTAACAACTTCATTCCCTGACAGTAGTGTAACTACTATAGGACAAACCTTGACTTAGTATACTGACGTCTCTAACAACTTCATTCCCTGACAGTAGTGTGACTACTATAGGACAAACCTTGACTTAGTATACTGACGTCTCTAACAACTTCATTCCCTGACAGTAGTGTGACTACTATAGGACAAACCTTGACTTAGTATACTGACGTCTCTAACAACTTCATTCCCTGACAGTAGTGTAACTACTATAGGACAAACCTTGACTTAGTATACTGACGTCTCTAACAACTTCATTCCCTGACAGTAGTGTAACTACTATAGGACAAACGTTGACTTAGTATACTGAAGTCTCTAACAACTTTATTTCCTGACAGTAGTGTAACTACTATAGGACAAACCTTGACTTAGTATACTGAAGTCTCAAACAACTTTATTCCCTGACAGTAGTGTAACTACTATAGGACAAACCTTGACTTAGTATACTGACGTCTTTAACAACTTCATTCCCTGACAGTAGTGTAACTACTATAGGACAAACGTTGACTTAGTATACTGAAGTCTCTAACAACTTCATTCCTCGATAGTAGTTGTTGTTGTTGTTATTCCATAGTTACTGAGCAAGCCTGCTCTCTTGGCAACCCAATACCATTCTAATATATATATATATATATATACAGGTCTTCTTCAGTTGCTTCACTGCTCCGTACAGTGTGTTGGTAATTGTCGGCAGTTCTTGTGATAATCTTTTCCTAGTCTCTGCAAGCGTCTTGTGCTCAATGAGTAGGTGTCGAAATGTTTCATCAAGATGAGAGCAATGTCTGCACAAGGGCAGGTTCTGGGGATTGATGCGGTTTAAGTGGATATTGACTCTGGTGTGTCCTGTTCGGAACTGAAAGATGAGACTTTGATCTCTTCTATGTAGTTCATTTATGTCATCGTTACGTTTTTGGCTGTGACATTTCGCTAAATACACTGCGACCTGATGTTTCCATCTACTATCGGACAAACCTTGACTTAGTATACTGACGTCTCTAAATCTTTATTTCCCGACAATAGTGTAACTACTATGGGACAAATCTTGACTTAGTATACTGACGTTTCTAAAAACTTTATTCCCCGACAGTAGTGTAACTACTATGGGACAAACCTTGACTTAGTATACTGACGTCTCTAAAACTTCATTCCCTGACAGTAGTGTAACTACTATGGGACAAACCTTGACTTAGTATACTGACGTCTCTAAAAACTTCATTTCCCGACAGTAGTGTAACTACTATGGGACAGAGCCTAGCTTAGATGTGGAGATAACAGCTGATCTGACCTGAAAGAGCGAAAGTTACAAGCCCGTAATCCACAGGGAATTTTAGGGGATAAAATGAAGATAGAGAGGAGACTTAATGGCCAAGGAGACCAAGAGAGAGAGGTCAAGTGTCACATTTCAAGTGCTGAACGCGAAGACGCGATGGATTACCCGTTGCTAGGAAACGGCAATAGGTAAGGTTCAGTAACACGTTTCAAAGGCAAGGCGTCAGACAGGCTTCAGATCTGGATCGATATCTTTCATTCGACGAGATCTGATAGGGATTTCTGTGAGAGACTGGCAGCTGTTTGTCGGCTTCGTGACTGATTGGTAGAGTTAGGGGATGAGTGTGACTGATTGGTAGAGTTAGGGGAAGAGTGTGACTGATTGGTAGAGTTAGGGGAAGAGTGTGACTGATTGGTAGAGTTAGGGGAAGAGTGTGACTGATTGGTAGAGTTAGGGGAAGAGTGTGACTGATTGGTAGAGTTAGGGGAAGAGTGTGACTGATTGGTAGAGTTAGGGGAAGAGTGTGACTGATTGGTAGAGTTAGGGGAAGAGTGTGACTGATTGGTAGAGTTAGGGGAAGAGTGTGACTGATTGGTAGAGTTAGGGGAAGAGTGTGACTGATTGGTAGAGTTAATGGTCCGAAAGTTAATGGTCCGAAAGTTAATGGTCAGAAGGTTAATATTATGAAAGTTAATGATCAGAAAGTTATTGGTATGAAAGTTAATGGTATGATAGTTAATGGCCAGAAAATTGATGGTATGAGAGTTAATGAAATGAAAGTTAATTGTATTAATTTTTTTTTTCTTTTTCGTTCGCCTTATTTATCTATTCCCCAAGGCGTGTGTGCGTTACACTGTAGTTTTTATTTTGCGCCTGTCGGCCCAGTGCATCCGACTTCATCATGCATTTTATGTAAGGGTCTGCTTCCTCCTGCATTTTCTAAGGGTTTGCTTCCCCGGGGTAACGGCCGGTGCTGTGATGGGGATCGAACCCAGCACCTTCTGGTTGTGAGCCTTGCCACTTAACCACTAGTCCACGCCGTCCCCACAGTTAATTGAATAAAAGTTAATGGTCAGAAAGTTAATGGTCAGAAAGTTAATGGTCAGAAAGTTAATGGTGTGAAAGTTAATGGTCAGAAAGTTAATGGTATGAAAGTTAATGGTCAGAAAGTTAATGGTCTGAAAGTTAATGGTCCGAAAGTTAATGGTATGAAAGTTAATGGTCAGAATGTTAATGGTCAGAAAGTTAATGGTCAGAAAGTTAATGGTTAGAAAGTTAATGGTATGAAAGTTAATGGCCAGAAAGTTAATGGTCAGAAAGTTAATGGTCTGAAAGTTAATGGTCCGAAAGTTAATGGTCAGAAAGTTAATGGTATGCGAGTTATAGGTAAGAAAGTTAATGGTCCGAAAGTTAATGGTATGCGAGTTAATGGTCAGAAAGTTAATGGTCAGAAAATTAATGGTCAGAAAGTTAATGGTATGAAAGTTAATGGTATGCGAGTTAATGGTATGAAAGTTAATGGTCAGAAAGTTAATGCTATCAAATTTGCCCATGACCAAGCGATAGTGGGAAGATCAGTAGCAATGTTGCTAAAGATGCTTGAAGAAATTAGTAGCACGGACAAAGAGTTTGGTATGGACATAAACACATCGAAGACAAAGGCTGGTAATATCCAAGCAGCACAGGCAAATAAATATATCTATGAATGGAGAAATAATCGAACTTGAGTTTACATATCTGGTGCAAACCATAACAGAAGATCCCCGCAATGAGACAGACATTAAGTCAAGGATTGCAAAGGTAAAAACAGAGCTTCAGAGAAAAACACAAATTCATAACTTCAAAAAACATCAGGATAGAACTAAAGAAAAGAATAATCGTCACTCATATATGATCAATGGTACTGTATGGGGCTGAAACATGGACTTTCGAGAAAAAGGATGAAAAAAGCTTGGAAGTGTTTGAAATGTGGTACTATCGTAGAATGGAAGGAGGGAGTTGGACAGAAATAAGAGCCAATGATAATGTACTCACTAATAAAGGTGCACAAAGACAAATATTTTATAGGATACAAAAACGTTGGTTGAGTTTGCTGGGTCACAAAATGAGACGTGAAAGTCTTTTACAGAAGATACTAGAGGACAAGATTCAAGGGAAGAGAAGACCGGGGCGACCAAGCCTTACCTTTACATCTTAGGCATGCTGGGACATTAGCGTACGGACTTATGATGCAATGAAGAGAGCTACAGAGAATCGGGTCAAATGGAGAGACATACACATACAATCTTACAACCAGTCTCCGGATCGATCAACCACATGATGATGGTACATCATTCAATTCTCTGTGTTTAATATTAAGCATCACAATTTGAACAGAAGCAGTATTTTTGTTTTATGAATTTCTTCTTGAGGTCAGAATGTTAAACAACTGAGTTACTTCCCATGTCTTGGATTGTAAGCACCACATTGTGACAATCAGGCAGAAGTGTCAATCAGGTAGAAGTGTCAATCAGACAGGAGTGTCAATCAGGCAGGAGTGTCAATCAGACAGGAGTGTCAATCAGGCAGGAGTGTCAATCAGACAGGAGTGTCAATCAGGCAGGAGTGTCAATCAGACAGGAGTGTCAATCAGGCAGGAGTGTCAATCAGGCAGAAGTGTCAATCAGGCAGGTGTGTCAATCTGACAAGAGTGTCAATCAGACAGGAGTGTCAATCAGGCAGGAGTGTCAATCAGACAAGAGTGTCAATCAGGCAGGAGTGTCAATCAGACAGGAGTGTCAATCAGGCAGGAGTGTCAATCAGGCAGAAGTGTAAATCAGGCAGGTGTGTCAATCAGGCAGGAGTGTCAATCAGGCAGGAGTGTCAATCAGGCAGAAGTGTCAATCAGGCAGAAGTGTCAATCAGGCAGAAGTGTCAATCAGGCAGGAGGGTAACGGGTTAACGAGCCTGGCACAGACACTAGTGAAGGACTGCCCGTTCACAATTTTGGGTTTGGGGTGGTACGATCAGGTCACAGATGTCGACATGTTGTGCATGTCGAACCAACTGTCGGTGGTGCAAGAAGAGACGATGGGGATGGGTATGTGACAGACTGAGAAAGGAAACTCGTATTATTCACCCGTAAACGCAATCAAACATGATCTAACTAGGACCGGCACTAACACAGCCCATCAATCCCTCACTCATACAGCCCATCAATCACTCACTCACACAGCCCATCAATCACTCACTCACACAGCCCATCAATCACTCACTCACACAGCCCATCAATCACTCACTCACACAGCCCATCAATCACTCACTCACACAGCCCATCAATCACTCACTCACACAGCCCATCAATCACTCACTCGGACACACACGGACACAAATTCACTTCTTCACTCGGCCACTAACTCACTCGACCACTAACTCACTCGGCCACTAACTCACTCAGTCACTCACTCAATGTGCAACTCACTAACTCCGCAACTCACTCACTCGACCTCTCACTAACTCGGCCATTCACTCACCCGGCAACTCACTCACTCGGCCACTCACTCACTGGGCCACTCACTAACGCGGCCACTCACTCACTCGACCACTCAGTCACTCACTCACTCTGCAACTCACTCACTCGGCAACTCACTCACTCGACCTCTCACTAACTCGGCCACTCACTCACTCGACCACTCACTCACTCGACCACTCAGTCACTCACTCACTCTGCAACTCACTAACTCGGCAACTCACTCACTCGGCCACTCACTCACTCGGCCACTCACTCACTCGGCCACTCACTCACTCGGCCACTCACTCACTCGACCTCTCACTAACTCGGCCACTCACTAACTCGGCCACTCACTCACTCGGCCACTCACTCACTCGGCCACTCACTCACTCGACCTCTCACTAACTCGGCCACTCACTCACTCGACCTCTCACTAACTCGGCCACTCACTCACTCGGCCACTCACTCACTCGGCCACTCACTCACTCGGCCACTCACTCACTCGGCCACTCACTCACTCGGCCACTCACTCACTCGGCCACTCACTCACTCGGCCACTTGGTCACTCACTCACTCGTCCACTCACTCACTCGGCCACTTGGTCACTCACTCACTCGTCCACTCACTAACTCGGCCACTCACTCACTCGGCCACTCACTCACTCGGCCACTTGGTCACTCACTCACTCGTCCACTCACTAACTCGGCCACTCACTCACTCGGCCACTCACTCACTCACTCGTCCACTCACTAACTCGGCCACTCACTCACTCGGCCACTCACTCACTCGGCCACTTGGTCACTCACTCACTCGTCCACTCACTCACTCGGCCACTTGGTCACTCACTCACTCGTCCACTCACTAACTCGGCCACTCACTCACTCGGCCACTCACTCACTCGGCCACTCACTCACTCACTCGTCCACTCACTAACTCGGCCACTCACTAACTCGGCCACTCACTCACTCGGCCACTCACTCACTCACTCGTCCACTCACTAACTCGGCCACTCACTCACTAACTCGGCCACTCACTCACTCGGCCACTCACTCACTCACTCGGCCACTCACTAACTCGGCCACTCGGCCACTCACTAACTCGGCCACTCACTAACTCGGCCACTCGGCCACTCACTAACTCGGCCACTCACTAACTCGGCCACTCGGCCACTCACTAACTCGGCCACTCACTAACTCGGCCACTCACTAACTCGGCCACTCACTCACTCGACCTCTCACTAACTCGGCCACTCACTCACTCGACCTCTCACTAACTCGGCCACTCACTAACTCGGCCACTCACTAACTCGGCCACTCACTCACTCGGCCACTTGGTCACTCACTCACTCGTCCACTCACTAACTCGGCCACTCACTCACTCGACCACTCAGTCCCTCACTCACTCGGCCACTCACTAACTCGGCCACTCACTAACTCGGCCACTCACTCACTCGGCCACTTGGTCACTCACTCACTCGTCCACTCACTAACTCGGCCACTCACTCACTCGGCCACTCACTCACTCGACCACTCAGTCACTCACTCACTCTGCAACTCACTCACTCGGCCACTTGGTCACTCACTCACTCGTCCACTCACTAACTCGGCCACTCACTCACTCGGCCACTCACTCACTCGACCACTCAGTCACTCACTCACTCTGCAACTCACTCACTCGGCCACTTGGTCACTCACTCACTCGTCCACTCACTAACTCGGCCACTCACTCACTCGGCCACTCACTCACTCGACCACTCAGTCACTCACTCACTCTGCAACTCACTCACTCGGCCACTTGGTCACTCACTCACTCGTCCACTCACTAACTCGGCCACTCACTCACTCGGCCACTCACTCACTCGACCACTCAGTCACTCACTCACTCTGCAACTCACTCACTCGGCCACTTGGTCACTCACTCACTCGTCCACTCACTAACTCGGCCACTCACTCACTCGGCCACTCACTCACTCGACCACTCAGTCACTCACTCACTCTGCAACTCACTCACTCGGCTACTCACTCACTGGGCCACTGACTCACTCACTCACTCGCTAACTCGTCTACTCACGTACCACTCACAAATCCACTCACAAATCAGCCATTATCTCACTTAGCACACACCCACACATTCCCCCCACGCATTCGCAACTACAGTACCACATATTACCTCAATCACTCAATCATTCACCCCAAACACAAACGCTTGCAAATCATTGATTGCCATGCAAAAACCCAAATGCTAATGGACACGTTCATCGGAAACAGAAAATTGGAATCGATTCAGAAAACACACATAATTGATTGACCGTTGGACTATGGCTAAAACAACGCAATGGCACTGACATGTCAAATAATATGACAAGTGACATCAGCAATAAGTGGAACAGAAGATAAAATACAACAGTGGTAGTAATTTGTGATACAATTTTTGTTAGTGTTATCCAGGTTTCGGGACGATCAAGTGTACTTAGCTGTCACTTGATGTAGGGATTTGGACGATTGAACCGTTTGCGCGTGCGTAATGTAGCGTACAACATGGCCGCTCTACAGTCAACTTGTCCTGTGGTAGAACAACGAGGTGTTATTCGGTTGTGTTGAGAGGGTGTGAGATTTTGTTAAATCTACAGAAGAATGAAAGTCCAGTATGGAAACAGTTGCTTGAGAAGGGGAAAGTGTATGGATGGAAAGAAAGTTTTCAAAATGGAAGCCAAAGCGTCATTGACGGACTGCGGCGCGGGAGACCAGCAAACGTGATAACTGACACAGTAAAACAGTAGATTGGCCGTCACATTAAGCATCAATGTGCGAATCTAAAACTACTTGGGCTGTCTCATTCATGTGAAAATATTGGAGTATTTCGCAACGCCTCTGTAAAACACCCACGGCGCCCCATGGTGCAGGGTGATGCACAGTTTGGTAAACTCTAATAAAACAGAAAATACATACATACAGCGAGAATTCCAGAATGGGAGACGGGTCGAGAAGACCAGTGCTACTTTGACTTCATAATTATGTCGCAAAATGCGAGAAAATAGGGCAGTGCATGGAACTGGCAACCTCGTCATAAGATATCGTTGCTATAGAAACCGGCACATCAATGAATCGTTTCCCGAAGAAACCAGAACTGAGATACAGGAAGGGACAACGATGGTCCAAACTAAGGCCGCTATGGAACGACAAAAGCATCAACCTGAAATCTGAGTTGAGTTTAATGGATGCGTTTGTCACTTTCATGTACCTTTACGCGTGCGAAACTTGCACTCTGACAGCGGTTCTAGAGCGATGAATTTGTGCAATGGAGATTAGATGTCTACGCCGTATCTAGACCACGTCATGAATACAGGGACACCGTTAAGAGAGAGGTCGTCCAATATAAAGACCTATTGACTATGGTAAAATCACTCAAGCTGACATGGTATGAGCATGTTTCAGATCTGCTAGGTTTACCAAGACGGCCCTGGAAGGTTCTGTGCCTTGGAAGTGTAAGAGAGGGAGCCAGAAAAAGAGATGGGAAGACAACAGCAGAGAGTGGACGGGAAAGGTCCATAGCTAGAACAAATATCCTGGCACAAAATTGAGTAGAGGTTCAGGAACTGGTCCAACAATCTGCAGTATTGGTGACCCGGTGACATGCCATGTTACGGGATTGATGAGGGTGGTGATGATGTAGGGGCAGCTTTATGATTTATTTGGCGCGAAAAGGCGAATCCAATAAATCATGAAGCCAACAGCGTGTCACCGAAGTATGTTACCAGCAATCATGAAATTCAATCACGCAGAGTGTGTGTCATGTTCCAAATACCTATTTCAATTCAATCCGGTAGATTTAACTTGAAGTACCCCGTTGTCGAATGACTGCACAGAGTCCATCTCAATGTTTGATTGGTGGGCACTCGAGCCGACACTAACACGTAGACGGCCAACATGAAATCCTTACAATTCCGATATACGCTAGTAAATTCGAAACACCATGCTGTTGTTACGTATGCTGGTAATCTCGTTGCAAAGGACTTCAAAAATGTTATGATGACGGTATCACTGCGCATGCGCGGTACATGACGTCAAAGCAGTCGTTTCAATATGGCCGCTCCACTAGTGACATGCACCAAAGAGAAACGTCATTCTGTTATCGTTTTGTTTTAGCAGGGAAGGAGTGAACACGGTCACAATTTATCAGCGAATGGAAGTTCAGTACGGAAACGGATGCATATCATTCTAGCAAGTTTTTCAGAGGAGTAGGAAGTTTAGAAATGACATATGTGTTTTGTGAAAAAATTTATCCTGAATGGGCTGGATTCAGCTAGCAATGACACTAGAATCGATTGCAGTAGGTCGACCCATCCTGACGGAAAATGGACCAGTGGCTGTGAATTAAATAGGCGAACCTCAGTTTGTTAATCAAGGTTCAGCACGCCCCTTCATCCCTGACGTGCTCCCCTGCCAGATAATTTCATGGCAACTGACTCCTCCAATACTGAAATAACGACGTGGTCCATATATGTCTTCACACCATCATCAGGTGCCTTGCCGGTTGACGTCGATCGAGGACCTCCACACACGACTATCATGTGTGTTGTTGACCAACTCTGCTGTTGATTGACGCCCATGCCATTCTCAAGCTGTCCAACATCTTCTCTCTCTGCCTTCCTGTCTCTCAGGCTGTCCACCATCTTCTCTCTCTGCCTTCCTCTGTCTGTCAGGCTATCCAACATCTTCTCTCTCTGCCTTCCTCTGTCTCTCAGGCTGTCCAACATCTTCTCTCTCTGCCTTCCTCTGTCTCTCAGGCTGTCCAACATCTTCTCTCTCTGCCTTCCTCTGTCTCTCAGGCTGTTCAGCATCTTCTCTCTCGGCCTTCCTCTTTCTCTCAGGCTGTCCAACATCTTCTTTCTCGGCCTGCATCTGTCTCTCAGGCTGTCCAACATCTTTTCTCTCTGCCTTCATCTGTCTCTCAGGATGTCCAACATTTTCTCTCTCTGCCTTCCTCTGTCTCTCAGGCTGTCCAACATCTTCTCTCTCTGCCTTCCTCTGTCTCTCAGGCTGTCCAACATCTTCTCTTTCTGTCTTTCTCTGTCTCTCTTTCCTGCTATCTTTCCCGTTTTCACGACGTGCTCCAAGCCGCCTCTTCTCATAACATGCCCGATAAAGGATGACTGCCTTGTTCTGATCCATCCAATAAGTTGTCTTCGTGTTTGTGCCTCCTCGAGTACTGTATCATGAGTATTATTTGCAGCTCACTGAATCCCATCATTCTGTAAAACCACATCTCCGTTGCCTTGAAAGATCTATGCACTTGCTTGTTAATTGTCCATGATTCACTGCCATATCTCAGGTCTGTTTCAAAGAAGCATCCAATGGCTCTCCTTCTCAGTTCCAGCGACAATGTTTTTTTGCACAATATTCCTTTCATGGTCTGGAAGACCGATTTTGCTTGAGCTATTCTACATTTTATTTCGTAATTATATCTCCCACATGATGTTATGTATGTGCCCAGGTATCCATCTTCCATCTGATGTTATATATGTGCCCAGGTATCCATCTTCCATCTGATGTTATATATGTGCCCAGGTATCCATCTTCCATCTGATGTTATATATGTGCCCAGGTATCCATCTTCCATTGGATGTTATGTATGTGCCCAGGTATCCATCTCCCCCCCCTGATGTTATGTATGTGTCCGGGTATCCATCCCCCCCCCCTGATGTTATGTATGTGCCCAGGTATCCATCTTCCATCTGATGTTATGTATGTGCCCAGGTATCCATCTCCCCCCCCCCCAATGTTATGTGTGTGCCCAGGTATTCACCCACCCCCCGATGTTCTGTGTGTGCCCAGGTATCCATCCCCCCCCCTCCCTGATGTTATGTATGTGCCCAGGTATCCATCTCCCACCTGATGTTATGTATGTGCCCAAGTATCCATCTTCCATCTGATGTTATGTATGTGCCCAGGTATCCACCCCCCCCCCCCTGATGTTATGTATGTGCCCAGGTATCCATCTCCCATCTGATGTTATGTATGTGCCCAGGTATCCATCTCCCATATGATGTTATGTATGTGCCCAGCTATCCATCTCCCATATGATGTTATGTATGTGCCCAGGTATTTAAACGTGTTAACGTGTCTCAATTTGGTCCCCTTCGCTTTGATGCACCATTTTGAAGAGCCCGTTTTCTTACTCACTATCATCACCTCCGATTTCTTTTTATTTAAGCTGAGACCTTTGTTTTCAGTTTGTTGAACTACCATGTTTACCATTTCCTGGTTTCATTCTGCCCTTTCAAAACAATATCATCAGCATTTCGTAGATTGTAAATGTTCTGTTTGCCAGTTGATTTTCCTGGCATTGTCTGGCAATATGCTTTCACACGCGACGAAAATATTTTTTAATCTAGAGGAATCATTGCATTCTACTGGCGCTCAGAAACTGTCATCCAAGGTAGTGGTGACTACGTGAAGGAATGATGAAGTTGTATTCCACTAAACACATTTTGAAGATGAAGAAAATGTGCAATTTCATTTGAAAGATCATCAGTATTTGTAGGGTCACAAAAATGCCACTTTTCGCTTCAATCTCAGCGTGATCTACGAAAGTAATGTCTCCTATTTTATTACAATGTCAAATGATGTCAGAATTACATATTGGCAGTACAAAAGTAAAGTTTGAACCTTCCAGCTAATTTTCGTAAAATGGGGTTTTCGTCCGACAGACGGCAGTGGAGGAGCAGTCTGACTAAATAGTATCTATCATGGAAGTGCGTTATAAACAGTGGTGAGTTATTGAAATCCTCCATGCGGGAAAAGTTGTACCAGTTGACATTAATCGACACGTGCTGAATGTTTACGGATACCAAACAGTGGATGTTAGCACAGTGAAATGATCGGTTGTGTCTTTCAGCAGTGGCGACAGCGACGTGAAGGATAAGCCACGTTCCCTACGGCATGCTTATCTGTCACACCACACCGTGAAGAAAGTCTCGATCAGCTCATCCGAGTATATGGACAGATTACGACCAGGGAACTGTCTACCCAGCTGGATATTGGCTTCAATGCCTTGGAAACGATGGTGGTAACGTTCACATATCACAAAGTTTGCGCCCGGGTGGGGGGGGGGGGGGGGGCACGAAGGCTCACACAGGAATGGATAGAATATTGCATGGAAGTTTGTCATGACCTCTTGAACCATTATGAGGATGAAGGTCACAGTCTCATGGATCGCATCATCACTGGTGATGGGGACGGCGTGGGCTAGTGGTTAAATGACACGGCTCATAATCCGAAGGTGCTGGGTTCGATCCCCATCACAGCACCGGTCGTTACCCCGGGAAAGCAAACCCTTCTAAAATGCAAGAGGAAGCAGACGCTTACATGAATGCTTTCTGAAGTCGGATGCTCTGGGCCGACAGGCGCAAAATAAAAACAACAGTGAAACGCACACAACCTTGTGCAATGGAGAAATTAGGCGAACGCAAAAAAAAAAAAAAATCACTGATGATGAGACGTAATGCCACCACCACTGCGATCCTGAGTCAACCCCTGGAGAGCCACGGTCCACCTCAGCACGCTCGGGATGTGAGGAAAGCTACTGCAACCTGTTACCCTTTTCAGGACACACATAAGAGTAACCTACTCATTGTGGGTATTCGCAAATACCAACAACAACATGTCCGAGTTGTGAAGACCTTTTGTGCGCTGGCTATGAAGCCTGAAGCCGACCATGCCAACAACAACATGTCCGAGATATGAATACTTTTGTGCGCTGGCTATGAAGCGTGAGGCCGACCATGCCTCTCCCAAAAGAGAATTGGGTAACTCATGCGTTTGGACCATCTCCTTCGAGAGTGTCCATGTTTCCGCCCCATAGCATATTACAGGTAGTACTGTGGAGTTGAATAGAGAAGTGCGCATGATCTGGTCGTGGATGTTGTCCAGTACCGGCTTTATCGAAGAGCTAGCCGCCCAACTGGTGCGACGCCATCTTGTCAACTCTGGGCTCAAGTTACTATCTAAATAGGCTATACAAATAACATGTACTTCGCCCACTCACATATTCACGTGACATTTGACCTCGAACATGGCCAATAAACGATGCAGTTATTGTCGTTGTTTTTATCTGTGCCCGTTCTATTTATTTGTTTTATATACGATATTGGTAATTTATGTTTATTTTGTGCGTGTTTACAGTTCATTAGTTAGTTTTCTTTCCACTTCTGCCTTTGAGCGGCGTGGGGAGCGTAAATCGTCTATCCTACGCCAAGTGTTGCGTTGGTCAATGTGAGCCTGTGTCGTTGCACAATCACTCTAACGTCATCTATCCACCTACCTCCCGACCGCCCCCTTACCCTGTAGCCAGATCTACCAGCGTTGTAAGCCATCAGTGGAAGATGATGTGGGTGCATTCTCATGAGATGACCAAACCAACTTATTTTCTGCCTGGAAATTATTCAACACAAGCCGTAGTGCCGACCATACTTTGAATGTCGTCGTTCCGCATTCTGTCTCTCCTGGTAACACCGATGACTTTCCTCCTCAAACACTTCGTTTCACAAGTCGGAATTCTGCTCTCACGCGCCCTGGACAGAGGCCATGTTTGGCACTGGTAGCACAGAGTTGGCACAAATATACTGTTTATCGCTGTTGCTTTGTTGCTAAACTAATGCTCGGGTTAACAAGAATGGGGTTCATTCGAGATTTCATGACCAGCTAGTTTGATTTTCATTTGTTGTTTGTAATGTCCATAAACTTGTGAAAAGCATCAAGCATTTCTTGCTTAAACCTGCTAGCAGATCTGAAGTTTCACAGGGGACGACGAGGGCTAGTCGATGGGTGGCACGGCTCACAAACAGAAGGTGCTGGGTTCGATCCCCATCACAGCACCGGCCGTTACCCCGTGGAAGCAAACCCTTACAAAATGCAGAAGAAGGCAGATCCTTACATAAAATGCATGCCGAAGTCGGATACAATTGGCCGACAGGCGCAAAATAAAAACCACAGTGCAACGCACACCTCCTTGTGGATTTGAGAAATGAGCGGAACGCAATCAATAAAATAAAAACAAATACATTTGTTGTTCGTACTATCGATAAACTTAAGAAAAGCATCAATCACTCCATGCTTTAACCTGATATCAGATCTGAAGTTGTCCTGATAAACATTATAAAAGAGAAAGAAACATGAATAATATGATATAATATTGTGCATGGAAGTGAAATTTGAGACCCAAACACTATTTCAATTGCTCAGAAAGGGTAGAAATGTTGAGAAAAACTGCCATGGACAGTAATGTCTGGTCCATGTTGATACCAGTTGCACCACTAATCTACAAAGAGATGTCAGACACAGATTTTAAAAGGCCGCCGTCCATCGTAGACGATGAATGCATTATTAAATTTGCTAGCGCTATCATTAGTAAGGATTAACTGCGCTACTTTTTATCCTCACTCTCTCGTCTCGAGCTGCACGACCCCAGTGGCAAGTCAAGGACAGGACGACTGGATGGCGACTACGAGATGCAGGGGACTCCGCATCAAGCACCCGTAAAAAAGACCGCCTAGTCCGGAGTCGAACCCAAACCACCTTATCACGAGGCCGACGGCTTAACCACTTCGCCCCGAAACCCCCCAACACAGATCTACCATAGAACAAATCTACAAAGAAATATCAGACACAAATCTCCCTTTGAACAAATCTACAAAAATGTGTCAGAACCATAGATCTTCTTGAATTAATATACAAAGAGATGTCAGCCACAGGTCTCTCCAAGAACTAATCTACAAAGTGAAGTCACACACAGATCTCTCCACGAATAAATCTACAAAGGGAAGTCGCAAAAAATCTCTCCAAGAACTAATCTACAAAGGGAAGTCACACACAGATCTCTCCACGAATAAATCTACAAAGGGAAGTCGCAAACAAATCTCTGCAAGAGCTAATCTACAAAGAGAAGTCACACACAGATCTCTCAACGAATAAATCTACAAAAGGAAGTCGCAAACAAATCTCTACAGGAACTAATCTACAAAGAGATGTCACACACAGATCTCTCCACGAATAAATCTACAAAGGGAAGTCGCAAAAAAGTCTCTGCAAGTACTAATTTACAAAGAGAAGTCACACACATATCTCTCCATGAATAAATCTACAAAGGGAAGTCGCAAACAAATCTCTGCAAGTACTGATCTTCAAAGAGAAGTCACACACAGATCTCTCCACGAATAAATCTACAAAGGAAAGTAGCAAACAAATCTCTCCAGGAACTAATCTACAAAGAGATGTCACACACAGATCTCTCCACGAATAAATCTACAAAGAGATGTCACACACAGATCTCTCCTAGAACTTATTCTTCTCCGATCGTTGTCAATCTCCCGCTACCAAGCCCTTAATAGGACTTGGCAAGTAGCAAGATGCGTTGTGTCGCTAATTCACAGCTTGACTGCGATATTTGCACCTTTCGATCAAACACATCCGTCTTAGGCAGCATGCATTTTTTTAGCACCGGGTTAGCCCTACCTCTTTGATCTCTTCTCCTTAGCCAGTTTTCTCTGTATCCTATTATCCAGGATCACCGAGCGTGGAGGTGTAGAAGGGTCTTGGCAGCCCAGGTTCGCTGGCCCTGACGCTAGCAGACAGCTATGGGTCACTGACCGCCACAGTTCATACTCTGCTTAGCGTCTTGTGCAACAGATCTACATAGGGACGTAACACACATATCGCTCCTAGAACAAAGGTACACAATCCGCTTACCTGCTCCACAATAAATATTCGAAAATGAATCTGCTGCCGTTGGAGCATAGGTATGAGATAATGCAGCAGGACTTTAAGATGGTTCCAGCGGTCTCTGTACGGAATGATAATGGCTACCCGATGCCGTGAGATACATTCTTGTGGAAGCCACTCCCCGCCATCTGAGACGTCACTGTTGTTCTTTATAATATCATCGATGTGAAGTGTCAGGTTTAGGTTGACCTCTGTGGAGTTCCCGACTGCAACAAAGACAAATCACACATTTCATGTTTGCAGCAAAACATAATACGGATTTTTGTTTCCAAATAAAAATAACCAATGAATAAATAAATATATCACCTAATCAATAGCCCAATCAATCAAATAAATAATCAATCAAAAAATGAATGAATCAATCAAATAATAACGCTCTCAAGTCAAAAACTAGCTCAATCCATTAATTTTCAATCAAAACTCAATTAATCAATAACTTAATCAATACATGCATGATTATCTCAATTAATCACACAATCAATCAATAATTCACTTACTCAACAAATAACTCACTTAATCAACCAACCACTCACTCAAAAAACCAATAAATGACTCAATAAATCACAATCAACCAATAAACCACTCAATCAATCAATAAACCACTCAATCAACCAATAAATCACAATCAACGAATAAACCACTCAATCGACCAATAAATCACAACCAATAAATCACTCAATCAACCAATAAATCACTCAATCAACCAATAAATCACTCAATCAACCAATAAACAACTCAATCAACGAATAAATCACTCAATCAACTAATAAATCACTTACTCAAGCAACAACTCAATCACTGAACCAATAAATAACTCACTCAACCAACAACAAATTCAATCAACTAATAGCTCACTCAATCAACCAACAACTCACTCATTTACTCAACCAAAAACACATTCAAACAACTCACTACTTCAACCAACAACTCACTCACTCAACCAACAACTCACTCACTCAACCAACAACTCACTCACTCTACCAATAAATCCTCCAACAAACAGTTCACTCACTCAAACAATAACTCAGTCAACCAATAATTCACTCAACCAACAACACATTCACTCAAACAATAACTCAACGAATACACGTCAAATGCTCTTGCCAAGGACGCTCTGTGCTAGCCCAATAAAAAATTCCCCAAATCTTCAATATCAGCCTCCGTCTCTCTCCGCTAAGAACCAGCTGCCCTACCACTGCCTCCGTCTCTCTCCGCTAAGAACCAGCTGGCCTACCACTGCCTCCGTCTCTCTCCGCTAAGAACCAGCTGGCCTACCACTGCCTCCATCTCTCTCCGCTATAAGCCAGCTGCCCTACCACCGTCCATCTTGCCGCGATGGCTCAAGAACAATGTCCGTAACAAAATAGACAACACCGCTGTAATGCCAGACTAAGACACAATAAAGTTGAGCAAAACAAGCGAAACATTTCTTACTTACAAAGTTTAAAAAATGTAATTGAAATTTAAAAAAAATAAAGATATAAATTATTTTGTTTTCTTTTTCTTTCATTTTCTTTGTTCCAATGACTGGGAACATTGTATTGCCGTTGGCGCCTACGTGCCTAGTACACTCGACTTCAGGACGCATTTTCTCATAGTGGCACGACCATACTATTTATAGCCTCAACGAGGCAAGTTTGGTCATGAACTGTGTCACAAACCACTTCGATATGCTGCTTCTAGAATGTAACGGCTGATCGGCCCTTATGTATCAAAGCCCGTGCTCCACGGCCCGCTGGCCATCAAGATGTCCTGTCGCTTGGACGGCGAAGCTGCTGGATGGCCAGAAGACCAAAACAGTTAATTTTTTAATTCGAGGGTCATAAAACTGTCAAACACAAACACCCGGGCGCGTGGGGGAGAGTCTGGGGGAGAGTGTGGGGGGGGAGTCTGGGGGAGTGTGTAGGGGTGGGGGGTGAGAGTGTGGGGAAGAGTCTGGGGGTGGGGGATGAGAGTGTGGGGGAAAGTCTGGGGGAGAGTGTAGGGGTGGGGGTGAGAGTGTGGGGGAGAGTGTGGGGGAGAGTCTGGGGGAGAGTGTAGGGTTGGGGGTGAGAGAGTCGGGAGATTGTTGGGCTCAGAGTGTGGGGGAGAGCGTGTGGGGTGAGAGTGTGGGAGTGAGAATGTGGGGAGAGTGTGTGAAGGTGAGATTGTGGGGGATAGAGTGTGGGGGATAGAGTGTGGGGGATAGAGTGGGGGGGATAGAGTGTGGGGGTGAGAGTGTGGGGGTGAGAGTGTGAGGAGAGTGTAGGGGTGAAAGTGTGGGGACAGAGTGGGGAAGAGAGTATGGGGGAGAGATTGTGGGCGAGAAAGTGTGCGAGAGCAAGTGTGGGGTGAAAGAGTGAAGGAGAGTGTGGGGGAGAGAGTGAAGTAGAGTATGGGGGAGAGATTGTGGGGGTGAGAGTGTGGGGGAGAGAATATGGGGGAGAGAGTATGGGGGAGAGAGTGTGGGGGGAGAGTATTTGGGAGAGAGTGTGGGGGAGGGTGTGGGGGAGAGTGTAGGGAGAGAGTGGGGAGAGAGTGTGAGGGAGAAAGTGTGGGGGAGAGTATGGGGGAGAGAGTGTGGGGGAGAGTATGGGGGAGAGAGTGTGGGGGAGAGAGTGTGGGGGAGAGAGTTTGGGGGAGATAGTGTGGGGGAGAGAGTGTGGGGGAGAGAGTGTGGGAGAGAGAGAGTGGGGGAGATAGTATGGGGGAGAGAGTGTGGTGGAGAGAGTGTGGGGGAAGAGTATGGAGGAGAGAGTGTGGGGGAGAAGTGTGGGGGAGATAGTATGGGGGAGAGAGTGTGGTGGAGAGAGTGTGGGGGAAGAGTATGGGGGAGAGAATGTGGGGGAGAGAGTGTGGGGAGAGTGTGGTTAGAAAGTGTGTGGGTGAGAGTGTGTGGGTGAGAGTGTGGGCGAGAATGTGGGGTAAAGAGTGTAGGGAGAGAAAGTGGTCGGAGGCTGCATAGATAGACCTTTCAAAGGAAACCGAATAGCGTAATCAGACACGCGCTGGATTGGAGCCCACATGGACAGAGGCTAGTGGGAAGTAAAAAGATGACGGGACAGACGGAGTGCATCTGTGGTGGTCCTATGCTCCAAGGAGAACCAGATTTATAAACGATGATGTAAGGATTACGACATTTGCTCATGGTATGGCCAGTTGCCAACTCCCACCTTGCTGCAGTTGAATAACAGAGGTACTAATTTACAGCTGGGTTGACAGTGGTGTGCCAGTTAAGGGAGTTGAACCACGTAACTCTATGGTGAAACGCAAGTTCTCTAACAATAAACTTCTTTTGGGGATTTCGCCCTGAAAGGAAGATTCTGTGGCAGTTAACAGGGAAGATGCGATTTCTGCACATTTCGACCCAACACATTCAGTTTTAGCTCCGTTTGGGAGGGAAAGGGGGACGGGAAAGCAGTCAGCCATCGGTCGCTGGCCCCGATGCCAGCAGTCAGCGATCGGTCGCTGACCCCGATACAAGCAGTCAGCCATCGGTCGCTGACCCCGATACAAGCAGTCAGCCATCGGTCGCTGACCCCGATACAAGCAGTAAGCCATCGGTCGCTGACCCCGATACAAGCAGTCAGCCATCGGTCGCTGACCCCGATACAAGCAGTCAGCCATCGGTCTCTGACTCTAATGCAAGCAGTCAGGCATCGGTCGCTGACCCTGATGCAAGCAGTCAGTCATCGGTCACTGACCTGATGCAAGCAGTCCGCTATCCGTCGCTGACCTGATGCAAGAAGTCAGGCATCAGTCACTGACCCTAATGCAAGCATTCAGTCATCGGTCGCTGACCCTGATGCAAGCAGTCAGCTCAGTCACCGACTTTTCTGCTTATTCTGTGTCATCTAATCTTAAACCTCTTCCATTATACAATACAACAACATATATACAAAAAAAAATGACCACCTCTTTCATGCTGGAATCAGTAGACGAATTCACTGGCTTCGAAATATACAATAAAACAAATTGACCGATCGCAACAATGGTGTTATGATGTATATCAACGTAAACAACGAAACGATGAATTTCATTGTAATAAAACCCCAAAATAGAAATGTGAGACAAAAACAGAAGTAGTCGATATATTGCCCGAGATATGTTTAACATGGGGTGAATAACTTCCACAAAAGTACGGTACGCCAAAGGATCATGTTTGATAATGAGGAATAATTACATCGTACGACGAAGAAATTTACCAGAGAAAGTCATCTTTTTCAAAAGTCTCAGATAAAATCAAAAGAAGTCAGGAGTAGTGGTAGCAAGTAAGAAACACAACTTATCCAAACTCTGTATCAATGTGAATGAGACGCAACTGAGATAGACACAAAACACTTTCAGTCTAACTTTAGAGTGGTCATAGAAACTCTTTCAGTCTAACTTTAGAGTGGTCACATAAACACTTTCAGTCTAACTTTAGAGTGATCACATAAACTCTTTCAGTCTAACTTTAGAGTGATCACATAAACTCTTTCAGTCTAACTTTAGAGTGATCACATAAACTCTTTCAGTCTAACTTTAGAGTGATCGCATAAACACTTTCAGTCTAACTTTAGAGTGATCACATAAACTATTTCAGTCTAACTTTAGAGTGATCACATAAACTCTTTCAGTCTAACTTTAGAGTGATCACAGATATGCTTTCAGTCTAACTTTAGAGTGATCACATAAACTCTTTCAGTCTAACTTTAGAGTGATCACATAAACTCTTTCAGTCTAACTTTAGAGTGATCACATAAACTCTTTCATTCTAACTTTAGAGTGATCACATAAACTCTTTCAGAATAACTTTAGAGTGATCACAGACACACTTGCACTTGGTTACAACACTCCAAGAGATGAAAGACACCACAGTAAGAGCACACAATTTTAATTTCATGGTACTTACAGCAATGGTTTATTTGTGTGTAACTTACGCAGACCAGGTGCTGAGAAGCTAAAAGAGAAATGGAAAGACGCATTCTAAAAGTTTCGTTTAGATATGATCAGAAATGAAGAATTTCGACATTAAAACTTTGTTTCGGGGCGTTGTGGAAACAGCGATATCACGCAAACATGGCGGGGATCAAGTGGTCTCTAGGTAAGGTGTTTGCCTCAGGTGCTGGAGGACACGGGTTCAAATCCCGGTGGAGACACCGATATTTTTTCACGTGGAACATCCGGTAAATATTTCCGTTGATCTCTGAGTAGAGCGAACAGACACCCTTATGCAGTGGCGCGCACGTTAAAAATTGTTTACCAGTTGGAAATCGAAAACAGTAGACCTAACGACCGCTGCTCAGGCAAAATTCAAGTTAAAAATCTACTCAAATTATTCTAGGGATTTTCGCCCCACAGAGAGTATGTCGCAAAAAGGGGACTGTGTGACCATAACTTCAGATCTTGGTTATGTGGTTAGCGGAGCGGCTTAGAGGACGCCTGACAGGCTGCGGGTCTACCTAGCTTTAATTTACGCTTCAACCTCCACCAGTCTCAAAAATAGGCGATCATATTTTCCAGGGGCTAACATATGCTGGGATTGACCTGGCAAGTCACCAATGGATTTTCGCCTGCCGAAAAATTTGAAACAAAGGAGGTCACACCTCGCCACGAAGTCTAACGACATGTGGACTGAAGATAGGTAGGTAGGTATCACTTCCTTGCTCCAGTGTTTAAACTTTCTTTTTATCAAACCTACCTTTGCATTTGCTTTTTTCACTGCTACTTTTTTACCTGTATGATCTATTTTAACCCCTAGATTACAATGAAAACAAATTAAGTAAAATGAATCAGATAAACTCATTATAAACGATTTGTCATTGACAAAATGCCATTGTAAGTACTCTGATATTTAATTGGTTTTTTTATTTATTGCTCGTAACCTTCAAAAAAGAAAAATTACCTCGCTCTAGGCAGGTGTCCTGCTTGCGTCCCTCTTGTACGGGCCCTGCCCCGACGCAAGCAGCCAGTTATGAGTCGCTGACTCCTGTCAGCTCATGTATTACTTCATTCAGACCCCGCCTATATTTCTATACCATACAGTATCGATTCGTATACTTAACACTTGATAATCAATTTGTGAATGTTTGTGTTGTGCATGTTAATATATGCCACCTGTTTCCGGAGTATAACCGTGTCTCTTATAATTCATTTCCTGATTAATATTTTCAAACTTCCAACTTGGACATGGTTCGCTCGAACTCTGGAAGGAAACCATTGGAAACGGGCTTATCTCACACAAAGTCGGAGACTGCGTCCACCTTCATCAGCAAGCTCGGAATGTAAGGAAAGTTACTACAATCCTCCACTTAGCGTACTCATAGCCGAAGGGCGAAAATGGGTCTACACTGGTTAGAGTTCATACTGGTTAGGGTCCATACTGGTTAGGTTCCATACTGATTAAGGTCCATACTGGCTAGAGTCCATACTGGTTAGGGTCCATACTGGTTAGGTTCCATACTGGTTAGAGTTCATACTGGTTAGGGTCCACCCTGGTTAGGGTCCATACTGGTTAGGGTCCATACTGGTTAGGGTCCATACTGGTTAGGGTCCACACTGGTTAGGGTCCATACTGGTTAGGGTCCATACTGGTTAGGGTCCACACTGGTTAGGGTCCATACTGGTTAGGGTCCACACTGGTTAGGGTCCATACTGGTTCGGGTCCACACTGGTTCGGGTCCACACTGGTGATAGAATGATATAGTACTAGCGAGTCATCGTAACCTTAGGCAAGGAATGCAGAGAATGTAGCAGCGGGAAAGCAGAGCACGAGGTGAATCAGCTGATAACTAAGAACTGTTGCCGTTATATACACCGACGGATCGGTGCTGCGCAGTGGGACATCAGGCTGGGGCTTCTCAGATAGAGTGAGAGGAGAGGTCGTTGCTGAGTGGGACATCAGGCTGGGGCTTCTCAGATAGAGTGAGAGGAGAGGTCGTTGCTGAGTGCAGTAGGGCATACATGTCAACAACCTCCAGTTTGAGAATGGAGACGGAAGCAGTGACCTCAGCCCTGACATGGTTATCTGAGCCTTCTTTAACAAGGGCAGTTATCGTGACACACACGCAAGCCGTACTTCAGAAGGTACAGAAAGAATGGCTTAGGTACGAGTGGATAGCAGCTGTTGAGGCCTCAAACCTCTAGGCGGTGACCTGCATCTAATGTCCTGCTCATGCTGGGGTCCAGGACAATGAAAGAGCTGTCTTTACAAGCTCCCATCATGGGCACGTTAGTGATGGATAGAAGCGACATTTTGAAATCAATGAACGACCACCTGTTGGATGAGGGCACCGCAACAGATGAAGCAGCAATCCAAAAGGTTGGAAAGTTTCGACATGAAACGAGGTTCGAGCGGAGTGGGGCGCATGAGAGGACGGAGCAAGAGAGTGTACAGCCAGAGAGCTACATGGACCAATCGAGTGAGAAAGAGAGAGACCATTTGCGGAAAGAGACTGAGCACCTATGGGTATACCTAGAGTACAGTGATGTCGATAATGAGAAACATAAACTTAACGACCTTTTCAGAGCACACAAAAAAGTAAACTTTCACATTGTGAGCATTCAGCAATAACAAGAACAATCACACACAAGAAAGTGTTCAATCTTACCTAATGTGCTTGGTACAGTAGGGCAGACACCTGGTTTCAGCACGCTCTCATTTTTACCAATATCTTGTCCTTTGAACCTCTGAAGTTCCGTTCTACCAAACGACCCAAATTCTGTTGACGCATTCCTCTCTTGAAAATTCGGAGCTCTCGCAGCGGAGTTTTTCAAATCATAATCTTCAGATCTATCATGATCTTTGTCGTATTGCACAGACGCCTGTTTTTTATCATTAGTGGCAACATTTTCAGAAATTCCTGACACACGCTCGTATACCCAAGAGGGCTCGTATCTGTCATTAAGATAAGGCAAAGTTTGGCTGGGATTAGTTTCATCTTGTAGGTCATTGTGAACGCTGAGTTCAGATATGTATGTATCGGTGATGTTGCTGAGCTGTGAAGGCGACCACAATACACTTGGACCGTCCTCACTAGAAGGGACCATACCTGCCAAATGTGCCGTTCGAATAATTTCGTTTACTCGTCGAGCATATATTTCGTTATAAATCTTTGCGCTGGACTCTTCGGGCGTCATTGAATTCTCTCTCATCAGCCTGGCAAGAGATTTTTCAAGTTCTCGTATCTCCTGATTTGCTTTAGCGCGAGCCCTAACTCTTGCCTGCACAGAAATCCCAGAGATTGGGGTATGTTTAATAAGCGACAGCTGCTTTTGGAAGCCCGTGTGACCAATAAGGTGCTCTCCCATCAACTCTCTGGTTGAGAACATCCTTGCTGGCTCATTTGTTCGCGCTCTGTGAGTGAATGCAAGGATTTGCGATATTGTCAGAAACACAACCAGAAAACAGCCAGCAAGAACGCAAATCTCGGAGATTCTCTTACGTTTCCGCACCAACATTGTCACAAACGAACTCGCCGTGGTAAATGTCAAGCCGCGAAGCTGTGATTTGGACGCCAAGGTTACGATACCATCACAGCAGATATAATCTAAATATCGTTCTGACGCTTAGCAATACGCATTTCAGTGCCTCAAAAGAAAACGAGTGACAATATCGGCCTGTCTTGTAGGTAATCTGTCGATATTGTCAGGATTGATCACTTTTACAGCAAAGTTTCTTTCAATCCAGGTAAAACCGCGCTTACATCGTATAATCCAGAGCGTCTCGTAGTAACAGAAAGGGACCATAACAACGTTTTTTTTTTGTTTCAGAAAACACAGTTACCGTGCTTATCAGTGTATGTTTTATTGAAACGTTGAATGGAAGGGGCGGGTCTGTCTGATGGGGCCAACTGTTTGCCCCGCCTCTTTGCCATCGCGTGATGTTCGTATTGTGGGATTCGACGGCCAGGCTAAGAAGCTAATACTTCAAGTGTCTACTTAAACAATCGGAACGTGAATAAAATACAGTCAAATATCTACACGTACAGATAATATCATTTTCTTGGCTAAACAAGCACGTGTGAACTTGTCATAACAAGAAGGCATATTCACACTAAAATAAATTCGGTTAAATTAATCAGAACGTAATTTAAAACAGATTGTAAAAAAACTAGCAAAATAATTTACCATAAGCCAAACTAGACTAAACTAAGCCAAATTAGATGAAACTAAGCCAAACTACTCTAAACTTAAGCCAAACTAGCCTAAAG
The DNA here is from genome assembly GCA_036924085.1 of Ariolimax columbianus. Taxonomy (NCBI): domain Eukaryota; kingdom Metazoa; phylum Mollusca; class Gastropoda; order Stylommatophora; family Arionidae; genus Ariolimax; species Ariolimax columbianus. The sequence goes on from JAVGWX010000023.1 coordinate 5,012,050, forward strand.
TAAGCCAAACTAGACTAAAGCCAAAGACACGCTAAACTAGCATAAACTAAGCCAAACTAGACTAAATTAAGCTGACTAAACTTAGCCAAACTAGATTAAACTAAGCCAAACTAGACTAAACTAAGCCAAACAATGATAATCTAAGCCAAACTAGACTGAACTAAGCCACACTAACAACTCAGCAAAATACTAAACCTAAGTCAGGAAGTAAGCCAAATTAAAATTCACCGAATCAGATCAAGCTAAGATTACTCTAATCAAGTAAATAAAACTAAAAATAAGCCACACTAATCGTCACCAGGCCAAACTAATCGTCACCAAGCCAAACTAATCGTCACTAAGACAAACTAATCGTCACCAAGCCAAACTAATCGTCACTAAGCCAAACTAATCGTCACCAAGCCAAACTAATCGTCACCAAGAAAAACTAATCGTCACCAAGCCAAACTAATCGTCACCAAGCCAAACTAATCGTCACCATGCCAAACTAATCGTCACCAAGCCAAACTAATCGTCACCAAGCCAAACTTAGCTAAACTAAATTGAATCGACCTAAATCATTCAAATGTTCTAATGTAAAAACGTTTCGACGAATGTGGTGAATCCACACCACACCATCCACACCACGCCATCCACACCACGCCATCCACACCACGCCATCCACACCACGCCATCCACATACGCCATCCACTTCGCACCACGCATACCGAAAACATGCGAAATGTGAAGTGCCTTCTGTAATGGAGAAGAGAGCTTCAGAAACGTACTTAAATAAACTAAATGGATAATTCGTGAACCAGAAAGAGAAGGGAAGGGAGATTGAAGGAGATGGAGAAGAAGAAAAAGGAGAAGAAGGAGAAAGAGGAGAAGGAGAAGAAGGTGAAGGAGAAGAAGGTGAAGAAGGAGAAGAAGAAGGAGAAGAAGGAGAAGAAGGAGGAGAAGGAGGAGAAGAAGGAGAAGAAGGAGAAGAAGGTGAAGAAAGAGAAGAAGGAGAAGAAGGAGGAGAAGAAGGAGAAGAAGGAGAAGAAGGAGAAGAAGGAGGAGAAGGAGGAGAAGAAGGAGAAGAAGGAGAAGAAGAAGGAGAAGGAGGAGAAGAAGGAGAAGAAGGAGAAGAAGGTGAAGAAAGAGAAGAAGGAGGAGAAGAAGGTGAAGAAGGAGGAGAAGGAGGAGGAGAAGAAGGAGAAGAAGAAGGAGAAGAAGGAGGAGGAGAAGAAGGAGAAGAATGAGGAGGAGAAGAAGAAGAAGAAGAAGGAGAAGAAGAAGGAGAAGAAGGAGAAGAAGGAGAAGAAGGAGGAGGAGAAGAAGAAGAAGAAGAAGGAGAAGAAGAAGAAGGAGAAGGACAAGAAGGAGGAGAAGAAGGAGGAGAAGGAGGAGGAGAAGAAGGAGAAGGAGGAGGAGAAGAAGAAGAAGAAGAAGGAGAAGAAGAAGGAGAAGAAGGAGGAGAAGAAGAAGGAGGAGAAGAAGGAGGAGAAGAAGGAGAAGAAGAAGAAGAAGAAGAAGGAGGAGAAGAAGGAGGAGAAGAAGAAGGAGAAGAAGGAGAAAAAGGAGAACAAGGAGAGGAAAGAGAGGAAGGGCAGAAGAAGGAGAAAGAGGAGGAGGAAAAAACAGGAGAAGAATTTAAAAAAAGGAGAAGGAAAAAAAGGAGAAAAAGGAAAATAAGGAGAAGAAGGAAAATGAGGAGAAGAAGGAAAATGAGGAGAAGAAGGAGAAAGAGGAAAATGAGGAGAAGAAGGAGAAAGAGGAAAATGAGGAGAAGAAGGAGAAAGAGGAAAATGAGAAGAAGAAGGAGAAAGAGGAAAATGAGGAGAAGAAGGAGAAAGAGGAAAATAAGGAGAAGAAGGAAAATGAGGAGAAGAAGGAGAAAGAGGAAAATGAGGAGAAGAAGGAGAAAGAGGAAAATAAGGAGAAGAAGGAGAAAGAGGAAAATGAGGAGAAGAAGGAAAATGAGGAGAAGAAGGAAAATGAGGAGAAGAAGGAAAATGAGGAGAAGAAGGAGAAAGAGGAAAATGAGGAGAAGAAGGAGAAAAAGGAAAATGAGGAGAAGAAGGAGAAAGAGGAAAATGAGGAGAAGAAGGAAAATGAGGAGAAGAAGGAGAAAGAGGAAAATAAGGAGAAGAAGGAGAAAGAGGAAAATGAGGAGAAGAAGGAGAAAGAGGAAAATGAGGAGAAGAAGGAGAAAGAGGAGAATGAGGAGAAGAAGGAGAAAGAGGAAAATGAGGAGAAGAAGGAGAAAGAGGAAAATGAGAAGAAGGAGAAAGAGGAGAATGAGGAGAAGAAGGAGAAAGAGGAGAATGAACTCGATTAGAATACCAGCCCCCACAGACCGCCATCTTTCTCATTCTAGCCCAGACGTCAAAGTTATCACACCGTGCGATATCAGACAAAGAAATGACAAGATTGGCATTATTCACGGAGGACAGGGGATCGAATCCCCGGTAAGGCATACGTTGTTGTTCTGTTGAGGGTGAAATGAACACGCATAGCCAGCACACGTCGCGGCGACAGCAATGGCTAAGAGGCATGTAGTCCTCAACTTTTGAAACATGAGTCCCACGATAAGGTCAACAGAGACTGACTTTCCGCCGCGTTTTCTTTTTGTTGGAATAAAGGTCGCTTGCCCTTGCAACACAGTTATAATATTTGGTTTTCACTTTGACCTGCGATAGTGGACACAGGAGCAAGCTAAGCGATAAGAGAGATGTATTTTTCCTTCTTCTTCTTCTTCATTCTCTTTCTCTTCCTTCTCTTCCTCTCTACTTTATCTTCCTATCAACGTCTTATTCCTCTAATGCATTTCTCTCGCTTTCTTCTTCCACTTTTCTGTCTTCCTCTTCTTCCCATTTCTTTTCTTCTTTCCTCTCCTCTTCTATTCTTTCGTCATTTCTTCCTTTTCTTTTTTCTTCTCTTCCGCCTCCTCGTCTTCTTCTCTTGTTCGTTTTCTGAGATGGTCCTAAAAACGACGATCTGACGTAGTTTACAATCAAGACTGGACATCCACGTCCTTCGTCCGACTCCAGCACACCATTTTCGGGACTAGGCTTGCATTCCCTCTTCCGTCCTTATTCTCTTAGCCAGACTGCATGATCGCAGCCTGTTTCCAGAACCACTTGGAGGCTGAATATGGTCTTTAGTCAGCTATGGGTCACTGACTCAGACTCAAGGACTAACCTATGTCACTGTCTACGCAGCTCAATTCCTGCTGAATCTCAGACCCAGGCACATGATAATGATAAGTCAGAATACATAATTGAAGGGATATTCCCATCCCGTCTATGACAGCATTTGGGTGCAACTACTGACAGTTCATGACTTACTTACTGACTTAACCTCGTTTAATAAATCAACACATGTCAGTCCGTGCTAAATGCGATAAAATGGCAGAAACTTAATTGAAGTTAACAGGGGCTTCAGTGAAGGTAATTGACTCGAATGTTCAACTCACATGTTCGGTCTGCTGGCGCCGGAGCACGGCGTACGAGAAAGGTTGGTTCCAGAAAAGTAGAGTCTTCTTTTTCTTGTGTCGTCTCACTGTCTACCCGGGTTGTAGCCCAGTGTCGTCTCACTGTCTACCCGGGTTGTAGCCCAGTGTCGTCTCACTGTCTACCCGGGTTGTAGCCCAGTGTCGTCTCATTGTCTACCCGGGTTGTAGCCCAGTGTCGTCTCATTGTCTACCCGGGTTGGAGCCCAGTGTCGTCTCATTGTCTACCCGGGTTGGAGCCCAGTGTCGTCTCATTGTCTACCCGGGTTGGAGCCCAGTGTCGTCTCACTGTCTACCGGGTTGTAGCCCAGTGTCGTCTCACCTGCTACCGGGTTGTAGCCCAGTGTCGTGGTAGCCCAGTGTCGTGGTAGCCCAGTGTCGTGGTATGTATTTGCATGTCGTGTCTCTCGTGGCCCGAGTAACATTTTTCCCCATTTTACGGAAAGTCTTGTTTACGCTGTCAATCCACCTTTTTCTTAGTCTACCTCTCGCCCTTCTTCCTGATGTTCTTTGGTAGAACATTGCACGAACAATATGGTCTGGTTGCGTGAAAAATGTGGTCTGGTTGCATTCTCACAATGTGACCAAATCAATTCATTCTCTGTTGCTCGATGTACTGTAGGCAGGGAATTGTTCCAACATTCTCCCGAATACTGATATCTGTGATTCTCTCTGTTCTGTTATTGTTAGTAACCTTTTTTGGGGGCACCGTATTTGGCAGGTGGTGAACTTTCGTTCCAGGATCTTATTCGATGTCCACGTCTGGCACTGGTAGCACAGGGTTGGATGAAGATATTATTTATCATCTCATTTTTTTGCTTGGAGATAAATCTTGTTGGGCCTTAGTATTTGAGACAGCTGGTATGTAACAGCGTTTACCCTCTGCACTCTCGTCTCTATCTCTTTGCCGAGTCTGCCATCCTCAGTAACAACAGCTACCAAATACCAACATTCTTGTACCTGCTTTATTTTTGTTTCATTCAAATCAATATCAAGTGCGGTGTGCGGGATCAAGATGCTGAGCAGGGCATGAGCTGCAGTGGTCAGCGACCCATAGCTGACTGCTAGCGTCAGGGCCAGCGAACCATAGCTGCCAAGACCGTTCTACACCTCCACGCGGTGATCCTGGATAACAGGCTGCAGTAGGGCAGACTGGCTAAGGAGAAGGGATCGAAGAGGGAATGCTAACCCGGTACTCAATAAATGCTTGCTGAAGACGGATGTGTTGGGCCGAAAGGTGCAAATATCGCAGCCAAGCTGTAAACTACAACACAACGCATTCCGTTCTCTGGACTACATTCTGCTACTTACCCTTTCAGGGTTTGGTAGCGGGAGATTGAGAACGAAGAAGAAGAAGAAGAAGAAGAAGAAGAAGAAGAAGACGTGCGGTGTGCTTTCTACCACTATTCATCTCCTCGGTTTTTGATGTGTTGATATTTATATTGTACTTTTGACAGTTAAAGTAGAGTGAGTAATAAAAAGAGTATGCTCTGAATATAGTCACTAATATAGTTAGATGGTCATCGCAAGTTAAACACGATCAAATACATGGGTACATACATGTCATCAGATGGAAGATGAAATTACGAAATAAATTGCAGAATAGGCGAAGCAAAATCGGTCTTCTAGACCATGGAGTGTGTAGTGTGCAATAAAACCTTGTTGCTGGAACTGAGAAACAGAGTAATTGGATGCTACGTGGAACCAGTACTGACATATGGCAGTGAATCATGGACAATGGCAAGCAAGCGCTTAGATCTTTGGAAGCAACGGAGATGTAGATCTACAAATAAAAATAAACAAACACAAAGACAACTCATGCTAAGATAAGAACACGGCAGTCATTATTTTTTGAGCATGGTATGAGATGAGGCGGCTTGGAGCACGTTGTGACAACGGGAAAGATAGCAGGAAAGAGAGACATAGGAAGACAGAGAGAGACGATGTTGGACATCCTGAGAGAATGGTACGGGCGTCATTCAACAATATAGTTGGTCAACGACACACGCGATAGAATTAATTTAACTTAAATGTCTTGATACTGGTTTAGAAGACTTGGCTTAGAGTCTGTATACAACCAGTCAGGGTCTGTATACAACCAGTCAGAGTCTGTATACAACCAGTCAGAGCCTGTATATAACCAGTCAGAGTATGTATATAAACAGTCAGGGTCTGTATACAACCAGTTAGAGTCTGTATATAACCAGTCAGAGTCTGTATACAACCAGTCAGACTGTGTATACAACCAGTAAGAGTCTGTATATAACCAGCAAACGGATGGAGGTTAATGATCGTCAACCGAAAGGGCACCTAATGATGATGATGTTGCCCATTGTAAGCGATGAAGTCGACACTATCAGACGGTTTGTCGTGATGATGTAACTAGCGCTGTGTTTGGGTGATAGTGAGGGAGTAACTGCGCTGGTCGTCAACCTCTTGCTCTGGTCCCGAGCTACCTTTTCGTCTCAGTGCGGTATCTGAACACATCCATTTATGATCTTTTTCCACTTTGTTTTGTATATCGACTGAGGGCATAACGGGGGATTGATGATGATGATGAACGGACTAGCAATAATACGGACGGGGACATAAAAGGGAATTGGGAAATATGGTATACATGGTGGGCAGCGAGGTCTGGGCAGGACGCCCCACTCGTTAAAGGAACGTGAAACGTTTAATATAGCCTCTCCTTTCCAGGTGTAGAGATCGCCGCCGGATCCACTGTTCGGCTTGCCGTGCAGAAGTTTCCATGCCAATAGCCTCTTCTATATTATTGTGCCCCCAGCAGCACCTTCATAAGGGGCCCCCTGTTTCTTACAGAGCCTGCTGTGGGGGCAAGACCGAGTTGCCGGCGGTATAACTGGGCGGGCAGATTGGGTTCATTAGCATTGGTTGGCAGCCAATTAAAGAGAAGGTAAAACTCTCTCCAAGCCCAGGTAGACGAAGCTCGTTAGCCTGTTCAGCCAGTTCGCCTAGGAGAGGAGGAACTCTGATTTTAAACACACAAGTCCCAGAAAGTGCTGGCTAGTCTTGGGACGATGAGAGTATCATTGGATGTTTCGAGTAACTAGCATGTGCGGGAAACGACTCCACTGCCTTGTGGAAACCTCGGGAAAGGGTAGGGCTACGGGAATAAACCCAGACAGAAAATCCGGAGTGGTAGCACCTAAGGCGGATGGTTTCAAAATTGCGAACTCATTCCGGCAGCTCCTGCAGCTGAGCTGGTGCCAAATTGTCATGCTTTACATTCCTTTGGATTACACCAGCGAAGCCGAGAGGGGGATCCTGCAGTTTGGGCAGCCCATGGTCTCCATATTCAGCCCCCAGGCTTGCGCACTGAGAGGCTACTCAAAGGGTGCCACGCGCATGGTCTGCACAGCGACTGAAACGCCTATGAATGAATGAAAGTAAATATAGCGTCGTGCAGTTACCGCCCCTGGGAATGCACGCACTGCTGTAGGAAAAATAGTACCACGGATCCTGTCTGTCTTTAGAGTAGGCGTGCAGGGGCGGGGTATCTGCGACTTTAAGCAGCGTCGGCCATAAAGTGCAGCTTTTTGTATGAATCAAAATTTTGCTGAATAAAAGTAGAGGGGGATTTATTGAGGTAGGATTAAGATAAAATTGATTGAGGTAGGATTTATATAAAATTTATAGAGGACGGATTTAGATAAAATTGATTGAGGTAGGATTTAGATAAAATTTATTAAGGTAGTATTTAGATAAAAAATATTGAGGTAGGATTTAGATAACGTTTATTGAGTTAGGATTTAGATACAATGTATTGAGTTAGGATTTAGATACAATTTTTTGAGGTAGGATTTAGATACAATTTTTTGAGGCAGGATTTAGATCAAAATTCGGGAATGGTCATAACGCTGGTAGATGGAGTTTAATGTAGATACAAAATGTACAGTCAACCACATGGGTAGATTCAAAATGGAATATAATTACAGAATTGGAGAACTATAGTAGGAAGATAGAAAAAGAAGGGACTATGGCTATAATGGATCATACAGGTAAGGTGAGTGAGCATGTCCAGGTGGCAGTGCAAAAAGACAAATGCAATGTTAGGTATGATAAAAAGAAATATTAAACATAGGAGCAAGGAAGTGATAGTCAAACTGTATAAAGCTTTAGTTAAACCTAGATTGGAGTACTGTGTACAGGTGTGGATATAAACATGCTGGAAAGGATATAAATAGAAACGACACAAAATTAATAGTGGGATTCCGGAGTTATCAATCAGTAAATCAATCAATCAATCAATCAACGACCGTCGCTCATCTGGGTTCATTGGCAACATCTCCTTAGCGTACACAGTCCTGGGCTGCATTCTATGCATATCTTCAGGTGTGATAATTTAATCTTAATTCTTTCTCGCATTCTTTTCATGTATTGTTGGGTCTCCCTCTCCCTCTCTTTCTCTCTCTCTCTCTCTCTCTCTTCCCTTGAGGATACCTTGTAAGAGCCTGTCTGGCTATGTTTGACGGGTGTCCACCGAAACGTATGTCCTTTCTAGCACCATTTTTCCTCTTAATCTATTGTCCTAGTGGCTGTTGTTGGCTCCTTTCCCACAAGTCTTCATTCCTCACCATGCCCTGCCACTTTATGCCCAGTATCCTTCGTAGGCATCTGTTAATGAAGGACTGGGGTCTTTGTTGTATGACCTTGGTCGTTCTCCATGTATCCGCTCCACACCGCAACACCGACTTGACACGCGTTGAATATTTTAACTTTATTGTGAATCTTAATTTCTCTGGATCTCCATTTGTGGGTTTTAGTGCTAGGAATGCCCCTCTTGCCTGTCCAATTCTGATTCTTACATCTGCATCTGTACCTCCTGATGTGTCTATTGTGCTGACCAGTTAGGTCAATCAAATGCTCTCCCTCCAGCATGATTCGTTCGTTGCCATGATTGGTTCTTTGCCATGATTGGTTCTTTGCCATGATTGGTTCTTTGCCATGATTGGTTCTTTGCCATGATTGGTTCTTTGCCATGATTGGTTCTTTGCTGTTTGTGTTCAGTTTAAGGAGGTTGGCTTTCTTCATGTTGATATTCAGTCCCAGTTTTGCCAATTGTTCTTTCACCCTATCAAGTTTCTCTTGCATTTGATTAAGACTGTGTGACAAAAGTATCAGATTATCTGCGTAGTCCAGGTCCTCCAATTGTGACTATAGTGTTCACCGAATACCAGTTCATTTTCGCTCGATTGATGCCTTCTTTATCCAATCTATAACTAACAAGAACAGGAAAGGTGAGAACATGCATCCCTGTCTCACCCCTGTTTGCACTCCAAAACTCTCAGTCAGTGCTCATTCATGTACCACTTTCCTGTCTATGTACATGTTCTGGATGAGGGCTATGACCTTTTCATTCCAGAATTAGTTATCAGGAAATGCCATAGAAAAACCGGCCTACAGTGTCTAGAAGAGAAAAGAATTCGCGGTGACGTAATACAGGTTTATAAGATGATCAGAGGAATGGATAATTTAGACTATAACAAGTTTTTTTTTCAAAATACAACCACCCACAAGAACAAAAGGGCACAGCTACAAATTAACTAAAGAAAGGTCCATATTAGATATTAGGAGCTTCTTTGTTTAGTCAAAGAGTGGTGATTGATTTGATAAAATGAAGTAAAATAAACTGGTTGTGTACAAACTCCGCAGAATCTTCTAAACCATTATAAAGAAGTAATAGTACTATTTTGTGATTAATTTGTTTTTATTCCATTTTTATTATGTTTATTTTAATCGGAATATTGGCATATTTAAAATACCACAAAGAGGGTTGAAGATGCATCTCAGTGAGTAAAATGACACCAGCCAGCGAATCATAGCTGGTTGCTTGCATCAGAGTCAGCGAATCATAGCTGGTTGCTTGCATCAGAGTCAGTGACTCATAGCCTTGCATCAGGGTCAGCGACTCATAGTCGGCTGTTTGCATCGGGGTCAGAGACTCATAGCTGGTTGCTTGCATCAGAGTCAGTGACTCATAGCCTTGCATCAGGGTCAGCGAATCATAGTCTAGGATCAAGACCAATGACTCACCTAAGACCCACATTAGACTATCACATTTCTGTGAAGTCAGGTACACAGTACTCCACCTCGTTGGCTGATTTTCTCTAACAATAAGCCCGGTACCCATTTACAATCCGGTAACTGAGAATTGGATTAGACTTGTGGTAGAACGCTCGATTTTCCCGTCAAAGGGGCGGAGGTTCTTTTTTTTTTTTTTTTTGCGTTCGCCTTATTTATCTGTTCCCCAAGGCGTGTGTGCGTTACACTGTGGTTTTTATTTTGCGCCTGTCGGCCCAGTGCATCCGACTTCAGCATGCATTTTATGTAAGGGTCTTCTTCCTCCTGCATTTTCTAAGGGTTTGCTTCCCAGGGGTAACGGCCGGTGCTGTGATGGGGATCGAACCCAGCACCTTCTAGTTGTGAGCCGTGCCACTTAACCACTAGGCCACGCCGTCCCCTGGGCGGAGGTTCAACTCACGCTACCTGTTCGCTCCAGTCGACCCAGCGGTAAACGAGTACCTGCATCACGATTAGGGGAGAACTGTCAGCGTGGTGGGGATGAATGTCAACTGGTGGACATCCTTCGGCTGTTAGAAAACGAATCACCGCTCGATGATCAACTCTGGAGGGATTCCGTATCTCACTCGCCATATTGTTACAGTCTGCTAAGGAAACAATGAGTCGGGCGATAAACAAATGTTAACAAACTTGACAGTTGATATATGCTGTTCACATCAGAAGTGACGCCATCATGCGCATTGTACATATTTTCACTTGGTGCAGTTAGGTCCGGTTTCATTTGAACACGCCCCGTATAAGTATGCTAACTGGTTCACGTCGATGAATCAGCTCTACAGCATTGTAAAAAAATTAACTATCCGATATGTCGGCCCACAGGGCGAATCAATTTTACGTCTTCTGTGGGATTCCAATTATGTAAGGACTAAGGATAACAATGGATGTGGATAATGTCAGTTAAAAGACACCACCGCGGACATTTAGACACACCTCGCTGAAGTGGTATCAGAAACGTGGATAATGCGCGCGTTTATAGCGTTCAATATAAACGCTGGTTATGAAAGGGCGTTTGATGTACGATAAAAATAGACATGAAAATAGTGCCAGCAATAAATATTCACGAACAATAATAATAATACACTTATATATGCTGGATTAAACAGCTGGATGGGGGGAAAATTGCCTGAAAGTATCCACTGGGATGGATAGAATTACGAACTGTTCAAAGCTGAGAGACAGTGAATACGTTCAGGTGTTGATAATTGGTAGAATTTCTCTTCATTGTGGTGTCTAGTTTCCGATTGCTAACGTTGTATTGTTGCCAAGTGGTGGGGGTCAAGTGGTGAGGAGGCCAAGTGGTGAGGGCCAAGTGGTGAGGGCCAAGTGGTGAGAAGGCCAAGTGATGAGGGTCAAGTGGTGAGGGACAAGTGGTGAGGGCCAAGTGGTGAGAAGGCCAAGTGGTGAGGGTCAAGTGGTGAGGGAGATGTGGTGAGGGTCAAGTGGTGAGACGGTTTTGTGGTGAAGTGGCCAAGTTGTGAGAAGGCCAAATGATGAGAGTGACACGTGGTGAGGTGGCCAAGTGGCGAGAAGGCCAAGTGGTGAGGAGGCTAAGTGGTGAGGGTCAAGTGGTGAGATGGCCAAGTGATGATGACCAAGTGGTGAGATGGCCAAGTGGTGAGATGGCCAAGTGGTGAGATGGCCAAGTGGTGAAGGCCAAGTGATGAGGACCAAGTGGCGAGGACCAAGTGGTGAGATGGCCAAGTGGTGAAATGGCCAAGTGGTGAGATGGCCAAGTGGTGAGATGGCCAAGTGGTGAAGGCCAAGTGATGAGGACCAAGTGGTGAGGACCAAGTGGTGAGGACCAATTGGTGAGATGGCCAAGTGGTGAGGTTGGGAACATGGGACGCGCCAGCTCAAAATAACTGAACAGCGATCACACAATTAAATATGCCCACCGGCTAAAGGTTCATAAATAGTCCATCCATCCATTCGTCTGTCATTCCCTTCTTCTTTACGTTCATTCCTCTATCGGTCCGTCTATCCATCCATCCATTCGCCTGCTAGTTCATCCATCTATCCGTCCGTCCAACCACCCACTCATCCGTCCGCCCATCCACCCATCAATTGTCCGACCATAAATAGTTATATATATTCACACACACGCACGCACGCACGCGCGCGCGCGCACACACACACACACAGGAGACGTGTTAAAATGAAACCGGACCAAACTGCAACAAGTGAACATACGTACAATGCGCATGATGACATTACTTCTGATGTAAACAGCACATACCAACCGTCAAGTTTGCAAAATGTCATTATCCTCCAACTCATAATTTCCTCAGTAGACCGTTGAAAACATGGCGGGTGTGATACGGAATCCGTCCAGTGTTGATCAGCGAGCGGTGATTCGGTTTCTAACAGCTGAAGGATGTCGACCAGTTGACATTCATCGCAGAATGCAGGCAGTGTATGGTGGCAAAAGTGTGTCAAAAACAACAATGAAGAACTGAACAACGATGTTCACAGAAGGACGAGACATGGTCAGGCGCATATTATTCCGTTAACAATGGGCCAACCCCACAGATCAAAATGTTACCAAATTTCAATCCACAAAGACATTTAAACAAATCCTCATCCACACAGACCAACATGTTAACAAATCTTCACCCATATAGCCCAAAATGTTAACGAATCACCACCTACACATACCAAAATGTTAACAAATCAACACTCAAACAGACCAACATGTTTACGAGTCCCCACCAACAGTCCAAATATTTACACAGAATGGGTCTCAGTAACATTGCCACGTGTGATTGTGGAACACGCAAGCAAACAACAGAACATATCTTGCAGGACTGCCCAAACTATACAGACCAAAGAGAGGCAGGCAGTCTGGCCTCGGGGAGCGACCATGCTCGAAAAGCTGTGGGGGACCGGCGAAGTCCTGACAGGCACAGCCTCCTCCGTGAACCTCACCGGACTAGAAGTACAGCATCAGTTGATCGTGAACCTCACCGGACTAGACGTATAACCTCAGTTGATTGTGAACCTCACCGGACTAGAAGTACAGCATCAGTTGATCGTGAACCTCACCGGACTAGAAGTATAACCTCAGTTGATTGTGAACCTCACCGGACTAGAAGTATAGCATCAGTTGATTGTGAACCTCACCGGACTAGAAGTACAGCATCAGTTGAGTGATGAAAAAGAAGACGACTGCCTGCATTCTGTGATAAATGTCAACTGGTCGACATCCTTCAGCTGTTAGAAACCGAATCACCGCTCGCTGATCAACACTGGACGGATTCCGTATCACACCCACCATTTTTTCAACGGTCAGCTGAGGAAACTATGAGTCGGAGGATAATGACATTTTACAAACTTGACGGTTGATATTGTGCTGTTTACACTAGTACTAGAAGTGACGTCATCATGCGCATCGTACGTATGTTCACTTGGTGCAGTTTGGTTCAGTTTCATTTGAACACGCTAAGTATTAATCTACATATGAAATAAATGTGAGTGCTTCGTTGTAAACACATGTGACAAATTGCACCCATGTAGGAGCGAAGGATTGTTCGTAAACATGTAAGCTTGTGTAAATGTGAACAAGATGTTTTATGTCAGATATTAACGAACAATTGTTATCAATGATGTTGATAAATTATGTTTAGATGTACCAAAGCATCCGCCTTTTCGGTCTGACGCTCTATTTGATCAAGATAAAATTGGACATTTTCAGAACATGCGACATATGGACCATCACACACATATTAAGAAATAGGATCCAGGCTTTTTCAAGAGAGAGAGAGAGAGAGAGTGAGAGAGAGAGAGAGATAGAGATAGAGAGATAGAGAGAGAGAGAGAGAGAGAGAGAGAGAGAGAGAGAGAGAGAGAGAGAGAGAGAGAGAGAGAAAAATAAGAAAATAGCAAATAAAGCCATCCTGCAAGATTTCAGTGTCGAAGAACTGGTTATAAACCACTTTATGTCTCGGATACAGATTTTTCGGACACATCAAGCGACATGACGGACTGGCCAAAGCAGTTCTGGCGGGCATTGTTCCAGGACGACGTGGCAGAGGTCGACCAAGGTGTAGATGACACAAAACATCAAGGACACCCTAAACATGAACATTTAGCAAGCTGGTAGGGATCAAGATGCTGAGCAGCGCATGAGCTGCAGTGGTCAGCGACCCATAGCTGACTGCTAGCGTCAGGGCCAGCGAACCAAAGCTGCCAAGACCCTTCTACACCTCCATGCGGTGATCATGGATAACAGGCTGCAAAAGGGCAGACTGGCTCGAAGGGATCGAAGAGGGAATGCTAACCAGGTACTCAAAAAATGCTTGCTGAAGTCGGATGTGTTGGACTGAAAGGTGGAAATATCGCAGGTAAGCTGTAAACTACAACACAACGCATTCCGTTCTCTGGACTTCATTCTGCTACTTACCCTTTCAGGGTTTGGTAGTGGGAGATTGAGAGCGAACGAAGAAGAGGAAGAAGAAGAAGAATATGACGAAGAAGAAGAAGAAGTAGAAGAAAAAGAAGAGCAAGCTGGTAGACTGACTGAGATTCCTATCTAATGGCTGTAATAGGAGCGAAGTTCTGCAGTGGACATGTTTCATGATGATGATGATGATGATGATGATGATGATGAAAGTGTGTTTAGATCGCTCACAATCATCCATCTCTACGGTTTGTGACTCTGTATTTGGCGACGATATAAAAAGACATTCTCGACCCGATAAGTGCAATATGACCTGGTCTCTGAACTGACATAACAGAATCGATCGTTTCTGGAGTCACGGCACGAGATGTTGCGACCGCCTGATGAGGTTACCAATCGCTACAGCTGAGTTAAGTGGATTATAACGATCCGTTGCTCCAGGTTTAATGTCCTAAAGGCTCGTGCAGACTATGCAGAATCTAGATGTTTTTGGGGTCTATTTATGGCTTTTTTTTAAAGCGGAAAGACATGAGTTATTGGCATTTGTTATGATTCTGGTCTGCGTGGGTGGGGATTTGGTCGGATTTTGGTCTGTGAGAGTAGAGATTTGGTCGGATTTTGTTCTCTGTGGGTGGGGATTTGATTGGATTTTGGTCTGTGTGGGTGGAGATTTGGTCGGATTTTGGTTTGTGTTGGTGGGAATTTGGTCGGATTTTGGTCTGTATATGTGGGGAGTTGGTTGGATTTTGGTCTGTATAGGTGGGGAGTTGGTCGGATTTTGGTCTGTATATGTGTGGATTTGGTCGGCTTTTGATCTGTATAGGTGGGAATTTGGTCGGATTTTGGTCTGTATAAGTGGGGATTTGGTCGTACTTTGGTCTGTATCTGTGGGGATTTGGTTGGATTTGGTCTGTATGGGTGGGGATTTGGTTGTATTTTGGTCTCTGTTGGTGAGGATTTGATCGGATTTTGGTCTCTGTGGGTGGGGAGTTGCCCAGATTTTGGTCTGTGTGGGTGGGGATTTGTTCGGATTTTGGTTTGTGTGTGTGTGGTATTTGGTCGGATTTTGGTTTGTGTGTGTGGTATTTGGTCGGATTTTGGTTTGTGTGTGTGGTATTTGGTCGGATTTTGGTTTGTGTGTGTGGTATTTGGTCGGATTTTGGTTTGTGTGTGTGGTATTTGGTCGGATTTTGGTTTGTGTGTGTGGTATTTGGTCGGATTTTGGTTTGTGTGTGTGGTATTTGGTCGGATTTTGGTTTGTGTGTGTGGTATTTGGTCGGATTTTGGTTTGTGTGTGTGGTATTTGGTCGGATTTTGGTTTGTGTGTGTGGTATTTGGTCGGATTTTGGTTTGTGTGTGTGGTATTTGGTCGGATTTTGGTTTGTGTGTGTGGTATTTGGTCGGATTTTGGTTTGTGTGTGTGGTATTTGGTCGGATTTTGGTTTGTGTGTGTGGTATTTGGTCGGATTTTGGTTTGTGTGTGTGGTATTTGGTCGGATTTTGGTTTGTGTGTGTGGTATTTGGTCGGATTTTGGTTTGTGTGTGTGGTATTTGGTCGGATTTTGGTTTGTGTGTGTGGTATTTGGTCGGATTTTGGTTTGTGTGTGTGGTATTTGGTCGGATTTTGGTTTGTGTGTGTGGTATTTGGTCGGATTTTGGTTTGTGTGTGTGGTATTTGGTCGGATTTTGGTTTGTGTGTGTGGTATTTGGTCGAATTTTGGTTTGTGTGTGTGGTATTTGGTCGGATTTTGGTTTGTGTGTGTGGTATTTGGTCGGATTTTGGTTTGTGTTGGTGGCGATGTGGTCGGATTTTGGTATGTGTCGTTGCTGTATGTGTGCGTGTGTGTGAGAGAGAGAGAGAGAGAGAGAGAGAGAGAGAGAGAGAGAGATAAGAGAAAGAGAGAGAGAGAGAGAAAGAGAAAGAAAGAGAGAGGTGATGGTGTATGGTTTCATTGGATGAGAGGGATAGAGAGAGAGATAAAGAGAGAGAGAGAAGAGATAGAGTGAGAGAGAGAGAAAGAGAGAATGAGAGAAAGAGAAAGAGCTGGCAACGTGCCCATCCCAAGTAAATTACAGATTAACCGGCCAGAACAAGTGATGATGAAATAAATGGCAGTTTGAAAACTAGGACAGAGACAGACACAAGAGGAAACATAAACACACAAGGCAGAGACAGATACACGAGAATGTATACACACAAGGCAGAGACAGATACACGAGAATGTATAAACACAAGGCAAAGACAGATACACGAGAATGTATACACACAAGGCAGAGACAGACACACGAGAATATATATACACACAAGGCAGAGACAGACACACGAGAATGTATACACACAAGGCAGAGACAGACACACGAGAATATATACACAAGGCAGAGACAGACACACGAGAATATATACACACAAGGCAGAGACAGACACACGAGAATATATACACACAAGGCAGAGACAGACACACGAGAATAAATACACACAAGGCAGAGACAGACACACGAGAATGTATACACACAAGGCAGAGACAGACACACGAGAATATATACACAAGGCAGAGACAGACACACGAGAATATATACACACAAGGCAGAGACAGACACACGAGAATATATACACACAAGGCAGAGACAGACACACGAGAATAAATACACACAAGGCAGAGACAGACACACGAGAATATATATACACACAAGGTAGAGACAGACACACGAGAATATATACACAAGGCAGAGATAGACACACGAGAATATATATACACACAAGGCAGAGACAGACACACGAGAATATATACACAAGGCAGAGACAGACACACGAGAATAAATACACACAAGGCAGAGATAGACACACGAGAATATATACACACAAGGCAGAGACAGACATACGAGAATATATACACAAGGCAGAGACAGACACACGAGAATATATATACAAGGTAGAGATAGACACACGAGAATATATATACACACAAGGCAGAGACAGACATACGAGAATATATACACAAGGCATGAAGAATATATAACTGTGACTCGGGGGGAGACCTCACCAAATATAGTCTAACAGATTCACTGTGGCAACAGCAGCGACTGAGAAGGACATCAACTAACCAAACATGTCACTCCTTTCAAGTCATACGCCATTGACAACCCTCATCTAGCAAACTCGATCTCAAGTGCCCTTTTCTGCCGCTCTCCAGTTGACGTTCAGGGATCAAATCCCACTTTGTCACTTATTTTAACTTCACTTCTTTATACTTGTTTAGAAGACTCTGCAGAGTCTGTATACAACAAATTACTTCTATTCCACTTGATCTAAAAATAACTCTAAACACCCAATCCAGTCTTGAAGGCATAAACTGACCCTGCCCTCACTATTTCCCGTGGCAGTGCATTTCAAGCATCTACCACTCTCTGACTAAAAAATTCTTTCTTAATCTTGTTCGTTCTTCATATATTAAGCAGACACGGGAATTTAGAAATTTAAAAAAAAAATAGTTTAAGCAGAAAATGTATGACTTCTGCCAAAACCCATGATCTGATTATTCACTAATTATTGTCGCAGAAATAATAAACAAAACAACGCGTCAATGCCAGAGGCTGTATATTTTTTTCAGACGTAATGTCAAGTTTTGCAAGCTATCAAGAATGTTTTAATGTCAGAGCTAAAAAAAATTCACAGGGGAATTAAAAGTCAAGAGAAGAGTAGTGCTAAAGTGGATATCATAACACTGTGGCATAACATGACATGAGACAGCAGACAGGTCAGCAAAGGAGGAGGTAACACGAAATTAAACAATCACCTTTCAAGAAAAAAAAGAACCTTATCTAAGCCAAACGGAAAGTTGACCAAAGGAAGACGAGGTGAGGATCTTGGCCAGTATATTTTGCCTGACCATGACTAGCATGCCTTATCAGTATATTTTGCCTGACCATGACTAGCATGTCTTATCAGTATATTGTGCCTGATCCTGACTAACATGTCTGATCAGTATATTTTGCTAGACCCTGACTAACATGTCTGATCAGTATATTGTGCCTGACCTGGCTAACATGTCTGATCAGTATACTTTGCCTGGTCAAACGTTAGTCTTCCTCCCTAAACTGTACTGTAAATAAGTGCATTCCCTAAAACCAGGCTAGGGTTCACCCTGTGCACTACTGGAACTAACTTCCGCCACCTGACGGGGACAAATGGTTAACAACAGCAGCGAGTCTGTGTACTTTCTCTCTTTCTTCAGTCCACTTGTATGGTTAGGCGTCGTGGGGAGGTGTGACGTTCTTTGTTTCAGATTTTTTAGCAGTTGAAAATCTACTAGTGACATGCCAGGTCAATTCCGGCATTTGTTAGCCCCACAATATACGATCGTCTATTTTTGGGATTGATGGAGGTGGAAGTGGAGGTGGAAGCGTACATTAGAGAAAGGTAGGCCAAAATTACCAAAAGAGTTTTATACAACACGATGTCCGTACCGACACTATGCTATGAATGTCAAAACTGGACGCTAACATCAAATGTCAAAACTGGACACTAACATTAAATGTCAAAACTGCACGCTAACATCAAATATCAAAAACTGGATGATAACATCAAATGTCAAAACTGGACACTAACATCAAATGTCAAAACTGCACGCTAACATCAAATGTCAAAACTGGATGATAACATCAAATATCAAAACCGGACACTAACATCAAATGTCAAAACTGGACGCTAACTTCAAATGTCAAAACTGGACGTTAACTCTAAATGTCAAAACTGGACGCTAACTTCAAATGTCAAAACTGGACACTAACATCAAATGTCAAAACTGGACGCTAACTTCAAATGTCAAAACTGGACGTTAACTCTAAATGTCAAAACTGGACGCTAACTTCAAATGTCAAAACTGGACGCTAACATCAAATGTCAAAACTGGACGCTAACATCAAATGAAAAACGCTTCATCGTAACAGTAGAAATGAAATGCCTGCGATACGTATTAGGTGTAACAAGGAGAGAGATGATCAGAAACGATGACATCAGGAGACTAGTGGGAACAACACCAGTATTGGACTACATTAAAAGACAGTAACTAAAATGGATTGACCACGTAACAAGCCTACCACCTCACAGCAACCCCCAACAAGCAATGCTATTGAGATACAACGGATCCAAAGGCAGACCACGAAAAAGGTGACTTACAGAATGTATGAGGCGGTAAAGGCTACTGTGTATGAGGCAGACAGACAGACTCGTTCCAGAGATCAGTTCATAACCAAACACTGAAAAATATAACATGATTAGCAAAAAAAGAATAAAAAGAAAGAAGGAAAAATGTCGTCCCCGAAAACATTGCATAAGACTCCAGACAAAGAAAAGACAGACAGAATAAGACGATTATCAACAATTCCGTTCTTCTCTTTTAATTTTTCTGTGTGTCATCGTTCTGAATCATAAAATTGTGAAGTGTAGCCTAATTGTGTCCCTTTACATCTTGCCATTTGGTGCAGTTATCTCCCTGCAGCAAATCGAGCAGGTCTGGCGTGCATGTCCAAATGCTACCTTCCCACACAGTGGCCAAGTTCTTCGTCTTCTTCTTCGTCGTTCGTTCTCAATCTCCGGCTACCAAACCCTGAAAGGGCTTAAGTAGCAGAATGTAGTCCAGAGAACGGAATGCGTTGTGTCGTAGTTTACAGCTTGACTGCGATATTTGCACCTTTCGGTCCAACACATCCGACTTCAGCAAGCATTTTTTGAGTACCGGGTCAGCATTCCCTCTTCGGTCCTTCTCCTTAGCCAGTCTGTCCTGCTGCAGCCTGTTATCCAGGATCACCGCGTGGAGGTGTAGAAGGGTCTTGGCAGCTCTGGTTCGCTGGCCCTGACGCTAGCAGTCAGCTATGGGTCGCTGGCCCTGACGCTAGCAGTCAGCTATGGGTCGCTGGCCCTGACGCTAGCAGTCAGCTATGGGTCGCTGGCCCTGACGCTAGCAGTCAGCTATGTGTCGATGGCTACTGCTCAGCATCTTGATCCCGTGGCCAAGTTCAATTATCGATCATACTTAACAAGTTTATGGAAACAGCACAAAAATACGATGCCATTTGACAGATACACAATTCCTGTACAGCAGAGAAGAAAGTGTTTAGTATTAGCATTGCATGATTAAACTGGACTACAGTCTTCCAAGAGACATTTTACTGAATGGATCGGGAGCTACCATTATACTGGGCAGGCGTTGTATGGGGACCTAGTGGTCTCGAGGTAAGGTATTCGACTCGGGTGCTGGAGTTCGCGGGTTTAAATCGTGGTGGAGACAGGGATTTTTTCACGTTGATCATTCGGTAAAAATTGCCCCTGATCTCTGAGTAGTGAGATCAGGCACCCGTGACCTGTGGCGCGCACGTTTAAAATCCCTTGGCAGTTGAGAATAAAAATGAATAGACTTGACGGACGCTGCTCGGACAAAATTAAAGTTAAAAATCTAAACTCGAATTATTCCAGGGATTCTCGTCTAACTGAAAATATGCAAAACGGGAACTGTGTGGCTATAACATCAGGTCTTGGTTATGTGGTTAGCGGAGCGGCATAGATGACGCCTCAGAGGCTCCGGGTCTACTTTGTTCTAATTTATGCTTCCACTACCACCAGTTCCAAAAATAGACGATCGTATATCCGAGGGGTTAAGATTGAGCGGGCAGGCCAACAGTTTACCAAAAAAATAAAAAAAATAAAAAAAAGTTCCGGTTTGTTTTGAACGCCTCTCGCAAACTTTTCAGGCAAACACTTCAACACGTAGGCCATAAACTTTCTTACAACAGAGCGCGATTGCGCGTGGCCATGAGATTATAATGACTGTGTGGCTCTTACGTCAGATCTTGGTTATGTGGTTAGCGGAGCGGCATAGATGGCGCCTGAGAGGCTGCAGGTCTACTTTGTTTTAATTTATGCTTCCACCATCACCAGTCCCAAAAATAGACGGTTGTATATCCCAGGGGTTAAGATTGAGCGGGATAGTCAACAGCTTACCCCCCCCCCCCCCCACCCCCCCCCCCTAAGTTTCGGTTTTATTTTAACGTCTTTCGCTGACTTTTCAAGCAAACACTCCAACACGTAGGCCATAAACTTTCTGAAAGGACAGCGTGATTACACGTGGTCACGAGATAATGAGGCAATGGAATTTAAGATGGTGGCTACGGTAGCGCAGTGGTCTGTGCACTGGCGTCCCAGTCAGGTGATCAGGGTACCTCTACTTCTTCTTCTGCGTTCGTTCTCAACCTCCCGCTACCAAGTCCTGAAGAGGGCTTTGCAAGTAGCAGGATGAAGTCCGTAGAACGAATGCCTTGAGTCGCTAGTTTACAGCTTGACTGCGATATTCCGCACCAACTGGGGATTGAACCCTGGTCGCCTGAGTGGGAAGCCAGGGCCTACATTACCTTCTCCTCATAATCTCGGGAGCACGCGTAATCACGATCTTGTTGGTGCGGGATTTTCTTTCTGATCACAAACCAGTCTCAGTGGTCGACCCAGCCTTAGAAATTGGGTACCCGAGACATCTGGGAAGTAAAGGCGGCCGGGGTTATGCTGACCCCATCATTCATTATCCGTGACGCTGACCACATCATCCACTATCCGTGACGCTGACCCCATCATCTACTATCCGTGATGCTGACCACATCATCCACTATCCGTGACGCTGACCACATCATTCACTATCCGTGATGCTGACCCCATCATCCACTATCCGTGCCGCTGACCACATCATCCACTATCCGTGACGCTGACCCCATCATCCACTATCCGTGACGCTGACCACATCATCCACTATCCGTGACGCTGACCACATCATCCACTATCCGTGACGCTGACCCCATCATCCACTATCCGTGACGCTGACCACATCATCCACTATCCGTGATGCTGACCCCATCATCCACTATCCGTGACGCTGACCACATCATCCACTATCCGTGATGCTGACCCCATCATCCACTATCCGTGATTCTGGCCCCATCATCCACTATCCGTGATTCTGGCCCCATCATCCACTATCCGTGATGCTGACCCGATCATCCATTATGTGCCGAAGGTTACCACATAATATGGGCCCAACACCAGATTTCCTGTCCTGACATATTGTGATGAGATCTTTACTTCTTTTTAAATATGCGAGGGACATCAATTTTTATTAATAACTTTTACAATAGTGCGATCCAGATGTATTTGTGTCTTATTTCCCACAGTTTCCGTGCCTCGCAACACACATTGTCCCACCAGCTTGTGGGTGCCCTTCAGAAATCAATTCATTTAATGTGACATTTAACCAATTTGGTACCACTTTTGCCTCGTTGTCGCCTGCCTTGGGACTCATCTGCTACACATTTTCCTATAACTGAGCTCATCATGGACAATTTATGTGCAGCGGCTTGACTCGTGTTGACATCTACGTCTATTTCATCAATAGTGACTGGCATGTTGCGATTGACTAGCTGATTGATCTGCTGTTTCGCTGTGTTATTTGCCACACTTGCCGGTCTCCCACGCCACGGTTCATCAACGATGTTTTGTCTTCCGTTTTGAAATCTTTCTACCCATTCTTACATCTGACTCAAACAGCTGTCTCCAAACTAAACCTTCATCCTTTTGTAGATTTCAGAATGTTTCACGCCCTCTGACTCGCGCACACACACACACACACACACACACCCGATTAATAACCCCTCGTTTTTTCTCCACGGTGACATCCGACAGCGCGCCATATTGTACGCCATATTGCTTATGCAGATACCGCTCGATCGCAAACAGCCCCTACATGAAGTACTGCTATGTTGTGTTCTGAAATAAGATTTTCCATTGCAAATTCTCTTCCATGCACTTTATAATAACATTGATGTTACTAAATTACCTTCCCTCGTTTTCATTAAAGAAAGTACACCTCCTCCAGGCGGTTATGTTTTTCTGTGCTTCAACTGTGTGTTGCTCACCATTACGAGGATTACGCCGATTCCAAATCTCTTATAACTGCTCGTTTCCAGGGCGAACTGCATGAAAATGAGGTGGGAGAAGTTTTGGTCAGTATATTCTACCTGGCCCTGATTTACACGTTTGATCAGTATGTTTTGCCTGACCCTGACTAACACGTCTGATCAATATGTTTTACCTGACCCTGACTAACATGTCCGATCAGTATTTTTTTTGTTTTGCGTTCGCCTTATTTATTTATTCCCCAAGGCGTGTGTGCGTTACACTGTGGTTTTTATTTTGCGCCTGTCGGCCCAGTGCATCCGACTTCAGCATGCATTTTATGTAAGGGTCTGCTTCCTCCTGCATTTTCTAAGGGTTTGCTTCCCCGGGGTAACGGCCGGTGCTGTGATGGGGATCGAACCCAGCACCTTCTGGTTGTGAGCCGTGCCACTTAACCACTAGGCCACGCCGTCCCCTGTCCGATCAGTTTGTTTTACCTGACCCTGACTAACATGTCCGATCAGTATGTTTTACCTGACCCTGACTAACATGTCCGATCAGTATGTTTTACCTGACCCTGACTAACATGTCCGATCAGTATGTTTTACCTGACCCTGACTAACATGTCCGATCAGTATGTTTTACCTGACCCTGACTAACATGTCCGATCAGTATGTTTTACCTGACCCTGACTAACATGTCCGATCAGTATGTTTTGCCTGACCCTGACTTACATGTCTGACAAGTATTTTTTGCATGACCGGACGTTAGTTTTCTCTCCCCGGTCCTTCTCGCAAGCGTGTGTCCTTTCCAACTCCATTTCCTACATGTAATATGTTTCTCCACTGGTTGCTATTGGCTCATTCCCCGGAGGTCTTCTACCCTCCCCGTGGCACGTTGCCATAAACCCGTTCTCCTTCGCACACATTTATGGACGAACGACTGGAGTGTCCTTTGTACCGTATGTGTCACTCTCCAAGTGTGTGCTCCGTACAGAAGTACAATCACTCTCCAAGTTTCTCCTCTGTACATAAGTACAATCACTCTCCAAGTTTCTCCTCTGTACATAATTACAATCACTCTCCAAGTTTCTCCTCTGTACAGAATACAATCACTCTCCAAGTTTCTCCTCTGTACATAATTACAATCACTCTCCAAGTTTCTCCTCTGTACAGAATACAATCACTCTCCAAGTTTCTCCTCTGTACATAATTACAATCACTCTCCAAGTTTCTCCTCTGTACAGAATACAATCACTCTCCAAGTTTCTCCTCTGTACTGGCTTAACAACGGATTGATACAATCTTAATTTGGTATTCGCCTTGACCCCCATGGATTTCCATACATTTGGGGATTTGGGCGAGCGGGCGGGCGGGCAGGCAGGTAGGTAGGCAGTCAGACAGACAGACAGGGACAGACATATTAAGACAGAGAGAGACAGAGATAGGCACATATATGGACAGACATATAGAGAGATATTAAGATAGATAGATAGATAGAGATATATAGAGATATATAGACAGACAGACAGACGGACGGACGGACGGACGGACGGACGGACGGACGGACGGACGGACGGATGGATGGATGGATGGACGGAAGGATGGACGGACGGACGGACGGACAGACAGACAGACAGACAGACAGACAAGCAGACAGACAGACAGACAGACAGACAGATAGATAAATAGATATATAGATATATAGATAGAGATAGCTAGAGATAGATAGATAGATAGATAGACAGACAGACAGACAGACATAAATACAGATAGATAGATAGATAGATAGATAGATAGATAGATAGATAGATAGATAGATAGATAGATAGATAGATAGATAGATAGATAGATAGATAGATAGATAGATAAACAGACATAATTGTTCAGATCGAACAAAGAATATGCAGGTTGTGGATGGAAGTGATCGTCAACGGCTCCCATCAAAGACACATGATGATGATGATTTCCCCTAGGATAGAAGACGACCGACTCTTAGAATAGAAAATCACCGAGAGATCGTATGTGGACATATTGGCGGCTAAATGACCGGAATACAGCTGATTTGTTGATTCAACCAATAACACGGGGCTCACACGTATTGGAATCATATGTTGTGCCAACACGCCAGGAGATGGTTGGGTCCGCTGTGAATGACCAGTCGATATTTGGGAATGCTTGGCTAGCGGATGTGAGTCATGTGTTGACAACGGCTGACGATAAACCAATTAAAGAGTGTCCGGCTGCCAGCAGAGCACAGGTCTTTAACAAATACACGAAAAGTCTGTATTTAAGAGATACGCGAAGTCTGTATTTAACAAATACACGAAAAGTCTGTATTTAAGAAATACACGAAGTCTGTATTTAACAAATACACGAAACAAATACACGAAACAAATACACGACAAGTCTGTATTCAACAAATACACGAAAAGTCTGTATTTAAGAAATACACGAAGTCTGTAATTAAGAAATACACGAAAAGTCTGTATTTACCAAATACACGAACAGTCTGCATTCAACAAATCCACGAAAAGTCTGAACTTAACAAATCCACGAAAAGTCTGTATTTAACAAATACATGAAAAGTATGTATTTTACAAATACACGAAAAGTCTGTTCTTAAAAAAATACACGAAAAGTCTGTATTTAACAAATACACGAAAAGTCTGTATTTAACAAATGCATCAAACGTCTGTATTTAACAAATACACGAAGTCTGCATTTAACAAATATACGAAAAGTATGTATTCAACAAATACACAAAACGTATGACTGGTCAGGTCAGGTCAGGTCAGGTCATCCCGTAATCAGTGAGGTCGTTGAGGCACACACGAAGACATCCCCACAACCCTACGCCATCTCGCACTCAGCGGATGCTGACTGTGTCTCCTCTGGTCGGAGATGAGTCCATTTGTTCATGTAGTCCTCCCATCTCTTTTTAGGACGACCTCTTCATTCTCTGCCTTGCACCTTTCCGTGCAAGATCGTATTTGCAAGACCGTTTGATCTCAATCTGTGCTCGCAACAGGGTTCCGCCTTTTGACAGTTGCCAAAAGGTCTTCAAAAGGATATATTGCTGTTTTAATTCTTTCTCATATTTTCTTATGTGTAACTCGGTCTTTGTATGTAACGATTGGAATTCTTCGAAAATATCTCATCTCCAAGACCTATATCCTTTGCTGCAGGTCAGCTGTAATTGTCAATGTTTCGCAAGCAAAGAAGCATATTAACAGAACCATTGTACACAAGCACACAAAAATGATTCATAAAACAGGACATGTACTATTACCACGGAAAGCAAAAACGTATATTTCAAAACACAGTAAATCTAGAAATACCATAAAAAGCAGAACTGATATTCGCCGCAAAAGTGCATCTAGATTTTCTGTAGACAGGAAAACTGATATTTGCTATGACAGTACATGTATATGTCAGAATGGAAACACAATTGATATTTGCTATGACAGTACATGTATATGTCAGAATGGAAACACAATTGATATTTGCTATGACATTACATGTATATGTCAGAAAGGCAACACAATTGATATTTGCTATGACAGTACATTTATATGTCAGAATGGCACAAGGTCCGGCCTCAGATCTCAACACGCCCCATTCGACCCAGCTGCTTTTGGTTACATAGCTTCTATCTATCTATGTTCTTTGAACGCCAACTCCGGCACATGAGGCAGAAACAAATGATCTCCAGTTGGAACGGTGTGACGCCACTGTTGTTAGATACTGTATGGTGCTGAGACCCATAGTGAAGCCCTCTCGGATGATTGTTCTTCTGTTTCCTTGTGTCTCCCTCTTTACTGAACGCATCTTGTTGTCCATTCGAGTGGTTGCCATGGACGACGGTTGTTGTTCATTCCAAGGACATGTCCGATGTGTGTCCATTGTTTTTTTCCCTGATGATGGTGGACCCGTATATTTGGTTTGTCTCTGTTCCTATCGAGTCATTAGTTATGAACTGGTCCATGCGTATATTTGGTTTGTCTCTGTTCTTGTCGATTCATTAGTTATGAACTGGTCCCAGCGTATATTTGTTTTGTCTCTGTTCTTATCGAGTCATTAGTTTTGAACTGGTCCCAGCGTATATTCAATAATTTTCTTATACATTTATTTTCAAAGACATTTAGTTTGTTTTCCAGTGTTTTTTTTTGTCTTCCAGCTTCCACATCCACATGTCAGGATACGGTCAGAGAAATGCAGACATCGAAGACGGAAAGCTGCAATCTGACCTCATAAACAAGATGTAGGCTCGCACATTGCATTCTCTACCACTCCATCCTCGACAACACTGTATGTTATGGGAACTAATATGTATGGTTGTTGCTTCAGTTATCAGCTGGGAAATTTCAGCGCGCATATTCACGTTATGCGTACACTCATGTCAGTATGGATGTGACTTCGTTAGGCACCACATCAATGGTCTGAAATTAGGTCGGTCATGTCAATCACTTGTGTGCTGCCAGGTCTCTGAACTCGAAGTATGTGCTTCTTCCCCTTCTTCTTCCTATACTTGTATTATTTCGTTTCTTCGTAATCGTCATCATCTGCTTCTTTACTCTCGTTTCTTATTCTTCTTCTTCTTCTTTACTTCCGTTTCTTCTTCTTTAATTTCGTTTATTTTTCTTCTTCTTCTTTTCCTTGTTTTTGTTGTTGTTCATCTTCTTCTTCTTGTTTTTCTTTTTCTTATTCTTCTTTACTTTCGTTTCTTCTCTTTGTTCTTCTTCTAGTTATTCTTTTTTACTTTCGTTTATTTTTCTTCTTCTTTCCTCTTTACTTTCGTTTATTTTTCCTCTTCCGTCTTTACTTTCGTTTCTCTTTCTTCATTTTCACACTGTTATTGATGTACCTTTTTCTTTCTTTTATTCGTTGGTTATTATCTTCTTCTTCGCCCTCGTCTTCTTTATTATCTTCTTCCTCATGGTCATCATCTCAGTAAGGCGCAGATATCAACGCCACGAAGGTCATTTTCAAAACAAACGCCGAAAAAGAAAGTGGAGAAAAAAAAGAGGAAAAATAAAAATTAAAAAAAAAAAATTACAGAGGATAAGGAAGACAATAGAATAGAATAATACTCGCATACAAAAGATTGTGGTCTTGTGTGTATTAGTTCAGTAACTTCACCTCTCGTTCTGGCAATGGAGCCACAAACTGACCTCTCACTCTAGAAGAACACAATTATAAATTGGAACATCCTCCATCGAGGAGCTAGACCGAACTATCACTCCCATTAAAAGACATGATTTTAGTTACATAGTAATCCTTTTCTCATCCATATTAATCACAAGACAAATACCCAGTTAAGCCATCTGATGGAGAACGGGAAGTGATCAATTTATTTAGAATCACGTCACGAGGTTACAATTTCTAGGAGCCAGACCCAGTGCCGGATCAAAAGGTTATGCAACATGGCGGAGGATGTAGTTAAATTGTTCTTTTCGTCTTCCTCTTCTTTGGTCTACCGCTCCTGTCTTTCTGAGTCACAAAGAAGCGATATTTCTAGACGTCTCGTTTGTACTTGGTGAGAGGCCTGTACTACGGATTTGTTAAACGTTTGTAGTGTTCCGTTGGGCCCCTCTATCCATTGTCACCGGAGACGAACTCTTCCTCATGGCACTGAAACCTCCCCGTAGTATGACGTAGATGCAAGTTGATCCCACTGCAATCGTGTCAGGTGTCCAACCCACTTTATCTTCTGCGCGTCGATATTGCGGTTAACCGTAGGTCGCCCCATCATTTCCATCAACGTGTTGTTGTGAATTTTGTCGCGAGTTGTCTTTCTTGCTGAACACTGTACCCAGCCTATCTCACAAATCTCTATCTTACGTTTGTGAATATCTAACATGGATCAAGTTTGACATTGTTAACATAACTTAGGGATGATCAGCGTGTTCGTCAGGGTCTGTTTAGTGGACACAGTGACACTTGGATGTTTCAGTATCCTTACCAACTGGTAGTCATCATCATCAAGTAGCATGTCCTTTATAGAACGTCGCTCCTACCAGTCTGTCTGAAAGAAACTCGTTCCCTTGCCAAAACTCTAGCCTCCGCCACAGTCATACTCAGACATTCCTGGATATCTTGGTGCCATCGTCTTCTTGGTTTACCCCTTCCTCTTTTGCCTGGCATCATACCTTCCATCACTGTTCTTTCGAGACCGTTGTGTCTCTTGATGTGACAACAGTATGGCACTGCACATTGCAATTTTGTATTGAACATCGGAAATCTAGACATGGAATTTTAAGGTTATTTAAAAAAAAACTTTGACCTATTTCTGTAACTCCTTGTTTGTATTATGTCTTAGCTGTTGTGCAACATCCCCGCCGGCAGTCTGATCTTGAAAGTTGACTGAAAGAGATCATTACGCAGTCAAATATGATGTGTATCTTTTAAAACTCATCAATGTCACAAGTTTTGGGTACCTCGGCTTAATTATAAGCAACAATGGAGATTTCCTGAAGGAAGTCAGACGGAATATGGCCATAGCAATGCAGAGGTGGAATAAAATGAGAAACTTGTGGCAGAACTTTAATACAATGAGAAACTTGTGGCAGAACTTTAATTACATGACCAACATAAACATCCTGCAAACTTGCATCTTCCCGGTGGCAACGTGCGGATGTAATACGTAGACGACCACACATACACTCGAGGAAAGGATTGAATATTTTGAGCTAAAATGATATAGACAGGAGCTCAAAATACCATGGATAGAGAAAATGAAAAATGCATATATCCTACAAGAACTGGATATCGAGGAAAATTGGTTAATAAACAATATCTTGTCCAGGAAGCTAAAAAGTTTTGGCCAACGTGATAACGGCCTGGAGAGAACGATACTGGAGGGTACGGGCCTGGAAAGCGGGGCAGAGGTGGGTCGAGGAGAAGATTGACACACGATATCGCGGAGGTCCTGAAGATGGGGTTAGCAGAGCTGGGAGTTCTGGCTAGAGATCGAGAGACTTACAGATCGACTGTTGTGAGAGATACGTTCTGGCCAGAGATCGAGAGACTTACAGATCGGCTGTTAGTGAGAGATACGTTCTGGCCAGAGATCGAGTCTTACAGATCGGCTGTTGTGAGAGATACGTTCTGGCTAGAGATCGAGAGACTTACAGATCGGCTGTTGTGAGTGATACGTTCTGGCTAGAGAGTCTTATAGATCGGCTATTGTGAGAGCGACGTTCTGGCCAGAGATCGAGAGACTTACAGATCGGCTGTTGTGAGAGATACGTTCTGGCTAGAGATCGAGAGACTTACAGATCGGCTGTTGTGAGAGATACGTTCTGGCCAGAGATCGAGAGACTTACAGATCGGCTGTTGTGAGAGCGACGTTCTGGCTAGATAGTCTTTCAGATCGGCTGTTGTGAGAGCGACGTTCTGGCTAGATAGTCTTTCAGATCGGCTGTTGTGAGAGCGACGTTCTGGCCAGAGATCTAGTCTTACAGATCGGCTGTTGTGAGAGCGACGTTCTGGCTAGATAGTCTTTCAGATCGGCTGTTGTGAGAGCGACGTTCTGGCTAGATAGTCTTTCAGATCGGCTGTTGTGAGAGCGACGTTCTGGCCAGAGATCTAGTCTTACAGATCGGCTGTTGTGAGAGCGACGTTCTGGCCAGAGATCTAGTCTTACAGATCGGCTGTTGTGAGAGCGAGGTTCTGGCCAGAGATTTAGTCTTACAGATCGGCTGTTGTGAGAGCGACGTTCTACAAAGGACATGATACATGATGATGATGACGATCCCTTAAAATTGTAGGGGATGGAAAGCGCGGGATAAAAGCGACGACGACAAATAAGCTGCTAAATATGATACTGATTCTGAAATACTAGGCCTCATTTCTGGGCGCCATGATGACCAAGCGCTCAGTTTTCGTCCTGTCAGCCCCTGGAAATCATATATCACACTTGCCAGTCTATCAAAGCGTGGCAGTAGGCCTGTCTGCGTCTCTTTCCCACACAGACGCTTCCAAGAACCACTCGAGACAAACAGAACGGCACCAGATCAATAGCCATAGCACCGGCTCCAACTGCCAGGACTTCTGCAAACATGCTAAATATAGGATCTGGGGAGGGGGAGGGGGAGGGGCGGGGTGAACAACCTGTGGTGTTAAATGGGATTTCGACCGGCCCCCTCTTCCCCTCTCCCCCAATCGTAATGTCAGCGATCAAATTGTAGCTTGGATTGTTCGTTTTTTTTTATCGGGTTGGGGGGGGGGGGGGGGGGGTGGGGGTGGTGGTGGTGTGCATGTGTTAGTTTTATTCTGTGTCTAGTTACGGCTGTGTCTGGCTTATTGTTGCCTGTTTAAGGGCTGTTTGCATTTTTTGGTGTGTTTTCTGGACATTGTGGGCGTTGAGTGAGATGTTTCGATTTCTGGCGTGAGGTTTCAGTTTGA
Organism: Ariolimax columbianus; assembly: GCA_036924085.1. Lineage (NCBI taxonomy): Eukaryota > Metazoa > Mollusca > Gastropoda > Stylommatophora > Arionidae > Ariolimax > Ariolimax columbianus. The sequence goes on from JAVGWX010000023.1 coordinate 5,043,366, forward strand.
ATTTGTCTGTCTTTTCTTTTTCATCAACGCCCTTCCCTCCTGACAGGGCATTGGCCATTGACAATCTTCCGGAAGTAAGCTCGGCCTTGAACTGCCTTGTTATGCTTATGTCCAGTTGCAATTGTGTTCGTTTTCTTTGTTTGTTTGCTTTATGGGGCTCAGTAAATTGTCTTTATTGGGGAGTTGATGCTCTTCTGTTGTTAGTTTAGGTTGTTGACTGGAAAAATTGGATTCATGCTTGTCTGTCTGAAGCCAGCAAATGGGAAGAGGAGACTAACGTCTGGTGGGGAGAGGAGACTAACGTCTGGTCAGGTGGGGAGAGGAGGCTAACGTCTGGTCAGGTGGGGAGAGGAGGCTAACGTCTGGTGTGGAGAGGAGACTAACGTCTGGTGGGGAGAGGAGACTAACGTCTGGTCAGGTGGGGAGAGGAGGCTAACGTCTGGTCAGGTGGGGAGATGAGACTAACGGCTGGTCAGGTGGGGAGAGGAGAATAACGTCTGGTGTGGAGAGGAGACTAACGTCTGGTAAGGTGGGGAGAGGAGACTAACGTCTGGTCAGGTGGGGAGAGGAGACTAACGTCTGGTCAGGTGGGGAGAGGAGGCTAACGTCTGGTCAGGTGGGGAGAGGAGGCTAACGTCTGGTGTGGAGAGGAGACTAACGTCTGGTGGGGAGAGGAGACTAACGTCTGGTCAGGTGGGGAGAGGAGGCTAACGTCTGGTCAGGTGGGGAGAGGAGACTAACGGCTGGTCAGGTGGGGAGAGGAGAATAACGTCTGGTGTGGAGAGGAGACTAACGTCTGGTAAGGTGGGGAGAGGAGACTAACGTCTGGTCAGGTGGGGAGAGGAGAATAACGTCTGGTGTGGAGAGGAGACTAACGTCTGGTGGGGAGAGGAGACTAACGTCTGGTGGGGAGAGGAGACTAACGTCTGGTGGGGAGAGGAGACTAACGTCTGGTCAGGTGGGGAGAGGAGAATAACGTCTGGTGTGGAGAGGAGACTAACGTCTGGTGGGGAGAGGAGACTAACGGCTGGTCAGATGGGGAGAGGACACTAACGTCTGGTGAGATGGGGGATAGGAGACTAACGTCTGGTGAGATGGGGGATAGGAGACTAACGTCTGGTGGGAAGAGGAGACTAAAGTCTGGTCAGGGGGGGGGGGAGACGATACTAACGTCTGGTCAGGTGGGGGATAGGAGACTAACGTCTGGTCAATTGGGGAGAGGAGATTAACGTCTGGTCAATTGGGGATAGGAGACTAACGTCTGGTGGGAAGAGGAGACTAAAGTTTGGTCAGGGGGGGGGGGGAGACGATACTAACGTCTGGTCAGGTGGGGGATAGGAGACTAACGTCTGGTCAATTGGGGAGAGGAGATTAACGTCTGGTCAATTGGGGATAGGAGACTAACGTCTGGTCGGAAGAGGAGATTAAAGTCTGATCAGGGGGGGGGGGGAGACGATACTAACGTCTGGTCAGGTGGGGGATAGGAGACTAACGTCTGGTAAATTGGAGATAGGAGACTAACGTCTGGTCAATTGGGGAGAGGAGATTAACGTTCAGTCAGGTGGGGAGAGGAGACTAACGTCTAATCAGGTAGGGATAGGAGACTAGCGTCTGGTCATGTAGGGAGAGGAAACTAACGTCCAGTCAGGTAAAATATTCTATCCAAAACGAACAACTCATATCCTGGCAGTGTCTTCCTGAATACATGATGTTCTATGGCAGTCTAGATATCGAGGTGGTGGAACGATGTGATCCCTGTAGAAGTAATCAAAACGGAAATGAAGTCAAGCATAGTATAACCACCTGGACGACTTCTGTCCACCTTCATTAGCATGCTTTGAATGTGAGAAAAGCTACATGAACCCACCAGGTAACGCCCTATTCAGAGCGCTCAGAAGAGTAACCTTATTAATCGTGGGCATTCTCAAACAACAACAGTCACAGACCATGTCACAAAATGATGTAGTGTACCCGTCTTTAAATGGGTACCATAAATAAGAAATGCAATGCATCGATGAAGAGGTCTAGTTTAATCATCTCCAAAATACTGACAAAAGAAAGGTCGAGGTGGTTCAACAGAACACGCTACAGTCATGGATGAGGTGTTAGAGACTTCACTGTGCAAGGCCGCAGCTGTCTGGAAGTGTCGGCACACATACTCCCCACCCACAGAGCTATAAAGAAGCAAAGACGCTCATCAAACTATCCATGAGGACAGAATGGAGAAACTTGCACAAAAAATACAAGCCAGAAAATGATGGCATAGACAAACTGGGTAGAGATGGGCAGACAAAGATCTTGAAACTCAGAACAGGACATTGCAGACTCAAGGTCCACCTCCATAGAATAGAGATACCGCCACGTGTGATTGTGGAGCACCCAAGGAGACATCAGAACATATCCTGCATGACTGCCCTACCTATACAGACCAAATAGAGGCAACCTGGCCTGGGGAAGCGACCATGCGCGGAGGCTGTGGAGGAGCAGAAACGTACAGTCTCCTTCGTGAACTTCACCGGACTAGAAGCACAGCATCAGTTGATCGAAGAACGAGGCCGCAACTATGCTCACTTCCGTTTCCCTCCTCTAACAGGAAGTCAGGTACCCATTTACATATATATCTTCTGCGACGTATCTCTGGCAAGAGCTGAACCATGTTCCTTTGCATTTGGTATCAAGAGATCTACCACTACGCTAATGAGATTGATAGCAACCTCTGCAGATTCTCTTCAACTTTGTCCAGACTATTCTCTGAGAGACGACCCACAGCTGATTGATCGTCCAGAACCGCAACAACAAAACATTCTAGAAGATCAAGGAGAACAACACAAGCTGGGAGATGAAGAACTTCATAACCATTAGTTCACTGTCATCAACAACAATAAACAAGTGAAGGCGAAAAATAAACAACAAATCATCACGCAAAAACCAATAAACAACAAATCACCACTCAAAAATCAATAAACAACAAATCACCACTCAAAAATCAATAGACAACAAATCACCACTCAAAAATCAATAAACAACAAATCACTCAAAAACCAATAAACAACAAATCACTACTCAAAAACCAATAAACAACAAATCACCACTCAAAAATCAATAAACAACAAATCGCCACTCAAAAACCAATAAAATACCAATAAACAACAAATCACCACACAAAAACCAAGAAACAACAAATCACCACTCAAACACCAAGAATAGCAAATCACCAATCAAAAACCAAGAAACAACAAATCACCAATCCTAACGTCAATGAACAACAACGTTACACAAGAATAATATTCAGAAGAAGATGCGGAAGAACTCGCAGTAACAGCAGCAGTACTAGTAGCAGCAGCAAAACAGTAATAGCAAAAGAAGAAGAAGAAGAAGAAGAAGAAGAAGAAGAGGAAGAAGAAGAAGAAGAAGAAGAAGAAGAGGAAGAAGAAGAAGAAGAAGAAGAAAAAGGAGGAGAAGAAGAAGAAGAAGATGAAAACAAGAAGAAGAAGAAGAAGAAGAAGAAGAAGAAGAAAAAGAAGAAGAAAAAAAAGAAGACAAAGAAGACGAAGAAGAAGAAGAAGAAGGAGGAGGAGGATGAGGAGGAGAAAGAGTGAACAAAAAAAAGAAGAAAACACCGATCAAAACAAATAAAAGAAACGAATACATCGATGTATAGAGGCTAGGAAGAAAGGTAGCCAGTACAGCCGATAAGTGCACAGTTAACATGGCGATAAATCTCTTCACTATAGATCCAGCGAATCGATCAGAGAAGTGCTTCCAAATAGGATTGAGATTTATTCTCCTTAAACGAGGTAAGCCGTACACTGAACGGCATTTATAACTCAGCTAATTAGGGCGCGTTTGGTTAGGCAAATGCGATGGAATTCTGTGGCTAATGTGGCCAAGTTTCAGAGCATGTTTACAAATCTCATCTATTTTTAGAAACGGCAGCCATGATGGATATTCTTGAGAGAATCGAGCGCAAGGTAGGAAGAAGTAGTTGGGAATGAACAGCGCTGGCTGGTGAAGACACACTCACATACAATGGATGAAGCATTCTCACTAAAGTCAAGCTGTAAGTTACGACACAACGCATTCTGTTCTCCGGACAACATCCTGCTAATTCCAAAGCCCTTTTCGGGGTTTGGTAGCGGAGGATTTGAGAACGGACGATGGAGCAGGAGAGGAATCTATTTATTAGATAATGTAACTGGTTTGAGATTGCTTTCTAGGCTTCGCTAAGGCATTGGGTTTTCTTACAAATTTTGTTGCTCATCGTAAGCGAAAATGGGGAACCATGAGATAGTTTTTGTGTTGGTGATTTTTTTTTGTTTTTTTGTTCGCCTTATTTCTCTAATCCCCAAGGCGGTGTGCGTTGCACTGTGGTTTTTATTTTGCGCCTGTCGGCCCAATGCATCCGACTTCAGCATCCATTTCATGTAAGGGTCTGCTTCCTCCTGCATTTTCTAAGGGTTTGCTTCCCCGGGGTAACGGCCGGTGCTGTGATGGGGATCGAACCCAGCACCTTCGGATTGTGAGCCGTGCCACTTATCTACTAGGCCACGCCGTCCCCCTAGTTTTTGTCTTGGTGATGTAACTTGCGCTGTATTTGGATTATAGTGAGAAAGAAATGTGCGCTGGTCATCAACTTTACCCTCTGGTCCCGAACTACCTTGGATCAGTAGCAAGAGATAAACACTACTGGTAGCACTTCAGGGTACAGATAATCTGGTCCCATCTCATTTGAGACCAGTTGTCGCTTTAAGCCGGCGGGGCTCGAACCAGTGTCGTTTCCGTTCATGGCTTTGAGAGCCAAGTGCTTTACCTCTCGGCCACAGTGACCCGCTAAGGTGAACGCAAGGAAGTGATCAACGCGTTAGAAAGCTAGCCTATTGGCAGAGAGGGCGGGGATATAAAGGTGTACATATGACAGTGATCAACGTGTGAGAAAGCTAGCCTATTGGCAGAGAGGGCGGGGATATAAAGATGTACACATGGAAGTGACCAACTCGTGAGAAAGCTAGCCTATTGGAAGAGTGGGCGGGGATATAAAGGTGTACATAAGAAAGTGACCAACTCGTGAGAAAGCTAGCCTATTGGCAGCGAGGACGGTGCAGCCATCAAGAAATCTAGGCAGTCACCTGGAATGAAGATCTCAGAGGCCCGCTGATTGTTGAGTACCAAGGAAAGAATGAGTAGACACGAGACAACAATAAAACAGATCACTGGTTTCTACAATAACAATTTCAAGCAGTCTCTGTAGGTTTCTTCTGCACCCCTCTCCCCACGCCTCTCTAAGAGAGCGTCTGCCTGTTATGAGCTCTCCGTATAACAGTTGCTTGGTGATGCGCTCATCTGGCATGCGAACAACATGTCCAGTCCATCTTAGCTGAGCTTTCTGAAGTGTATGAATGCTCAGCATGTTAGTTTTACCAATCATATCAGAGTTGGGCAATGTGTCCTGCCACCTGATCCGCTACAAAGACGTCCGGAAAATGTATCTGAAGAGCTTCAATATTGATGCGATCTTCTGGGAGATGCTTGCACAAAACAGTTCCACCTGGGGCTCTAATATCACCAATGGTGCTCAGATCGCAGATAGTATAGCCATAACGGAGACTCAGCGAAGGCGTGCTTCCCGCAAAAGCAACACTCACGACGATTCCACAACCAGCCCCCCCCACCCCCCCCCCCCCCCCCCGCTCATATTGTCCTTGGTTGGTCTTTACAGCTATCAGATAACACATTTCGCAGCGATAGTATGATGAAGTATCCATCTTCGCTTGCGATGGACAAATATATTATAACGCTTATAATGTTACTAAAACTGTGAATAACTGAAAGCAGAACACAAGGAAATAAAGAGGGTCGTGACAACATGTGACAAATATGTGGGACGTTCAAATCAAACAGGGACTTTTTTGTTATTAAAATAAAATAATATTTGTCAAGTGGTCAAAATGCCATTTTTTGTCGATATAATCTCCTGCAACGTTTATGCACTTATCCCAGCGTTTAACTAATGCTTGAAAAACTTCAGCGTATAAATATTTGTCAGTATGTCTGATTCAATCCAGGACAGCCTGTTTCACTTCGTAACCAGTGCAGGAATGCTGAGCTGACAGGAATTCTGTTAGGGGTCCAAACAGGTAGAAATCGCTTAGAGCGAGGTCTGGGCTGTAAGGTGGATGTGGCAATATCGCCCAGTCGAGTTGCTGCAGATGAATTATAGTGCGGTGAGTCGTATAATGTCGAGCGTTCGTTATCTGCAGGAGCAGGACAAGATGGTCATCTACGGATATTCCTAAAACGTTGACCCCATTCAAATGTTTTACTGCGACCGAGTGTCGCATCATCTTATTATGATTGTAGTTCTCTGTGAATTTCCGCAGGTTTCACGGCGTTTTTCACAAAAAAAGTCATCACAACACGCTGTTCAATGCAAACACTAACAGTGTTGTCTGCCATTTTTGTTTATCTATCCCGTGACTTGCCCATGGCAAGTGGGCCACATATAAGTAATAGGCCACAAGTGCCGATAACTAATGATAGTAAATCCAGAACACTTTAGCCCATTCAGGAGAAACTAGAACAAACAAGTTTTGATTTGATTTGAACGGCCCTCATAAAATGTGCGTATTAACGAGATGAAAACATAAACTATGAGGTTCAGCAGAGCACCTGGGCCCAACTCAACGTAAATATCAATGATATTTCACTCATCTCTCAAAGCGATGAAGGTCTCTCAAAGAGATGAATGTCTCTCAAAGAGATGAAGGTCTGTCAAAGCGATGAACGCAACTCAAAGCGATGAAGGTCTCACAAAGCAATGAAGGTCTCTCAAAGCAATGAAGGTCTCACAAAGCAATGAAGGTCTCTCAAAGCAATGAAGGTCTCTCAAAGCGTTGAAGGTCTCAAAGCGATTAAGGTCTCTCAAAGCAATGAAGGTCTCTCAAGCGATCAACGCCTCTCAAAGCGATGAACGGATATGGTGTTCGATCGAATCCCGTAAGATTTTTGACTTATGTCTTGCCACTGGTCTTAGGCAGCTCGGGACCAGCGAGTAAGGTTGAAGACCAACGCAGTTGCTACCTCGCTATAATCCAAAAACAGCTCAAGTTAAATCATCAAAACACAGCCACCTGATGATGCCGAAATTTCGCTAGAAAATGGCAACTTACTAAAGCATATCGCCAGTCAACACGTCCATGAGTTCCAGTATTTGGGCAGAAGGTGGGATCGACAGGGAAATCGAGACTAGGTGTCAGAAATCCTCTGCTGCGACTTATCAGCTGTCCCAACTGTCCAGGCACCCGAGCATTGGTTTGGCAAACATCTGATAGATAGTATCTAGGTCTCTTTGCCAATGGTAAATCAAGGTCACGCGGCGGAGGGCTCCAAGGACATCCTTTTCCAGGAAATAGAAAATAATGATGTTAGCTTAGACCCTCGATCGGCCACATCTATGACTGATTGCTGCGACACGGCTCTAGTTCTCGTCCAGAGCGGAGGGTGAGGCTACTATCTGCTAGACCATACTGTAGGACCACGCAGGAATTGGGCCACGCAGTGCTGGGACCACTCAGGACTAAGACCGCACATAACTGGTAGATGGTTCCTACTTTAGCAGCATATCATCCAATAAGCACAGCGGTCCTGCCAAGGCGGATCTGACTAGCTGCAAAATTCCCATCGACTAGTTCTGCGTGGTCCCAGTCCGGCAAGGTCCTACGCGGCTCAAATCTTCCTTTACGGCTCCGAAACATGGATATTACTTAATATGGAACCTTCCATATGCGCAACCATCAATGCACCGATGGCATGACTACATCCGAGAAGGAGGTCTACGCTAAAATATGCCTCCACCCAAACTAGAAAAACTGGACCGTCGCCACGTTTCTTTGTTCGGCCATGTCTTACGGCTGGACAAGGAAACCTCGATCTACTAGATACTACACAAGTTGTTCCTCAGCGACAAACATCTTCCCCCGACCAGCCAGAGGCGCAGAAAAGGCCGCCCCACACAGTATGGCCTAGCAGATAATAGCTTTCCTCTCCGCTCTGGAGAAAATCTGGGACAGTGACGCAGCAATCAATCATGGACGTGGGCGATCCACGCAACGGGCTTCAGACGCCTAAGCGATCTTATTATTTTCTTTTTCCTAGAACATGATGCTGATCTGATTTACAGGGCATCGCTCCATGTAGGAGATAGGGCTTTAACCAGGTCATCTGGTCATCGGTGGACTAGGACGCTATATGTGTCCATTTGTTGCCTGACATACGTACCATATGCCTGACACATCAGCATTATTTTAACGTTGCAGTAACGGCGATGTTGTTAAAGATGATCCTGCGTCTGATTTCTGTGTGGCGAGTTTGGTCCCGTAGAGAGAGAGCCTATCGCCTATCAATTGGCAACGCCTCACTATCATTTGAGCAGCTCGGAACTGTTCATCTATATTCTTTCGCTGAGCTAACCGCGGCTGGAATAATAGCAACAGTATTAGACGAACATGGCGACACCATGCGACGTGTGCTGGGATATATCACTGTAAAATTAAAGACTGGCACGGCAGATTATACCGCACATGGGGGACATTTGGGAGGAGTTGGCTGTGGAGTAGTCGTCCTTTCTGTTCTGTTGGACGGCTCGCTTTCGCTAAGCCTTGGCGATAATGCCCAGCTCTGCTCTGCGATCTGAGCACCTTACGTGATTCTAGTGCGTCAATTAGCTCGGTTCTGTGCAAGCATCTCACGGGAGGTGACATAAGTGTTGAAGTTTTCCAAAGGCATTTGAAAAGAGTCTCTGTTGCGTTTCTTCTATCCCAATGATCGTTCTAAGTTCATGGTACAGCACCTCATTGGGGATGTGCTTACCGGGAATGGGAGCAGCATGTTCCGTCCATCTCGTCTGAGCCTTGCAGCGGAAGTGTAAGGGTGGGAGAACTATGCTGTTGAAGGTGTGTGATCATCTGTTGATGTACTCAAATGAATTTGATGAGATTTAGCACAAACCACCCTTCTATTGATGGACTCATACGAGTATATGAGATTTAGCACAAACCACCTTTCTATTGATGGACATACTAGTATATTAGATTTAGCACAAACCACCCTTCTATTAATGGACTCATACTAGTATATGAGATTTAGCACAAACCACCTTTCTATTGATGGACTCATACTAGTATATGAGATTTAGCACAAACCACCTTTCTATTGATGGACTCATACGAGTATATGAGATTTAGCACAAACCACCTTCTGTTGATGGACTCATACGAGTATGAGATATAGCACAAACATCTCTTCTATTGATGGACTCATACGAGCATATTAGACTTAGAACAAACATCTCTTCTATTGATGGACTCATACGAGTATATGGGACTTAGAACAAACATCTCTTCTAGTTATGGACTTATACGAGTATTTACGATTTAGGACACGCCACTTTTCTCCCATCATGCCTGAAATATCACAACTAATTTAAGTCATTCCTTAACCCAGGTAACTAGGCGAATTCACACTTTATCCAACAGGTATCCCAACTGGCCACATATCCCTTTGTGGTATACAGCACTCGATTTTATTTCTATTAATTTTAAGGCCGATTACCTCGCTTGTTTAGGCTGCCATATTGCAGAACCGGGTATGGGATAATAATCGATTATTGAATTGTTCTTTGCAGTAGAGCAACGCCTAATGCATGAGTTTAGACTAGAAAATTATATGAATGCGCATGACAGAATCTGTAAAAGTTATCAAATGAAGATTAGCGAATCGAATAATGAAACTATATGGATTAATGGATCGTCCGGTGCACTAAGCATTCATGTCAACAACATTTAATTAAGCAAGCATGTTAGCTAGGAAACTTGGAACAATATGAGGATTAATAGAGAAATTGACACCAGAGATCAGAAAGTCATTGCTGTGATATTTATCTATCTTCAGTCGTTAGACCTCACGGGGAGACCGGATCGTTGCTGAACGAAGTGGCCCATACGAGACTACAACATCAAGTATGAGAATGTAGATGGAGGCGGTGACAGGGGCTCTGAGGTGGCTGTCTGAGACATCTACAACAGGAGCAGTCATCGTGTCAGACTCCCAAACACTACTTCGGAAGGCGCAGCATGGGTGGCTACGACATGAGTGGATAGCAGCGTTGGAGAATTCAAAACTCCAGGGGCTGGTGTGGATCTACTGTCCTGGTCATGCCAGGGTTCAGGGCAACGAGCGAGCTGATTTTTTGGCGTCACACGCACTCATAACAGGCACAGCGGACATGGATAAAGGTGACATTGTGAAGGTTATCAAGGACCACCTGCTGGGAAACGACACTGCTTTGGATGAGTCTGCAAGGCACAGGCTATGGCACTTTGGAATCAAATTAGGATTCAGTGGATCAGGGAACCTAAGAGGACGAAACAGGAAGGTGTACAACCAACCGGCTTCAGGCACCATCAGCGTCCACACTTTGCGCCATCTGCTGAGAGAGACTGGGCACCTATGGGTATGCCGGGAATGCAGTGAAGTCGACTCCTAGAACAGAACAGGGGAGGTTACACCTCCTCTGTTGTATTAATTTTTGGCGGGCGAAAAACTGCCCGTGACTCGCCGGGTCAATCCCAGTATCTGATGGTAGCCCCTGGAATATACTGTCGCCTTTATGGGACGGGTGGTGGTGGAAGTGTAATTTAAAGCAAAGTAGACCCCCATCATGACACGCGTCTTTTATGCCGCTTCGCTAACCACATAACCAAGACCGGGTGTAATAGCCACACAGACCTCCTTTTTACGACCCATTCTCTGTGGAGCGAGAATCACTAGTATGTTTAAGTAGATTTTTGACTTTGACCAAACAGCGGCCGTTAAGCCTACACTTTTTTGATTTCAAACTGCCAAGTGATCTTTAGCGTGCGCGCCTAGAGGCGATTCTAGCCTCCATCGGGGCTCAGCTCACTTGGCCCGAGAGACGATTCTAACCTCCAACAGGGCTCAGCTCAAGGGGACACTTGGCCCAAGACATGATTCTAACCTCCAACAGGGCTCAGCTCAAGGGGACACTTGGCCCAAGAAATGATTCTAGCCTCCAACAGGGCTCAGCTCAAGGGGACACTTGGCCCAAGAGACGATTCTAGCCTCCAAAAGGGCTCAACTCAACGGGTGGGTGAACCATACTGACGTTGCACCCATCTCACGTGCTCGCGTGTTCTTGAAAACAGGCTGTGTTACATCAGCCGAACCACCGAGGGAAAGATTTATATTACTATCCCCAAAGCAGTCAGAATACTAAAAAAAACCAAATTGCACTACAGCTGGGGGAGTTTTGATTCGCCTTCGTCAGTACGCCTCGGGAACAACCACATTGCACTATAGCCAGGAAAGTTTAGATGTACCTTATTCAGTACGGCTATGTTATAATAAGCCACTGTAACATGCTACATTAAAAAAAGACTTAAGTAATGAAACATTCTAGAGGAATCGATTCTAACAACCACAATACCACAGCAATGTAATGGTTTTACAAGACATCATCATCATCAGGTGCCCTGCCGCTTGGCGATCAAGAACCTTCATCCACTTCTATCACGTGTGTCGTTTACCCACCCTGTTGTGGATTGTCGCTAGTGACATTCTCTCAGGATGTCCAACATCTTCTCTCTTTGCCTTCCTCTGTCTCTCTTTCCTGCTATCTTTCCCGTTGTCACGACGTGTTTCAAGCCGCCTCTTCTCACAACCTTCCCGAAAAAGGATGACTGCCTTTTTCTGATCCATGAAATAAGTTGTCTTCGTGTTTGTGCCTCCTCGAGTACTGTATCATGAGTCTTCCTCGCAGTCCATGGCATCTGTAGCATTCTTCTTTAAAACCACATCTCCGCTGCTTCCAAAGATATACGCGCTCATTTGCAAATTGTCCATGATTCACTGTCATATGTCAGTACTGGTTCTACGTAGCATCCAAGGACACTCTTTCTCAGTTCCAGCGACTATGTTTTGTTACACAATATTCCATTCATGGTCTGGAACACCAATTTTTCTTGTGCTATTCTGGATTTTATTTTAAAAAATCCTTTTATAAATTGCTCGAGCAAAATAGCCGTAACGCGTGTGACCCTCCAAGCATGTCGTATGAAGCGACTAATGGTCTTGGATCTGGCTACTCATCCTGTAGAGACTTGATGTAGGGTGAATGAGCTGGCAGCCTTATCGACGCTTAAGTGACGAATTTGCAGCAGGGAAGTTAACCAGGGAAGCGAACCAGGGAAGCGAACCAAAGCTGACAGAAACCATATTCGGCTTCCAAGCAGCGGCCCTGGAAACAGGTTGCACTTGAGTAGTCTGGCTAAACGAATTGGAAATACAATGGGAAGGCTATCCATACCCAAAGAAATATAGCTGAAACCGGAATTGTGATCAAAATATGGAGATATCACGTCTTCACTGTAAACTACATCTAATGTCCTATCCTAGTCGGATGTCGAAGAAGATGAAAAACTTCAAAAAACTTTTTTGGTTGTTTTTTTGTTTTTGTGGTCGCCTTATCTCTTTATTCCCCAAGACGGTGTGCGATGCACTGTGGCTTTTATTATGCGCCTGTCGGCCCAGTGCATCCGACTTCAGCATGCATTTTATATAATGGTCTGAATCCTCCTGCATATTTTAAGGGTTTGCGTCCCCGGGGTAACGGCCGGTGCAGTGATGGGGATCGAACACAGCACCTTCGAGTCGAGAGCCGTGTCCTTTAACCATTAGCCCACGCCGTCGCCAAACATATTTTGGTGGACTGACATGTTATTGCTGAGCTCCTATACACCACGGGGAGCTAAAGAAATGTTTGATTTAATTGATTATAAAACATAAGTGCTTTGCGGACTAGAGACCATCGACTGGTCCTCACTGGCTAACACTAGTCGACGTGGCACATGATAATGATTATGACGCAAACACATAATTGGATACACTTCCTTGTCTCACTCTGACATTTAATTATTGCTTCTCTGGGCATAGTTTGCTGAATGACATTCAGGACTTCTTCAGTGTTGACATTTGATTAGTCCTGCTGATGAAGTGTCAATGTCTATTTTTAGCATTCTACGTCAGTAATGAATGCTCAATGCATTTATCAGCAGGGGTCAGAAACACGCAGCACGCGGGACACATGCAGCTAGCATAACTGTATCCTGCGGCATGTAAGAGGGCCATTCACATCAAACCGACACTTCTTTTGTATAGTTCTAGCTGAATAAGTTATAGCGTGCTGGAACTACTGTCATTAGTTAGGGGCAGTTGTGTCATATTACTGTTAGGGGACCCACTTGCCATGTGCCAGTCACGTGATAGATAAATATAATGGTGGACAACACTGTTAGTGCTTTCATGGAACAGCGTGTTGTGATGAAGTTTCTTGTGAATGAAGGCGTGAAACCTGCTGAAATTATCAGAAGACTGCAATCACATTACGGTGAACAAACACTCAGTCACAGTAAGACAGGTGAATGGTATAAACGTTTTAGAGAAGGCCTTATAAGAGAAAAATCTTTCTAGCTCCTTTGGCCTCACTTGACTAAATCGCTCTAGCTCAGTTGGCCCCACTTGACTAAACCTTGTGTTTCCTTTGCCTCGCTTGATTAGATCTGCAGAGTTTTATTGCCTCACTTGACTAAATCTGACTAGCGCCTTTCGCCTCACTTGACTAAATCTTTTTAGCGCCTTTCGCCTCACTTGACTAAATCTTTTTAGCTCCTTTGGCCTCACTTGACTAAATCGTTCTAGCTCAGTTTGCCTCACTAGACTAAATCTTTTTAGCTCCTTTGGCCTCACTTGACTAAATCGTTCTAGCTCAGTTTGCCTCACTTGACTAAATCGTTTTAGCTCCTTTGGCCTCACTTGACTAAATCGTTCTAGCTCAGTTTGCCCTACTTGACTAAATCGTTCTAGCTCAGTTTGCCTCACTTGACTAAATCGTTCTAGCTCAGTTTGCCCTACTTGACTAAATCTTGTTAGTTCCTTTGGCCTCACTTGACTAAATCGTTCTAGCTCAGTTTGACTCACTTGACTAAATCCTTCTAGCTCAGTTTGCTTGACTTGACAAATTCATTCTAGCTGCCTATGCCCCACTTGATTACGTTTCGTCTCCATCCATCTTGGCCTCTGTCCACAAGACCTCAGTTGCCTTCCCTTACATTGACTATATTCCTCCATAGGTTACTTGTGGTATCCCGTGATTTCCGCTCTCTGACTTTCAATCTCTTCTAGAAGCATTAAATACTACACTGGTCAGTCTCCAATATACCCTAATATACTGGGTCGTCTTCTATAACTCTGTCCTTGACACGAATGTAACATTGGCGTCGCATATTTCCACCGATTTTCGTCCCCGGAGATCCCATGCGTTCCAATCCTGGCTTCTTCGTTCGCTCGTTTTGCGTGGTTATAAGACATCCACCACAGCTGCCCCCTCCCCCCCCCCCCCCCCCCGCCTCCTTCCTTCCCTTACATGACCACCCGCAGTGCTCGTTTCAATATATCTGCTCTGGTTCTTTCCTCCACCTGTAGCTTGTAAATTAGTCAGCACATATGTAATGTCAATTCTCCGCGTCTTCTCCTCTATCTTATCTCTCCTCCTTCATACAATCAAAGAATAATGGAAAATTCTAGAACACGATAGGAACAGACTTGACATAGGTTCACATAAAATAGTATCATTTCACACATGCGCTGTCCGCTTGAAACAGTGACTGGTTCCGGAAACCAGAACAATATTTATCCGAATCACCTTGACAACAGATGGAGTCCCTGGATACCAATTTTGTGTTATTGTTCGACGAGTGGCTAGACGGAAAGCGTCCGACAGAGGACGGGCATGGATTGAGTGGATGGGAGGCGAGAGTGTGGTACAGGGTGGGATTGGATTGTGTGGATGGGAGGCAAGAGTGTTGTACAGGGTGGGATTGGATTGTGTGGGTGGGAGGGAGCGTGTGGTACAGGGTGGGATTGGATTGAGTGGATGGGAGGGAGCGTGTGGTACAGGGTGGGATTGGATTGTGTGGATGGGAGGCGAGAGTGTGGTACAGGGTGGGATTGGATTGTGTGGATGGGAGGCGAGAGTGTGGTACAGGGTGGGATTGGATTGTGTGGATGGGAGGCGAGAGTGTGGTACAGGGTGGGATTGGATTGAGTGGATCTGAGGCAAGAGTGTGGTACAGGGTGGGATTGGATTGTGTGGGTGGGAGGCAAGAGTGTGGTACAGGGTGGGATTGGATTGTGCGGATGGGAGGCGAGAGTGTGGTACAGGACGGGCATGGATTGAGTGGATGGAAGGCGAGAGCGTGGTACAGGGTGGGATTGGATTGTGTGGATGGGTGGGGAGCGTCCGGCAGAGGACGGTGTCACGCACGTTAAAAATCCCTCGGCAGTTAGAAATGGAAAGGGGTAAGCAAAACGGCCGCTAACGGGATGGAATTCAAAATTATGTTAAAAATCGAGAAAATATATTACGAGATCCTCGACGGTACTACAGAGTCCGTCCATTGTACTGGGGTGCTTCCAAAATAAGGAGAAGATTAGCGCATTTATTGGTTAAACCGCGGGCAAGGAGGTTGATTCTTCAATTAAACTGAATTAAGTCTCTAGGCTGTGGGAAATTGAGATTACCTGAAGGAAGTCAGACGTGGAATGGCTACAGCAAGGCAGAGGTTGAATAACACGAGAATCGTGTAGCAGAACTCTAATAAAATGAGAAACCTATGGCATAGCTCTAATCAAATGAGAAACCTATGGCAGAACTCTAATCAAATGAGAAACCTATGGCAGAACTCTAATCAAATGAGAAAACTATGGCAGAACTTTAATAAAATGAGAAACCTATGGCAGAACTCTAATAAAATGAGAAACCTATGGCAGAACTCTAATCAAATGAGAAACCTATGGCAGAACTCTAATCAAATGAGAAACCTATGGCAGAACTCTAATCAAATGAGAAACCTATGGCATAACTCCAATAATGTGACGAACATAAAATTCCTGCGAACTTGCATCTTCCCGGTGGCAACGTACAGATGTGTAACGTGGACGACCACACAAGCACTCGAGGAAAGGATTGAATCTTTGAACTAAAATGATACAGACAGGAGCTCAAAATACCATCGATAGAGAATAGGAAAAATGCAGATGTCATAGAAAAACTGGATAACGAAGAAAATTGGTTAGCAAACAATATCTTGTCCAGGAAGCTAAAAGGTTTTGGCAATGGCAAAGGCCATATTGGTTTGACGAGAACAATACTGGAGGGCATGGGGCTTGGAAGGCGGGGCAGAGGTGGGTCGAGGAGAAGTTGGACACAAGACATCGCAAAGTCCTGAAGATAACAGCGACAGAGGTTTGAGTTCTGGACAGAGATTGAGAGTCTTACAGATCGGCTGTTGTGAGAGCGACGTTCGGGCTAGAGAGTCTTACAGATCAGCTGTTGTCAGAGCGACGTTCTGGCTAGAGATCGAGAGTCTTACAGATCAGCTGTTGTGAGAGCGACGTTCTGGCTAGAGAGTCTTACAGATCAGCTGTTGTCAGAGCGACGTTCTGGCTAGAGATCGAGAGTCTTACAGATCAGCTGTTGTGAGAGCGACGTTCGGGCTAAAGAGTCTTACAGATCGGCTGTTGTGAGAGCGACGTTCTGGCTAGAGAGTCTTACAGATCGGCTGTTGTGAGAGCGACGTTCTGGCTAGAGAGTCTTACAGATCAGCTGTTATGAGAGCGACGTTCTGGCTAGAGAGTCTTACAGATCGGCTGTTGTGAGAGCGACGTTCTGGCTAGAGAGTCTTACAGATCGGCTGTTGTGAGAGCGACGTTCTGGCTAGAGAGTCTTACAGATCGGCTGTTGTGAGAGCGACGTTCTGGCTAGAGAGTCTTACAGATCAGCTGTTGTGAGAGCGACGTTCTGGCTAGAGAGTCGTACAGATCGGCTGTTGTGAGAGCGACGTTCGGGCTAGAGAGTCTTACAGATCAGCTGTTATGAGAGCGACGTTCTGGCCAGAGATCAAGTCTTACAGATCAGCTGTTGTGAGAGCGACGTTCTGGCCAGATATCGAGAGTCTTACAGATCAGCTGTTGTGAGAGCGACGTTCTGGCCAGAGATCAAGTCTTACAGGTCGGCTGTTGTGAGAGCGACGTTCTGGCTAGAGATCGAGAGTCTTACAGATCAGCTGTTGTGAGAGCGACGTTCGGGCTAGAGAGTCTTACAGATCAGCTGTTGTGAGAGCGACGTTCTGGCCAGAGATCGAGAGTCTTACAGATCGGCTGTTGTGAGAGCGACGTTCTGGACAGAGATTGAGAGTCTTACAGATCGGCTGTTGTAAGAGCGACGTTCTGGCCAGAGATCGAGAGTCTTACAGATCAGCTGTTGTGAGAGCGACGTTCTGGCCAGATATCAAGTCTTACAGGTCGGCTGTTGTGAGAGCGACGTTCTGGCTAGAGATCAAGTCTTATAGATCGGCTGTTGTGAGAGCGACGTTCTGGCCAGAGATCGAGAGACTTACAGATCGGCTGTTGTGAGATCGACGTACTGGCTAGAGAGTCTTACATATCGAATGTTGTGAGAGCGACGTTCTGGCTAGAGAGTCTTATATATCGGCTGTTGTCAGAGCGACGTTCTGGCTAGAGATCAAGTCTTACAGATCGGCTGTTGTGAGAACAACGTTCTGCAAATGGCGCATGCTGATGATGATGAGGTTATCTGAACTAGGAGAAACCAAAGTTCAGGTAGACGGAAATCGGTCAAACCAAGTTAATTAAAAGTCTGCAAAAGCGAATAATTCGTTTTCGATAGACGAAAATATAGATCCATTGTAACGTAGCTGTAGATACATGCATTAACGTTAATGAAGGATACCAATTATGTCTTTAATTAGGGGAAAATTCGTGTTAACTGATATCATGTGGTGATAAACTCGGTAGATTATTCTAGTTTGGCTAGAGTTTCCGTGTCACCCTTGCGTCGCACGTGTTGGTCGGTGGTCGCCGCTTGTGGATTCAGTGGGGAAATACGTCGACTGATGATGTAACTGACCCGGACTACAATTAGCACCGCTGTTATATAGCGAGTGGTTGTGACAAGTTCACGAACGCTACAGTTTGCCTAGCTGTATAAATGATTACATAAACACGTGATTTAGCAGCAGGGGCAATGACGTAAATTATAAGAGAGGTTAGGACAAAGAGCTGCGGGAATTAGCAGTGCGGTTTGATTCTACATTTGGAATTACCGTATGAAACCAAACATGCTGAGCAGCGCATGAGCTGCAGTGGCCAGCGACCCATAGCTGACTGCTAGCGTCAGGGCCAGCGAACCAGAGCTGCCAAGACCCTTCTACACCTCCACGCAGTGATCCTGGAAAACAGACTGCAGCAGGGCAGACTGGCTAAGGAGAAGGGATAGAAGAGGGAATGCTAACCCAGTACTAAAAAAATGGTTGCTGAAGTCGGATGTGTTGGATCGAAACGTTCAAATATCGCAGTCAAGCTGTAAGCTACGACACAACGAATTTCGTTCTCTGGACTACATTCAGCTACTTAAGCCTTTTTAGGGTTTGGTAGCGGGAGATTGAGAACGAACGAACGAACGAAGCCAAGCCAAACCAAACCAAACCAAGCCACGAAACAACCAAAGTATAGGTTCTCCACCTCAGAAATAGAGAGGATAAAAGAACGCTAGAGACCTAATGAAATGGACAGGACTTGGATACAGTCTATCTATCTTCAGCCCACTTTTGCCGTTAGACTGGGGAATCCTTTGTTTTATTTTGGCAGACGAAAATCCATTGGTGTTTTGTCAGGTTAATACCAGTTTCTGCTACCAACCGTTAGGGCGGTAACGAATGGAATTTACGATCGACCAATTTTGAGACTGGTGCAGGTGGCAGCGTATATTAGAGCAAAGTAGACACAGTCTGTCAGGCGCCATCTATGCCGCTCCGCTAACCACAAGACCTGATGGTATAGCCGGTCAGTTCCCGTTTTGCGACATATTCTTTGTGGGGCTATAATCCCTAGAATAATTTGAACATATTTTTAACCTAAACTTTGTCTGAGCAGCAGCCGTTAAGTCTACTCTTTACTATTTCTAACTATCAAACGATTTTTAATGTGCGTGCCACTGGACACGGGTGCCTGATCTCACTACTCAAAGATCAAGATAAATCTCAACCGGGCGATTCACGTGAATATAAATATATGTCTCCACCAAGATTTGAACCAGATACCTTCAACACCCGAGGCGAACACCTTACTTCGAAATCACTGGGTATACAGCTCCCAAGTACATGGGCGTGAAGTTGGATCGCACACTGTCCTACGCAAAACACTGACAAAAACAAATCGGAAGATACATCAGAGAAAAAATATCATCAGACAATTGACTGGCACAACATGGGAGACAGATAGATATCTTGCCAACATCAGTACTAGCCCCATGTTTCTCCCTAGCTGAGTACGTCAAGCCTGTTTGCAGGAGCTCTGGACATGTCAAACTGATTGATACAGCAACGAATGAGACTGGTCGAATAGTTACAGGGTGTGTAAAACCAACTCCAACTGAAGAAATATACTCGATCATTGAAGTAGCACTGCCTGGGACACGAGGAAGAGTCGCATCGGAAATTGTATAAGAGAGAAGTAAGCAACCCAATGCTTGGTCTGATGTTTGGACATCAGACGAAGTTATTTGTAAACCACCCAAATCATCTCATGTTTGGACATCAGACGAAGTTACTTGTGAACAACCCAAAGCACCCCATGTTTGGACATGAGACGAAGTTATTTGTAATCGACCCGATATCCCATGTTTGGACATCAGACGAAGTTATTTGTAATCGACCCGATATCCCATGTTTGGACATCAGACGAAGTTACTTGTAATCGACCCGACATCCCATGTTTAGACATCAGACGAAGTTACTTGTAATCGACCCGACATCCCATGTTTAGACATCAGACGAAGTTACTTGTAATCGACCCGACATCCCATTTTTGGAAAAACTCAACATGAAAGTAATCAAATAGATTCCCAACTGGTGTTTCACGATGTGGGATAACTTAAAGAGATGGGGATACAGGGATGAGGAGACATGTGGCTGGGGAGCAACACAAGACCCAGACCTCCTGATGATCTGTTCAATTCTTTTGGAAACATGGGATATGGGTGGAATGTTGTGGGGGATTGACAAGGCAATCATGTGGATGGACATTGGAGACATGGTGTCTGATGTGGTGTCCAGGACAGAGGGAGTAAGTCGTGTTGTACAGGACAGGGGAAGTAAGTCGTGGTGTACAGGACTAGGGGAAGTAAGTCGTGGTGTACAGGACAGGGGGAGTACGTCGTGTTGTACAGGACAGGGGAAGTAAGTCGTGGTGTACAGGACTAGGGGAAGTAAGTCGTGGTGTGCAGGACAAGGGGAGTAAGTCGTGGTGTACAGGACAGGGGGAGTAAGTCGTGGTGTCCAGGAAAGGTGGAGTAAGTCGTGGTGTACAGGACAGGGGAGTAAGTCCTGTTGTACAGGACAGGGGTAGTAAGTCGTGGTGTCCAGGACAGGGGGAGTAAGTTTCTGTGTCCAGAACAGGGGGAGTAAGCCTTGGTGTCGGGGGCAGTCGTTAAAATGCAATATTGGACCTACACTCCGACATATGCAGATAATGATAAGCAAGAGGTGATATCCCACTTTGCAAATTTAAATACAGCGTAGACATCACATCCAAGCAGGAACAATACTTCACAATAACGAAAGTTAAGTTAAATAGACACAAATTTAGAAAATGTAAGCTCGGCCCTTGATAACAATCTGTCTTAACTTCTTCCCATCTGTAACAGTTGGTGAAAGAGAACGAACAGTGAGAAATTTACATTCGTTTCTATTTTGTTTTAAAATTCACATTTCAGAAACTGCCATCGGGAGTGAAGTGTTAAAGACTTCACTGTATCAAGCCACAGTTTGTGTGAGATGGGGTTGTCAGTTTTCTTTCTCATGGCAGGTACCCATATTAAACAATTAACTTTACTAAACGTTTTTACAATGGTTTAGAAAACTCTACATAGTTTGTATTCAAGCTATGCGCATCAAAATTATTCTAAACTGCATTAACTGTCCCTGCCTACACTCTCTTCTATGGCAATGCATTCCATGCATTCAACACTCTCTGACTAAAAAAATATTTCCTAATATGTAATCTGGTCCTATCGTTACTTAATTTGTAGCTATGCCCTCTTGTTCTTGTAGGAGGTTGTATATTGACAAACTTGTTGTAGTCTAATTTATCCATTCCTCTGATCATCTTATAAACCTGTATCAAGTCCCCTCGAATTATTCTTTCTTCTAGACACTGTAGGTCGGTTTGTCTGAGTCTTTCCTCATAATTGTAATTCTGGAATCCCACTATCAGCTTTGTCGCTCTTCTTTGTATCCTTTCCAGCATGCTTATATCCGCTCTACGATAAGGACTCCACACCTGTACACAGTACTCCACTCTGGGTCTAACTAAAACTTTATACAGTTTGACTATCACTTCCTTGCTCCTATGTTTAATATTTCTTTTTATCATACCTATCATTGCATTTGCCTTTTTCACTGCTACCTGGACTTGCCCACCCACCTTACCTGTATGAACTATTATAACCCATAGGTCCCTGTCCAGCTCTCTCGCCTCTGATACTGTCAATTCCAGCATCTAATAGTCCTTGTCCATATTTTCCTCGGCCTGCCTCTTGCCAGGTATCCTACCCTCTAGTATCCATCTGTCTATGCCATTGTGCGGTTTGATATTGTTAAAGTATGTTAATTTTAATGTTTAAGTCAAGCAAAAGTTAGTTCGTAATCTCTTACTGCTTCTTTGCTAGAGTATTTGATAACCATGGCTACAGCGTTTCTTCTGAGAGACGAAGCAACGCATTGACCTCCATTCGGGTTTCTCTGTTCGGGTTTGATCACTAGCATACCTGACGGCCGCCTCATACCAAATCGGTAGTCGAATGAATGAATATACGACCAAGAAGTTCACAGAACTGAATATACGACAAAGAAGTTCACAGAACTGAATATACGACAAAGAAGTTCACAGAACTGAATATACGACAAAGAAGTTCACATAACTGAATATACGACCAAGAAGTTAATAGATCTGAATATACGACCACGATGTTAATATATCTGAATATACGACCAAGAAGTTAATAGATCTGAATATACGACCAAGAAGTTAATAGAACTGAATATACGACCAACAAGTTAATAGATCTCAATATAATAACCAAGAAGTTAATATAACTCTTCACATCGAAGTGAACTTCGCAGTGAAGGTGATAAGTGGGAACAACTTCTTCGCGGACCGGCGGAAAATTGCTATCGGTTGAGAAACACTGACCGTGATAACTAGAAATGTGTACACAACTTGTACTAACTGAAAGTGTGTACACAACTTGTACTAACTGAAAGTGTGTACACAACTTGTACTAACTGAAAGTGTGTACACAACTTGTACTAACTGAAAGTGTGTACACAACTTGTACTAACTGAAAGTGAGTACACAACTTGTACTAACTGAAAGTGTGTACACAACTTGTACTAACTGAAAGTGAGTACACAACTTGTACTAACCGAAAGTGTGTACACAACTTGCACTAACCGAAAGTGTGTACACTACTTGTACTAGCCCGACCCGTTAATCAACCAAATGTTGTTGGATCATGTACATGTTATACATATCTTGGACCGATCAAACGTCGTTAATGAAATATGTACTGGCAACAACAGCGAGGTGGGGAACCTCAAGTCGCATCCGAACAGGCACGAGCGACCAGGAGTAAACACTGAAGATAAGGCAGGTGTGAAATCGATAAGTTAACAATGTTTTCGATTACTGTTGATCTATTCCAAGAAATATATTTTTAAAGAGGAAACAAGAAAAATCACGTTATTTCAGTATGTAGTTCCAGAACCAAGACATAGATCAATCATCATCCTCTGGTTGAACAGTTCTAAGACTGGTTGTAAGGTTGATCTATTCCAAGAAATATTTTTAAAGAGGAAACAAGAAAAATCACGTCATTTCAGTATGTAGTTCCAGAACCAAGACATAGATCAATCATCATCCTCTGGTTGAACAGTTCTAAGACTGGTTGTAAGGTTGATCTATTCCAAGAAATATTTTTAAAGAGGAAACAAGAAAAATCACGTCATTTCAGTATGTAGTTCCAGAACCAAGACATAGATCAATCATCATCCTCTGGTTGAACAGTTCTAAGACTGGTTGTAAGGTTGATCTATTCCAAGAAATATTTTTAAAGAGGAAACAAGAAAAATCACGTCATTTCAGTATGTAGTTCCAGAACCAAGACATAGATCAATCATCATCCTCTGGTTGAACAGTTCTAAGACTGGTTGTAAGGTTGTCTGAGCATGTCTCTTCATTCAACCCTATCCATATGTTGATCAGTCCGGATACTGGCTGTAAGTCTGTCTGAAAATATCTCTCCATCTGATATTACCATTTGCAGCTCTCTTGAATTCATCGTAGTTTCGGATACTAACATCTCTAAATGCCTGTTTCTCTCTTAAGCGCTTTATTACCAATATAATTTTTGTCTTAATCTCTGTCTCATTGCAGACATCTTCTGTGATAGATTGCGCTATAAATGTAAACTTCTGTACTTATTCCATAATTTCCCAAAAACTGATTATATTCAACTGCCTAAGTTGCTCGGACATTACCAATCGAACCCAGCACCTTCGGATTGTGAGCCGTGTCACCACTAGCCCTCGTCGTCCCCTGATTTCTATATGAACTGAAAGCTACAATTCTCTCCTCCAAACCTTCCTTCATCGTCCATGTTTTTCTGCGATACAGTAAAGATGATGTTAACGAACGACGGTAACTCATTTGAAAGTTGTGACATGTTAATATATAAATATAGCTCATGTTGGTGGAAATATATATTTACTGATTTGGCTTGGCTTGGCTTCGTTCGCTCTCAATCCTCCTCCTCCTCCCCCCCCCCCCCTACCTCTCCCCACCGATACCAAACCCTGAGACGTCCAGAGAACGGAATGCGATGTGACAGAGTTTACAGCTTGATTACGATACTTGCACCTTTCGGTCCAACACATCCGACATTTTTTAGGGCCGGGTTAGCCTTCGCTCTTTGATACCATATGCTTAGCCAGTCTACCCTGCTGCAGCCTGTTATCCAGGATCACCGCGTGGAGGTGTAGAAGGGTCTTGGCAGATGCGGTTCTCTAGCCCTGACGCAAGCAGTCAGCTATGCGTCTCTGACAACTGCAGCCCATGCACTGCTAGACGTCTTGATCCCACTTACTGATTTCAGTTTCGCATCTTCCATTTCCGGTATCACATTTCCGGTATAATACATCTAAGACCCGACAAAACTTTGATCTGCCCCAGTATTTGACCTTCCGTTGTTCTCTGTACAGTCCGTTTCAAATCTGTTTTGAGTCATTGTTTCGTTGTCTCATTGTTATTGTGGCTGAAATCATAACTTTGGAAACCAATTGTTGTTGTTGAAGGCTCAGGATGAGTTAGATTAACTGATATGGGCGTTAAATTGCGAGTTGCAGTAGCTTTACTCACATCCCGAGCGTGCTGCTTAACTTAACTTAACGTCTTTACACTGGTTTAGAAGACTCTGCAGAGTCTGTATACAACCAGTTTCATTTACATTACCTTGCTCTAAAAGCTATGCGCATCCAATCTATTCTTAAATGCATTAACTGTCCCTTCCTCTACTACCGCCCGTGGCAATGCATTTCGAGCATTCACAACTTTTGGACTAAAAAAATGTCCTAATTTTTAATTTGAACCTTGCTTTAGTTAATTTGTAGCTATGCCTCTTGTTCTTGTAGGTGGTTGTATTGAAAAAACAACTTGTTATAGTCTAGTTTATCCTTTCCTCTGATCATCTTATAAACCTGTATTGTCACCACGAATTCTTCTCTCTCCTAGATACTGTAGGCCGGTTTTTCGGAGTCTTTTCTCATAACTGTAATTCTGGAATACCACTATCATCTTTGTCTCTCTTCTTTGTATCATTTCCAGTATGTTTATATCGGATCTATGATAAGGACTCCACACCTGTACACAGTACTCCAATCTAGGTCTTACTAATGCTTTATACAGTTTGACTATCACTTCCTTGCTCCTATGTTATCATAAAGCTGCTGAGGGTGCACTGAGGTCGTCAGGGTGGCTATGCCATCTGCAATTCGCTCACTACTACGAAGATCTCGTCGATCTCCTACACCATTAGCCAGACTGCTAGATCTAGAAAGGAAATCGAGTTGATCTTGAGATCTCATTTGGCAGCGTTAGTTGCCGGTCGGAAGCGAAGATGGTGACTGCGTCACACAGTTCCTTGATGATGCAAATGGCGCTTTATTTGGATTATAGTGAGGCAGATGCGCTGGTCCTAAACCTTAATCTCTGGTCCCGAACTAACTTGGCCCAGTGGCAAGGCTTACGTCAGGCGGCTGGAGGTAATTCAGGATGCAGGCACTCTGGTCCTACCTCTTTGAGTCCAGGGATCGCTTGAAACCTGCGAGACTCAAACACATGGAGGCAAATATCGCCCTCAAAGCCATCACGGCGAAATACAAAAAGAACACTAAACCAAATAACAAGAGACAGCTGGAAAAACAAAACAGACAGCCTGAATTTAGATAAAGAAGGGAACAAACTATGGAAGTTAGTCAGAGCCATGAATGACGAAACTTTATCAAACAAACAAATTACCATCAAGCAGGGCGACAACATGCTTACTGGAAAAAAAGCAGCAAACGCCTTTACAGAACATTATGCACGAGCAAACCACATTGATGTCCCTACATACAGGCATACAGACATTAATGAAGAGCTGTGTCGGCAAACTGATGGAGTGTATGATAAACACCAGACTGATGTGGCATCTGGAAGAAAAACACATACTAATTCCACAGCAAGCAGGCTTTAGACAGCACAGATCCACTGAGGACCAGATCACTCTCATAGCCCAGGAAATTGAGGATGCTTACCAGGAGAAAAAACACACAGTAGCGGTTTGGGTAGATTTAGAGAAGGCATTTGACAAGGTGTGGAAAGAGGGACTTAAGGTCAAGCTACGAAGAAGTGAAGTTTGTGGGAAAATGTACAGATGAATCAGCCACTACCTCAAAAACAGAACAGCCAGAGTTCAAGTACAAGGGCAAAAAGGTGACACTTGAGCAGGGAGTACCCCAAGGGGAAGTACTGTCCCCGACACTTTTCCTGGTGTATATAAACAACATCACAGAGAATATACCAAGAAGAGTCCACAGATCCATGTTTGCAGACGATCTGGCTATGTGGACCACTGAAATAAATCTCACCATAGCAAGCAATCGGATGCAGCAGGCCCTAACATCGTTGGAGGAGTGGGCGAACTCATGGCTGATCAAAATAAATGAGGAAAACACAACATGCACGATATTCTCGCTGTCAAACAAACCCCAGAACACCAAACTAAGTCTTAACGGCAAATACCTGCAGCAAACGACAACCCAAACTACCTGGGAGTCACATTTGATCGGCGCATGACATGGAAAAGTCAGATCGAAAGAAACCGAATGAGAGCCAGAGAAAGAATGGCAATCATGAGGAAACTTGCTGGCACAAGCTGGGGAGCAGACGAAAGTATACTAAAGAAACTGTACACTGGAAGAGTGAGACCAGTTCTCGAGTATGGCATTGCGTCATGGACAACAGCAGCAAAGGCGAACTTCGATAAAATTATAGCAAACTTCAAAACCAAGCCATGAGAGTTATAACAGGAGGCATGAAGTCAACGCCAATTGTAGCAGCAACCAGAGAAACTCAGAAGACTGACAGACCATCCAATGCATCAGAGACTAAATAATTTTGGAAATGGTAAACTAAAGCGGAAAGACTTTGCAGAAATAGCCAAAGCAAAGATGAGCGAAGACCCTATGAACACATTAACAACACCAAAGCCCATCCTACTGTACGCAAACCTACTTGGAGGCAGCATACATTTCCGGAGGTGGAAGAAAATATACCAGGTATTGGAAACAATAACAGCCAGACATAAAAAAGACAGAAGAGACATAACCCTGAGGTACATAAAGAAAAACTACCCAAGCATGGACTAGACCCATGCATACACCGACGGTTCTGTAACAAACACAACACAGAACGGAGGGGCAGGGATATTCCTGAGCCTACCAAATGGTAGAAAAATAACACTGTCAGTGGCAACTGGAAAATACCCGAACAAATTCAGAGCGGAGGCAGAGGCACTGAGGGCTGCAGTAGAAGAAATGGTGACAGGCAAAAGAAATGAAAGCCATATAGTCCTGCTTACAGATGCCCTGGCAGTAGTCACAGCACTAAAAAGCAAGCAAATACTGAACTTAATGATTTAAGTGCAGTACTCTGTCAAATATGCCAGCAGTCCGCACCAAAAAGAGTAGTGATACAGTGGGTTCCATCCCACTGTAACATCAAAGGCAACAAGGAGGCAGACAGACTGGCAAAAGAGGGTGCACGACTACCACAACCAGATACCAGTGTGACCTATGAAGAGTCCAAAAGGCTTATTAGAGCCAGATACATGACCGAATGGGAAACCGAACATACTGGCTACACAAAAAACGATGCCTATTACCAGCTGAACAGAAGAGTGTAGGTCGTGGTCTTCAGATTTCGCACTGACCACAATAGACTGAGGTACCACCTATTCAACAAATTTAAGATAGGTGACAGCTGAACATTTGCTGCAAAACTGCCCGACATACGAGGATCAGAGAGAGCAGATGTGGCCATCACCAGTGGCAACACTAGACAAGCTCTATGGCAGTGTCGACAGCCTCAGGATGACCGCTGCTTTTATCGAAAAAATACAGGTTGATGTCTGACTGCGTAAGAAGAAGAAGAAGAAGAAGAAAAAGAAGAAGAAGAAGAAGAACAACACATGCCGTTTCCGTTCATCGTTATGACAGGCGAGTGCCTTACCTGTCGACCACAGAGACCTGGCAGCGTAGTAACATCACGGGAACTAGTTTGTCTATATAAACATCACGGGAACTAGTTTGTCTATATAAACATCACGGGAACTAGTTTGTCTATATAAACATCACGGGAACTAGTTTGTCTATATAAACATCACGGGAACTAGGTTGTCTATATAAACATCACGGGAACTAGTTTGTCTATATAGACATCACGGGAACTAGTTTGTCTATATAAACATCACGGGAACTAGTTTGTCTATATAAACATCACGGGAACTAGTTTGTCTATATAAACATCACGGGAACTAGTTTATCTATATAAACATCACGGGAACTAGTTTGTCTGTATAAACATCACGGGAACTAGTTTGTCTATATAAACATCACGGGAACTAGTTTGTCTGTATAAACATCACGGGAACTAGTTTGTCTGTATAAACATCACGGGAACTAGTTTGTCTATATAAACATCACGGGAACTAGTTTGTCTATATAAACATCACGGGAACTACTTTGTCTGTATAAACATCACGGGAACTAGTTTGTCTGTATAAACATCACGGGAACTAATTTGTCTGTATAAACATCACGGGAACTAGTTTGTCTATATAAACATTACGGGAACTAGTTTGTCTGTATAAACATCACGGGAACTAGTTTGTCTATATAAACATCACGGGAACTAGTTTGTCTATATAAACATCACGTGAACTAGTTTGTCTGTATAAACATCACGGGAACTAGTTTGTCTGTATAAACATCACGGGAACTAGTTTGTCTGTATAAACATCACGGGAACTAGTTTTTCTGTATAAACATCAAAGATACGATATCAAGAAGAGGAAGAAGATACAAGAAATTTAAGAAAAAAATACCAGAAATGGATAAAACAGAAGAAGAAAAAGCAGAAGATGAATAATAAGAAGAACAAGAAGAACTTGAACCAAAAAATGAAGAAAAATAAAAATAATAATAACGATAATAATAATAATAATAATAATAAGAAGAAGAAGAATAATAATAATAAGAAGAAGAAGAAGTAGAAGAAGAAGAAGAAGAAGAAGAAGAAGAAGAATAATAATAATAATAATAAGAAGAAGAAGAAGAAGAAGAAGAAGAAGAAGAAGAAGAAGAAGAAGAAGAAGAAGAAGTAGTAGAAGAAGTAGAAGAAGAAGAAGAAGAAGAAGTAGAAGAAGAAGAAGAAGAAGAAGAAGAAGAAGAAGAAGAAGAAGAAGAAGAAGAAGAAGAAGAAGAAGAAGAAGAAGAAGATCAAACATTGTATCGGTGTGCAACATTGTCAAGTGACGCCTACTGACCAAGTCCCAACCCGTCTTCCCCCACCAATCTCGTCCTGTGGCACAGCAGTCTGGACAAACGCGATGGGGATCGACATTGCAATCCCTATAGACGTGAGTTCACTAAGAAGCATCGTATTGCACTACTTCCAGGGTGACACTGGTCCACTTTCTTAAGTGTAATTTGAGATGCAATAAAAGCTACTGTAACCAGTCAGCATAGATACGATACGCCGCTAAGAGCTAAACTAAACAAGTCGAACGGCTTTCAACAACAACAGCACCAGCAACAATAACAACAACAGCAACAACAACAGGAACTGCAGCACGAACAACAATGCAAACAACAACAACATCTACAACAACATCTACAACATCAGCAAACAACAACACAAATAACAATTCCAGCAACACAAACAAGAAGAACAGCAGCAACAGCACGAAAAACAACAGGAACACCAAATACAACAACATCATATACAACAACAACAGCAACAACAACATTAGCAAATACAACAGCAACAGCAAATACAACAACAGCAGCAACAACAACAACATCAGCAAATACAACAGCAACAGCAAATACAACAACAACAGCAACAACAACAACATCAGCAAATACAACAGCAACAGCAAATACAACAACAGTAGCAACAACAACATCAACAATAACAGCAACAGCAACAACATCAACAACATCAACAACAACAACAAATACAGCAACAACAACATCAACAACAACAGTAACAACAACAGTAACAACAAGAACAACAACAAACTCTTCATAAAAAATAACTAAAACAGCAACAACAACATAATCATCAACTAATTCAACAACAGCAACAACACATACAATAGGAGCAACAACAGCTTAAACAGCAGCAACAACAACAACATGAACACCAATAACAACAACATCAAATACAACAACAACAACATCAGCATTAACAACAACATTAACAGTAACAACATCAGCAAATACAACAACAGCATCAACAATAGCACCATCAGCAAGCGCATCAGTAAATACAACAACAATAACAACAACAACAACAGCCAAAACAACAACTCTGTACAAATTAGGTAAATGTCCAACATTCCACACCGTTAGTCTCTGTGTACACATTCAAAGTAATCAATAATTTCTTGACAGGAACCAATCATCTAAATTATGTCTGTATCAATAAAAGCTCTTTACAGGAATCGTAGGGGTCCTTTACTGACAACGAAAGAAATCTCTATCTCTCTCTCTCTCTCTCTCTCTCTCTCTTTCTCTCTCTCTCTCCCTCTCTCTCTCTCTCTCTCGCTCTGTCTCTCTTTTGTACCATGTCTGTCGTAACAGGTAACTGAAGTCGGTTGTGCAAGGCGTTTGGAAGCTAATCATCAACACCCATATATAATCAAACCACCACAACTAAAAATGCGTTGATAAATGCTTCCTGCGAACGGGCCAACTGTAGATGTAGCCATACGCCTCAATTGGAACTGAACGACGGATTAGTCATAGCTGGCAGTGCTCAGATAAACACAACACCAACAAAATACGTGAAACATCACACCTTGAGAGGGCTGACTTTTTCCATACAGCATTCTATATCGTAAATATTTGCCTACAGCTCCTAGGATTATGCTATTGAAAGAAAACTACATTTCCGGTCAAAATTTCCCCAACAAAGTATTTCACTTCTAGAATTCCCAATAATATATCCTAGTGAATCGAACACACATGATAATCCACAAAATATATCCAGATTTGTAATTACGTGAATGTTGAAATCCTGGAGTTTTTAAAGACATCAAACCCGCGACTATCGTATTCAGTATCTTCAATGAAAATCCAACCAATTCGGCCGTGCTCCATGTACCGCCTGTGTGCTGCTCGCAAGCGGATGTGAGTACTGAATTCTCCAACCTTCCAAAAATGAACTCGCTGTCGACTTCTCCTCCCCTCCTTCGCCTCACACCGAGTTCTTCCTCTCTTCTAGAGGCTACCGTACTCTCCCCCAACAAACGCGCGTGCCGCACTCCGCGAGAACTAAGGAATGCGAGTGAGGGAAATCCAACATTAGCCTAGAGAGTTAACGAGTTGTGACCCAGTTTAAGAAATTCTCCTCAGAAGCAGGAGAGTAGATGTTCCATCAGAATACTCTACAACAGCTGTAGACGGAAACACGTGTTGTTCCCTTACAATCCAAATAATACAACAACACTGCGATGGGAAACAAAAAAGTGTTCAATTGATACGAATGTGTGCAACAGTGAATGGCTATATGTCATTTACTATAAACACTGGTTGGAGTTCCAGAACAAACAATTATGATTATGTATCAATGAAAAGAACTTAGCGGAGGAAGGCAGAAGTGAAAAATAGGTCAGAAACTGATTAGGTATGGCCGACGTACTGATATCTAAACAGATAAATCATACATTGAAAATGATAATTGTCAGGTGTAATGTATACTCGTCACTACTTTATGGCGCAGAAACATGGACAATAAATAACAAGCTGGTAAAACTATTGAAGACTTAGAAATGTGGATATATAAGATTGGGTCGTATTTCTTGGAAAGAGAAGAAAACAAATTTGGAGGGGTTGGAAAAGTTGGGGGTGAAAAGAGAAATAAAGACCGAAATCAGGGTTAGACAGTTACGTTATTTTGGTCATATAACAAGACATACCTCCTTGTTGAAGACCATACAGGAGGGTAGGGTGGAAGGCTGTTGTTCAACAGGCAGACAATGTTTAAAGTGGGTGGATAGCAGGAATACTAATGATATAGCTCTCGAGGAG
Source organism: Ariolimax columbianus (assembly GCA_036924085.1). Lineage (NCBI taxonomy): Eukaryota > Metazoa > Mollusca > Gastropoda > Stylommatophora > Arionidae > Ariolimax > Ariolimax columbianus. The sequence continues at coordinate 5,075,486 of JAVGWX010000023.1, forward strand.
GCATAAACACAAAGGAAAACAAATTGCAGGGGTCAGAACAAGGCAGTCATCGTTTATCGGGCATGAGAGGAGGCGGTTTGGAGCACGTTGTGACAACGGGAGAGATAGAAGATAAGAGAGATAGAGGAAGGCAGAGAGAAAAGATGTTGGATAGCCTGAGAGACAGAGGAAGGCAGAGAGAGAAGATGTTGGACAGCCTGAGAGACAGAGGAAGGCAGAGAGAGAAGATGTTGGACAGCCTGAGAGACAGAGGAAGGCAGAGATAGAAGATGTTTGACAGTCTGAGAGACAGAGGAAAGCAGAGAGAGAGAGAAGATGTTGGACAGCCTGAGAGACAGAGGAAAGCAGAGAGAGAAGATGTTTGACAGTCTGAGAGACAGAGGAAGGCAGAGAGAGAGAGAAGATGTTGGACAGCCTGAGAGACAGAGAAAAGCAGAGAGAGAAGATGTTGGACAGTCTGAGAGACAGAGGAAAGCAGAGAGAGAGGAGATGTTGGACAGTCTGAGAGACAGAGGAAGGCAGAGAGAGAAGATGTTGGACAGCCTGAGAGACAGAGGAAAGCAGAGAGAGAAGATGTTGGACAGCCTGAGAGACAGAGGAAAGCAGAGAGAGAAGATGTTGGACAGCCTGAGAGACAGAGGAAGGCAGAGAGAGAAGATGTTGGACAGCCTGAGAGACAGAGGAAGGCAGAGAGAGAAGATGTTGGACAGCCTGAGAGACAGAGGAAGGCAGAGAGAGAAGATGTTGGACAGCCTGAGAGACAGAGGAAGGCAGAGAGAGAAGATGTTGGACAGCCTGAGAGACAGAGGAAGGCAGAGAGAGAAGATGTTGGACAGCCTGAGAGACAGAGGAAAGCAGAGATAGAAGATGTTTGACAGTCTGAGAGACAGAGGAAAGCAGAGAGAGAAGATGTTGGACAGTCTGAGAGACAGAGGAAAGCAGAGAGAGAAGATGTTGGACAGTCTGAGAGACAGAGGAAGGCAGAGAGAGAAGATGTTGGACAGCCTGAGAGACAGAGGAAGGCAGAGATAGAAGATGTTGGACAGCCTGAGAGACAGAGGAAAGCAGAGAGAGAAGATGTTGGACAGTCTGAGAGAAAGAGGAAAGCAGAGAGAGAAGATGTTGGACAGCCTAAGAGAATGGCATGGGCGACAATCAACAACAGTTGGTAAGCGAAACACGTGATAGTAGTTGATGGAGGTCCTCGATCGACAACGTCTACCGGCAGTGCACCTGATGATGATGGTGATCAAAAAACAAGCTGGATTCCTCTGCGCCTAGCTAAGAAACATGTAATAGACTCAATGTCTTCAATTATGCATGTCGTGGGAGCTGGGTTATCCATTTGGATTAATAGCCTGAATTCTGGTGGGATGGAAGCACTTGAGAACAATGCATAAAGTATAATCCTCCAGTATCCTCCAGTAGGAAGCAGAGAGGAAAACATATAACGAAGAAGAAGCCCCACACACTAGCAGTCGCACCTAAGCCCCACAAATTAGCCTCTACACACTAATCCACCGCATTAGCCCCACAAATTAGCCCCACAAATTAGCCTCTACACACTAATCCCCCACATTAGCCCCACAGATTAGCCACACAAATTTGCCTCTACACACTAATCCCCCACATTAGCCCCACAGATTAGCCACACAAATTAGCCTCTACACACTAATCCCCCACATTAGCCCCTCAAATTTGCCTCTACACACTAATCCCCCCACATTAGCCCCACAAATTAGCCACACACATTAGCCTCTACACACTAATCCCCCACATTAGCCCCTCAAATTAGCCTCTACACACTAATCCCCCCACATAAGCCCCACACATTAGCCCCACACATCAGCCTCTACACACTAATCCCCCACATAAGCCCCACAAATTAGCCCCACACATCAGCCTCTACACACTAATCCCCCAAATTAGCCCCACACATCAGCCTCTATACACTAACCCCTTACACACTAGCCCTACACACAAGTCAGCCACACACTAACCCCACGCACAAAGGTCCAACTTGATGTTTTCCATAACTTGACTGCGCACTTCGCCGATATTTAAATATATATCCTTGTTATTAATATTATCAGCGTATACAGACGTACACAAACAAAAAAGTGTGCATGCACTAATCTGGCTTTACAGAAACGAACACACAGCAACAACTAGTGTAAAGTGAGGGTAAATGATACCAGAAACTGTTACATCTGGGTGTCTAGGACAGAGCAACAGTCCAGAATCTGATTTCCAATATGGGTGAAGTTGAAATGAATTTAGTCTGACCAAAGCCTACTGTATATACAGGCCTTTAGACTCACCGAAATTCCCTTTGAAACGTCACATTCAACGGCTGACTAAATATCAGAACCTGCATGTGTCAACTATCAGTGCAACTATAATCGCGTGTTGGGGAAAAAAAAGATGGATATGCGGCTGGTTCTGGGGGCGCTGAAGCACACCTTGTATGAAAAAAAATGATCTATTTTTGGTGGGTATGGCGATCAACAATATATCACTGCTCAGTGGATTATTGTCACCTTGCAATGAATCCCTGGACATAACGGGCTACTAGGAAACAAGATGGCCGACAGATTAACAAAAACAGAAGCCTTAAAACAGCAGTTGTTGAGAACCTGCAGTTAAAACACAGTAAAACAAATTAAGAATAATATTAGGGAAATCTGGATGAACAGGTGGGCGACGTAAACAACAGGTCGCAGTGTATGTAGCGAAATGTCACAGCCAAAAAGTAACGATGACATAAATAAGCTATATAAAAGAGATCAAAGTCTCATCTTTCAGTTCCGAACAGGACAGAGTCAATATCCACTTGTACGGCATCAATCCCCAGCACCTGCCCTTGTGGAGACATTGCTCTCATCCTGATGAAACAGTTCGACATCTACTCATTAAGTGTACGGCGCTTGCAGATATGAGGAAGATATTCTTACAAGCACTGATAACAATTACCAACACACTGTACGGAGCAGTGAAACAACTGAAGAAGACCTGTATCTATATGAGAATGGCATTGGGTTGCCAAGAGTAGGCTTGCTCAGCAGCTATGGGCTAAAAACACCAACAACAACACTAGTAGTCTATTACTGTTCCATTGAAGTGGCCCAGCGAAGGCTTAACATTTTTCCTGATGACATTAAAAACATAATTGTAGCTCAACTGTAAACCATATTTGCTCATTAGTCGGCAATTCTGTCCAAGCAATGGCCGGAAGATGTCTGCTGCCGTGGTTCTCAATCTTTTCCCGTTCGCGGAGCCAAAAGTCAAACAGAGACCTACCTAATATTCGCTGCTAGGCGCAGATGGTGCGGACAGGCTGGCTAACTAAACAAAACAAACAAAACAGGCATGTGACACCAACAAGGAAATGGTAGAAAAAGTATGAAATGAGTATAGTTTGAAGAAACATATCATTCCATAAATAAAAAGGGTCTTGTGGGACGACTGACTTCACTGCATATCTTATAGTGGGACAGGTGAGTTCACTATATGTCTTATGGTGGGACAGGTGAGTTCACTGTATGTCTTATAGTTGGACAGGTGAGTTCACTGCACATCTTATAGTTGGACAGGTGAATTCACTGCACATCTTATAGTGGGACAGGCGAATTCACTGCACATCTTATAGTGGGACAGGCGAATTCACTGCACATCTTATAGTTGGACAGGTGAATTCACTGCACATCTCATAGTGGGACAGGCGAATTCACTGCACATCTTATAGTTGGACAGGTGAATTCACTGCACATCTTATAGTGGGACAGGCGAATTCACTGCACATCTTATAGTCAGATAGGTGAATTCACTGCACATCTTATAGTTGGACAGGTGAATTCACTGCACATCTTATAGTTGGACAGGTGAATTCACTGCACATCTTATAGTGGGACAGGCGAATTCACTGCACATCTTATAGTCAGATAGGTGAATTCACTGCACATCTTGTAGTCGGACGGGTGAGTTCGATGCACATCTTAAAAAATCTAGAATCAAACTGGACACAACCTTCCTGCTCATCGCTAATAGTTTTTTGGGTATTTTATTCAATGTTTACCTTCCTGGATTCTACTGGCGAAGGCACGTCGCTTTCCACCCTGGGCGACAGTCCCTTAAGCGATATCAGGACGCATAGTGTGCAGCTGTTTGTGATGTGTTCCGCTGTGGCAGTTGTTACAGAACAGCAGTTTTGACAATACGTTCTGTACGGGGAGATGTGGTCATACCGAGAGAAAGCCGCCACTTCGTTGCTTTATACAACAGCTTCGCCGATAACCCAGAATGGCATTGATGAACCCAGCAACTCTCTTGTCTGTTAGCGCAGCGGGCGGAGAAACATGGACTGAGTTCACTGCTACAGGGATAGAACTATTACATGTTTGAGTTCACTGCTACAGGGATAGAACTATTACATGGGCTGAGTTCACTACTGCAGGGATAGAACTATTACATGGGCTGAGTGCACTACTGCAGGGATAGAACTATTACATGGGCTGAGTTCACTACTGCAGGGATAGAACTATTACATGGGCTGAGTGCACTACTACAGGGATAGAACTATTACATGTTTGAGTTCACTGCTACAGGAATAGAACAATTACATGGGCTGAGTGCACTGATACAAGGATAGAACAATTACATGGGCTCAGTGCACTGCAGCAGGGATAGAACAATTACATGGGCTGAGTGCACTGCTGGAGGGATAGAACACCTCATAGAGTTCAATAGATTATCAACATGCAGATAATGTGCATCGGCAAGTGTATCTATTGATACGCTGAAAAGTTCTTTGTGAAGAAGGAAGAGTATGGGGATAAGGTGTTCACCTCGGATGCTGGCGGTCGCGGGTTCAAATCTATCTGGAGACCGGTATTTTTTTCACTTGGATCATCCGGTAAAATTTTACCTCATCTCTGAGTAGTGAGATCGGACACCCGTGTGCATTGACGCACACGTTAAAAACATCTTGGCAGCTGGAAATCGAAAAGAGTAGGTTTAACGGCCGCTGATTGGGCAAAATTCAAGTAAAAAATATACTCAAATTATTCTAGGGATTCTGTCTCCAAAGAAAAACGGGTTGTATACAGACTCTGCAGAGTCTTCTAAACCAGTAAAAAGAAGAAAAGAATATTTCGCAAAAGAAAGACTGTTTGGCTATTACATCATGTCTTGTTTATGTGGTTAGTGGAGCGGCATACGTACCGTCTAACAGGCTGCGGGTTTACTTTGCTCTAATTTACGTTTCCACCACCACCAGTCCTCAACAAAGGCGATCGTATACTCCAGGGGCTACAAACCTAACGGTTTGACCTGAGTTAAGGAAGACGTGAGTTACCGAAAGATCTTCTGAGACCAGGTCACGCGCATATTGTTGCGTTCACTCACGTCTTTCTTTAAACATCGTTGTCCAGTTCTTCACTGTTCTCTTCGACACACTTTTGTCATCATACACTGCCTGCATTCTGCGATGAATTGTCAACTGGTCGACATCCTTCAGCTGTTAGAAACCGAATCACGACTTGCTGTGATACATTTTAGACGGATTCCATATCATATCCGCCATGTTTTCAACGGTCTGTTGAGGAAACTATGAGTCGGAGTATAATGGCATTTTTGCAAAGATGGTTTGGCTTGGCTTCGCTCGTTCTCAACCTCCAGCTACCAAACCCTGAAAGGGCTCAAGTAGCAGAATGTAGTCCGGAGAACGGAATGCGTTGGGTTGTAGTTTACAGCTTGACTGCGATATTTGCACCTTTTAACCCAACACATCCGACTTCAGGAAGACATTTTTGATTACTGGGTTAGCATTCCCTCTTCGATCCCTTCTCCTCATCCAGTCTTCCTTGCTGCAGCAGGTTGTCCAGGATCACCGCGTGGAGGTGTAGAAGGGTCTTGGCAGCTCTGGTTTGCTGGCTCTGACGCTAGCAGTCAGCTATGGGTCACTGACCACTGCATCTCAAGCGCAGCTAATCTTGATTCCTGTTGCAAACTTGACGGTTAGCACGTGCTGTTTACACCAGAAGTGTCATCATCATGCGCATCGTACGTATATTCATTTGGTGCAGTTTGGTCCGGTTTCATTTGAACACGTCGTAGTTCCAGCACGCTATAATTAATTCAGATTGAACCAGAATAAAAAGTTCCAGTTCTCTGTCCGTTAGACGGTCAGATCCCTAAGCCACGTTAGCTGAAGTATAATTTCCATGAACATGTTAGAAAATCTCGTAGCGCTTTGTAAACTACCAGAGAGCCCAGTTTCAGAACCACTGGGACAAGACTCGCATTTTGGAATGTAGTCGCTTTAAAGACAATACAGCACAACCTCCAACATCACAACCCTCAATAGCAAAACTCGACATCACAACCCCCAACAGCACAAATTCCATCCACACACGCTGCTAACATATATCAAAACCCCCAACATCAGTACCCCAACTCCACAACCCCCAACATCACAACCCCCAACATCACAACCCCCAACATCACAACCTCCAACATAACAACACCCAACATCACAACCCCCAACCCCCAACATCACAACCTCAACATCAAAGCCCCCAACCCCAACATCACAACCCTCAACATCACAACCCCCAAAATCAAAACCCCCAACATCACAACCTCCAACATCACAACCCCCAACCCCAAACATCACAACCCCCAACATCACAACCCCAAACCCCAACATCACAACCCCCAACCCCCAAAATCACAACCTCCAACATCAAAACCCCCAACACCAACACATTAACCCCCAACACCCCAACCCCGAACATCACAACCCCCAACATCACAACCCCCAACATCACAACACCCACCATCACAACACCCAACATCACAACACCCAACATCACAACCCCCAACATCACAACCTCAACATCACAACATCACAACCCCCAACATCACAACCCCCATCATCACAACACCCAACATCACAACCCCCAACCCCCAACATCACAACCTCAACATCACAACATCACAACCTCCAACATCACAACCCCCAACATCACAACCTCCAATTTCACAACCCCCAACACCAACACCCCAACCCCAACCCCCAACTTCCCAACCCTCAACACCCCAACCCCCAACACCCCAAATACCCCAACCCCCAACATCACAGCCCCAACATCACAATCCCCAACATCACAACCTCCAACATCACAACCCCCAACACCAACACCCCAACCCCCAACTTACCAACCCCCCAACACCCCAACCCCCAACATCACAACCCCCAACATCACAAACCCCATCCACACGCCCTGCTGACATACACCAAAACCCATATTTGCCCTAACTGGAAAGTGCTAGACACAAACAAGCACTCACCAGTTGCCGTGTTGGACCAGTGCTTCCACCCAGCACATTCCCATCTTCTGGGTGCGCTGATCGATTCGGACCTGCAGCTGTCGTTAGAGTGGTTGTGTTTGCTACAGTAAGGGCTCGGGTTCACAACCTTTGTACATTTAGTTCTTGTTTTTCTTCCTCTTCCTCCTTTCCTTTTCCTACTATTACTCTTCTTCCTGCTCATCCTCTTCATTATGCTCATCCTGCGTTCTCCTGCTTCTCTTCCTCCTCATCCTCCCGCGCCTCTAAAACTTCCTTCTCCTCTAACTCCTTCCACTTCCTCCTCTTCGTCCTTCCTCCTCCTCCTCTTCGTCCTCCTCCTCCTACTACTCTTCTTCCTCTTCTTCATTCTCCTTCCTCCACCTCCTACTCATTCCCTCTTCTCCTTTCCCTTCTCTTTCTCCTTGCTCTTCTTCTGGCCCGTTACTCCTTCTCTTGATGGTCGCCTTGAGGCCCGTCCTGGTCAGATTACAGCAGGAACATCTGGTCGTCTGATGGGGAAGCTGATTCGATCGGTAGTCTAGTAACTATTATAGGGTGATTGGTGGGCGGATGGAGCGAGAAGATGCAGGTTTTGGTGGACGGATGAAGCGAGGAGATGCAGGTTTTGGTGGACGGATGAAGCGAGGAGATGCAGGTTTTGGTGGACGGATGAAGCGAGGAGATGCAGGTTTTGGTGGACGGATGAAGCGAGGAGATGCAGGTTTTGGTGGACGGATGAAGCGAGGAGATGCAGGTTTTGGTGGACGGATGAAGCGAGGAGATGCAGGTTTTGGTGGACGGATGAAGCGAGGAGATGCAGGTTTTGGTGGACGGATGAAGCGAGGAGATGCAGGTTTTGGTGGACGGATGAAGCGAGGAGATGCAGGTTTTGGTGGACGGATGAAGCGAGGAGATGCAGGTTTTGGTGGACGGATGAAGCGAGGAGATGCAGGTTTTGGTGGACGGATGAAGCGAGGAGATGCAGGTTTTGGTGGACGGATGAAGCGAGGAGATGCAGGTTTTGGTGGACGGATGAAGCGAGGAGATGCAGGTTTTGGTGGACGGATGAAGCGAGGAGATGCAGGTTTTGGTGGACGGATGAAGCGAGGAGATGAGTGCATTTTCTTCGTCGGTCGTTCTAACACTTCCGCTACCGAGAGAGGGAAAGAGTGAACAACTGGTGTGTGAGAGAGATTGTGTGTGTGAGAGATGGTGTGTGTTTGTGTCAGAGAGAGATGGTGTGTGTGAGAGAGATGGTGTGTGAGAGAGATGTTGTGTGAGAGATGGTGTGTGAGAGAGATTGTGTGTGAGAGATTGTGTGTGTGAGAGAGATTGTGTGTGTGTGAGAGAGATGGTGTGTGTGAGAGAGATTGTGTGTGTGAGAGATGGTGTGTGTTTGTGTGTGAGAGAGATGGTGTGTGTGAGAGATGGTGTGTGTGAGAGAGATGGTGTGTGAGAGAGATGGTGTGTGAGAGAGATGTTGTGTGAGAGATGGTGTGTGAGAGAGATTGTGTGTGAGAGATTGTGTGTGTGAGAGAGATTGTGTGTGTGAGAGAGATGGTGTGTGTGAGAGAGATTGTGTGTGTGAGAGATGGTGTGTGTTTGTGTGTGAGAGAGATGGTGTGTGTGAGAGATGGTGTGTGTGAGAGAGATGGTGTGTGAGAGAGATGGTGTGTGAGAGAGATGTTGTGTGAGAGATGGTGTGTGAGAGAGATGGTGTGTGTGAGAGATGGTGTGTGAGAGAGATGGTGTGTGAGAGATGGTGTGTGAGAAATGGTGTGTGAGAGATTGTGTATGAGGGATTGTGTGTTAGAGATTGTGTGAGAGTCAGAGATTTTGTGAAAGTTAGGAATTGCGTGTGATGGAGATTAATTGAGAGTCAGAGAGATTGTGTGAGAGCTAGAGAGATTGTATGAGAATCAGAGATATTGTGTGAGAGATAGATTGTGCGAGAGTCAGAGATATTGTGTGAGAGATAGATTGTGCGAGAGTCAGAGATATTGTGTGAGAGATAGATTGTGCGAGAGTCAGAGATATTGTGTGAGAGATAGATTGTGCGAGAGTGAGAGATATTGTGTGAGAGATAGATTGTGTGAGAGATAGATTGTGTGAGAGATAGATTGTGTGAGAGATAGATTGTGTGAGAGGGACAAATGGCTGATGCATTGACATGTTGGCGTCGCTGTCCAACTTTCGAAGACCGATAATAACGTATCATCCACTTCACTGCATACCGTTCTCTTGTCACTATAGCAACCGTCACAGTCAATGAATCGCAATTTAAAAAGACCCACCCCCTCCCCCACACTTCCCATCACACGTTATTTCCGGAACAAAAGACAACGTAGGTTACTAACCGATCTTACAGCTGGCGATTATCGATATTTGTAACTTGTGCCCGGTGTGGAAGCAATGGCTTCCCTTTAGGGAGATGGGACGGAATTTACCAATGGATTTCTTTAAAAAATCTTGTCAAGCGATTATGATCGAAATGTCAGTTTATCGGGCAGGAAACGATTGATTGTCTTGGAAGAGAACGCTGTGATTATAGACAATCATACGAACAGACAACACTGCCTTAACTTAACTTAACTTAACGACTTTATATTGGTTTAGAAGACTCTGCAGATTCTGTATACAATCAGTTAAATTTACATCACCTTTCTCTAAAAGCTATTCGCATCCAATATATTCTTAAATGCATTAACTGTCCCTGCCTCCACTATCTCCCATGGCAACGAATTCCAAGCATTCACCACTCTCTGACAAAAAAAATATTTCCTAATATCTAATCTGGACCTTTCTTTAGTTAATTTGTAACTGTGCCCCTTTGTTCTTATGGGTGGCTGTGTGTTAAAAAACTTGTTATAGTCTAATTTATCCATTCCTCTGATCATCTTTTAAACCTATATTAAGTCACCACGAATTCTTCTCTCTTCTAGACACTGTAGGCCGGTTTTTCTTTCCTCATGATTGTAATTCTGGAATCCCACTATCAGCTTTGTCGCTCTTTTTTGAATCCGTTCCAGCATGTTTATATCCCCTCTATGATAAGGACTCAACACATGTACACAGTACTCCAATCTAGGTCTAACTAAAGCTTTATACAGTTTGACGATCACTTCCTTGCTCCTATGTTTAATATCTCTTTTTATCATACCTAACATTGAATTTGCCTTTTTCACTGCTACCTGGACTTGCTCACTCACCTCACCTGTTTGATCTATTATAATCCCTATTTCCCTTTCCTCATCTATCTATCTAATAATTGTTCTCCTTGCAGCTTGGGAAACCATGGAATAGAGAAGTTATTCATAAAAATGCGTTCTGAAGATAGGTGCACTAGACGAAAAAATGATCGTTGTGTTTTAAAATTACAGTTATGAGAAAATACTACAAAAAAAAAAACTGGTCTTCAGTGTCTCGAACAGAGAAAATTTGAGATCACTCAATACAAATTTATAAATTAATAAATTAATAAATGGAAAGAATATATTAGACTATACCAATTTTGTCAACGTACGTCCGTCTAGAAGAACAAAAGGGCATAGTTACAAATTGTTTAAAGACAGGACCCCCAGTATGCAGCCCCCCCCCCCCCCCCCCCCTCCCTAATCCACAGCAAACATATGGGACCAAAACGACTTTAATTTCTAAAGTGAAAAATTTCAACATTCTAGAATGTTTTTTTGTCTAGTTTTTCTGTTGGAAAAATTGTGGATAATATTTTTGAAGTCTATTTCGTCTGTTAATTTATGTTCTATAAACAGAATGCCACGATTTCTTAACCGGAAAAAAATTCGTTATAATCTTAAGTCATTATTGACACATTTTAATTGAGAAATTCACCTCTTACAGGTGTCCTAACCTTCCAAAAAATAATCAAGTCCTTTGAGTCAAAATGTTACAGAAAGACCGCAAGAATTCCCTGGACGGAGAAAAAGACAAATGTAGACATTCGGCAAGAGTTGAACATAAAGGTGAACTGGTTTATCAATTCCATTTTGGCCAGAAAATTGAAATACTTTTGTCACATCAAGAGACACACTGGTCTTGAGAGGACAGTTATGGAAGGTATGTTGCCAGGCAAAAGAGTAAGAGGTAGACCAATTAGACGATGGCACCAAGAGATCCAGGAGTGCCTGGGTATGACTGTGGTGGAGGCTGGAGTTTTGGCAAGGGAACGAGTTTCTTTCAGACATACTGTGATGGGAGCGACGTTCTATAAAGGACATGCTTCATGATGATGATGAATTCAATATTTAGAACTAAGTCCTCAAGACTGTATTTTGGAATAAACTGGAAACTTTCAAAATGACCTTTCTTCCATGTCTCTGTTTCGACTTGCGTGAGCAATGAGGATGTAACTTGAGCAAGTGAACCACCCATTAATAAAGTTATGTCCCCTAGATGTAGCTCTTCTTTTAAGAGTCTGAGATTAAAATTATTTGGCACTTTTAGTCAGAATAGAGCTTTTGGGCTCTATGTTGACGCGGTAACCAGGTGTAAGGAATGATTGTTAATAAAAGTTATGTGAAGTGTGATCACATAAACAATTACATCTATTTTCAGTCCACACGTCGTTAGACTTCGTGGCGAGGTGCGACCTCCTTTGTTTCATAATTTTTTCGCAGGTGAAAATCCACAGGTGACTTGCCAGGTAAATCACAGCATCTGTTAGCCCCTGGAATATACGATCGCCTATTTTTGGGACTGATGGAGTGGAAGCGTAAATAAGAGCAAGTTAGACCCTCAGTATGTCAGGCGTCACCTACGTCGCTCCTCTATCCACATAACCAAAACCTGATGCTAAAGCCCACACAGCCCCTTTTTTGCGACATATTCTTTGTGGGGCGAACATCCCTAGAATAATTTGAGTAGATTTTTAACCTGAATTTTGCCCTAGCAGCGGCCTACTCTTTTCGACTTCCAACTACTAAGGTATTTTAACGTGCGCGCCACTGCCCACGGGTGTCTGATCTCACTACTTGGAGATCAGGGGAAATATTGACCAGTTGATCCATGTGAAAAAAATCTCAGTGTCTACCGTGATCTGAACCATCGACCACCAGCACCCGAGGCGAACGCCTTACCTAGAGACCACTGGGTCCCCCGAACAAGTATATAATGATAACACAAGAGCTTTAAATACATTATTTTTGCTGCCAATCCATAAAAAGTGTCGAGCCACCAAAAGTGCCGATCCACAAAAAGCGCCAATCCACCAAAAGTGCTGATCCACCAAAAGTGCCGATCCACCAAAAGTGCCGATCCCCCAAAAATGCCGATCCACCAAAAGTGCCGATCCACCAAAAGTTCCGATCCACAAAAAGTGTCAATCCACCAAAAGTGCCGATCCAACAAAAGTGCCGATCCACCAAAAGTGCCGATCCACAAAAAGTGCCAATCAACCAAAAGTGCCGATCCCCCAAAAGTGCCGATCCACAAAAAGTGCCGATCAACCAAAAGTGCCGATCCACCAAAACTGCCGCCGAACTGTAGAGCTGTTGTACATCTGCTGTGTTTAAGAACCTCCTGGTCCAATGAGGTTTCAACCACGCTGCTCTAGCCACGCCAGCCACTCGCATTGCTCAGTTTGAATTAGATATGATACAATAATGGATATGTTATAGATGGCGAATGTTTAGGGTAGTGCATGGGGGTAGCAGCTACGCATGCATGAGCATATAATGTGTTAAACAAGGGTCATCTACAATAATGTTAATTTTAGTGGCGTCTAAACTTCGTAAGGAGCAAAATCAAGACAAGAAGAAGAAGAGGAGGAAGAGGAAGAAGAAGAAGATGACGGAAGAGGAAGAAGGAAGAAGTAAAAAGGGATAGGAAAAGGAAGAACGTGTAGAAGAAGACGAGGAAGAAAAAGAAAAAATAATGAAGAAACAAATAAGAGGAAGAAAAAGAAGAAAGGGAAAACGATGAAGGAGAAGCAGAAGAAGAAGTAGTCAAACAAGAAGAAAACGAAGAGTAAGAGGAAGAAAAAGAAGAAGAAGAAGAAGAAGAAGAGTAGAAAGGAAAGAACGAAGACGAACAAGAAGAAGACGAAGAAGAAGATAATTGCAGTGACACACAATCTTCCTCTCATAATCGTATTTTTTTCTTCCTTGACGCAATCGATTCTCAGATGTGCGTACTAATTTCATCCCAAATAAATCGAAGCAGAGACGCGCTGAAGATCAATTGTCGATACAGAGAAAGACTGACAAACCGCAGACGGACTGAAATAGAACGACAACTCCCGCTAGAGCAACAAGGGCTTTGTCAGAGACAGACCAACAAGTAAAAACACTTAACATTTCACAAAATAAACAACCATTGGACATGCGAACCGACAGAGACGCCCGACGGTAGCCATCTTTTTGGCAGAGAGTGGCAAGGAATGTTTGGATTGCGACGTGTCATTTAGGGAATGGTAGACCAAATGAAAATTGGAATATACTAACAAAGCAAAGTACGCCAGCTTAAAAAGGCCTTGGGCGAAGTGAAAGCCAAGAGAAGAGTAGTGATACAATGGATACCATCACACTGTGACATGAAAGGATACAGCAAACTGGTTGGCAAAGGAGGGAACAACACAAGAACAAAACGAACAAACAAACATCTTCCAAGCAATGAGGAAAGGTGACCAAACGAGAGAGAACTATCACTGTCTTGGTCGAACAGAACACGTGATACTGTTCCGCTTTAGAATGTGACATAACAGATTGAATAGACATTTGCACAGGCTAAAATTCGCTCCGTCGCAAATGTGTATGTGTGGGCAGGCAGCATGGACATCCAAACATATCCTGCAAGACACATATTGAGAACGGTCAGGGCTTGGTAGCGGGAGATTGAGAACGTTCAGGGCTTGGTAGCGGGAGATTGAGAACGTTCAGGGCTTTGTAGCGGGAGATTGAGAACGTTCAGGTCTTGGTAGCGGGAGATTGAGAACGTTCAGGTCTTGGTAGCGGGAGATTGAAAACGTTCAGGGCTTGGTAGCGGGAGATTGAGAACGTTCAGGGTTTGGTAGCGGGAGATTGAAAATGTTCAGGGCTTGGTAGCGGGAGATTGAAAACGTTCAGGGCTTGGTAGCGGGAGATTGAAAACGTTCAGGGCTTGGTAGCGGGAGATTGAGAACGTTCAGGGCTTGGTAGCGGGAGATTGAAAACGTTCAGGGCTTGGTAGCGGGAGATTGAGAACGTTCAGGTCTTGGTAGCGGGAGATTGAGAACGTTCAGGTCTTGGTTGCGGGAGATTGAGAACGTTCAGAGCTTGGTAGCGGGAGATTGAAAACGTTCAGGGCTTGGTAGCGGGAGATTGAAAACGTTCAGGGCTTGGTAGCGGGAGATTGAGAACGTTCAGGTCTTGGTAGCGGGAGATTGAGAACGTTCAGGTCTTGGTAGCGGGAGATTGAGAACGTTCAGAGCTTGGTAGCGGGAGATTGAAAACGTTCAGGGCTTGGTAGCGGGAGATTGAGAACGTTCAGGGCTTGGTAGCGGGAGATTGAGAACGGACGAAGAATACATGTTAGAGTTATGTCAATTGTTTAAGTTCTTTGCTTATTACTCGAACATTCATTCTTCTTTTCAATGTGTAACCATTTTTTTATGGCTTTCTAAGTCATGCTGACTGTTTTTTGGGGCGTCAAATGTGTAATATTGAAAGTTTATCTCAAATTGTAAACTAGCGACACAATGCATTCCGTTCTCCAGAATACACCCAGAATACACATGCAAAGCCATGTTCAGGACTTTGTATCGGGAGACTGAGAACGAACGCAAAAGAAGAAGAAAAATGATTACCTGCCTCATGGCAACATGGTTAATAGGCAATATGACGCATATCCCCATACCAAACTAAGAAATACAGAACAGATATCGAGGAATAGCGGGCACTGAAATTCTGCCTTTGCTTCAAAAAACCAAGACATGTGCTGCAAACAGCCAACGATTTGAATATTTAAATTCCTCCACACCCACCATATTCTCCGGATTTAGCTCCATCAGACTTTTTTCTTTTCCCAAATCTTAAAAAGACAGCTGAAAAGAAATCATTTTGACAGTGACAAAGATGTCACACTGGCTTGTGATAACTGGTTTAGATCGAAAAGTATGTTACTTTATTCTAAAAGTCTTTTCAACTTCACACAGAGATGGCACAAATGTATAAATTCAGGTGGTGGCTACATTGAGAAGGAATAAACACTGTGCCAAATTTCAACTTTCTCCTCGTAATCCTTCAAGGTCAGGGTACAGACTTCTGACAATCCCCGTGTGTATTAACATAACATCAACATTGCCGTTCCTTATATAACAAAACCAGATTCCATAAGAAGCAAACATAATAAATTTATTGGAAGTGTTTGTCCGATAGTCGTCTCCCTTCCAATAACGGAGCTGCATTTGCTGTTGAACGGATCATAATTTGTGTGATGGCCCCTCGCGTCGGATCGATATTCCCTGCCAGTTGTATGGACACAACAATTGATTGTAGTTATGCCCCCGGGGAAGGGGGGGGGGGGGAGAGATTGTTGGCCTTTTCAGATCCGAGCAATTTATTGGTGTCTTTTTTTTTGGGTAACATTTTCAAACGTAAAAATGCAGACATTTCAGCGTTTATGCCAAGTGTGTTTACAGGGCTGAGCAATTAAAAAAGTGTGATTCTCTGTAGTCGACGCGCAGTGTGCAGGCTCGGTTTTTGTTCACTGCTAATATAGTAGTATATGAGCCTCACTTTGGGATTGAACCAGTGTCTGCTTCGTTACGGGAGTCCAAGCCAGCTCAGCCACCCGGTTTTTTAGTTTGGTAACTGAATAACTCACCTTTAATTAGGAATCGAATTTTGATATTTTTTTATTTTCGGTAAAAAATAGTAAAGGTTATTATCTTTCAGCGAAATACGATAGCGTAAAGTCAAGTAATCCGGGTGGGACGCGGCCTGGGCTAGTGGTTAAATGACACGGCTCAACCTGAAGGTGCTGGGTTCGCTCTCCAACCATAGCGATGGCCGTTACCCTGAGGAAGCAAACCCTTAGAAAATGCAAGAGGAAGCAGACCGTTATATAAAATGCATGCCGACGTCGGATACAGTGGGCCGACAGGCGCAAAATAAAAATATAGTGCAAGGCACACTAGTCTAAAATTATAGAGAAATAAAATAACGCGAAAGCCAAACAAATAAAAGTTAGAAAAAAAAACGTAACCGGCAAAAAAGCCGGGGTCGGTGGCGCAATGACCGTCCATGACCAAGGTTGGTGGTAGAACGGTCTAGGCAACCAGAGAAAGTCACTCCCTGGCTGTCCATGACCAAGGTAGGTGGTAGAGTTCCATGCTGTATACAGGACTGATGAAGAGGTCACGATGTCTCAAGCAATTGTTAAGTTTGTGGTCTTGAAGGCGACTACACAGGGAGGGCGGGGGCGGTCTTTCATCATCTCTATTTTCTATGGGCGGATCTTGGTTATTATTCCAGCTTCCTGTGGGCTCCTGCCCTTTCGCCCAATGCCATTTAGTGGTGTCTGCGAGTGGTTTTCAGCTGTTTGGTTCCGTACACATTGTTCCATTAGTCTGGACACGGAGGAAGAAGTTCTTTCCTAACACCGGCAATGGCCGGGCATTCAAAAAGATGATGTTCTACAGTTTCATAGGGATGTGTCCACAGCCGGCACTCTGGAGTATGTTCTGGTTGGGTTCTGTTCAACAGTTTCATAGGGATGTGTCCACAGCCGGCACTCTGGAGTATGTTCTGGTTGGATTCTGTTCAACAGTTTCATAGGGATGTGTCCACAGCCGGCACTCTGGAGTATGTTCTGGTTGGATTCTGTTCAACAGTTTCATAGGGATGTGTCCACAGCCGGCACTCTGGAGTATGTTCTGGTTGGATTCTGTTCAACAGTTTCATAGGGATGTGTCCACAGCCGGCACTCTGGAGTATGTTCTGGTTGGATTCTGTTCAACAGTTTCATAGGGATGTGTCCACAGCCGGCACTCTGGAGTATGTTCTGGTTGGATTCTGTTCAACAGTTTCATAGGGATGTGTCCACAGCCGGCACTCTGGAGTATGTTCTGGTTGGATTCTGTTCAAGTGACTGTTAAGTTGTATGTGTTGAGTGCGAAGTTGTGGTTGGATTCTGTTCAACTGGCTGTTAAGTTGTATGTGTTGAGTGCGAAGTTGTGGTTGGATTCTGTTCAACTGGCTGTTAAGTTGTATGTGTTGAGAGCTGTCAGAAAATGGTGCTTTGATCTCTCCTTTTCATTAGGTTGATGTTGTCTTTGGCTTGGCCATTCGTTTGTAGATTTCTCTCCCAGTATTCCTACTTCTTCTTTTCCTTCGTTTGTTCTCAATCTCCCGCTACCAAACCCTGAAAGGGCTTAAGTAGCAGAATGTAGTCCAGTGAACGGAATGCGTTGTGTCGTAGTTTACAGCTTGACTGCGATATTTGCACCTTTCGGTCCAACACATTCGACTTCAGCAAGCATTTTTTGAGTACCGGGTTAGCATTCCCTCTTCAATCCCTTCTCCTTAGCCAGTCTGTCCTGCTGCAGCCTATTATCCAGGATCACCACGTAGAGGTGTAGAAGGGTCTTGGCTGCTCTGGTTCGCTGGCCCTGACGCTAGCAGTCAGCTATGGGTCGTTGACCACTGCAGTTCATGCGCTTCTCAGCGTCTTGATCCCTCCCAGTATTCCTATTGCCCATCTATTCAAGAAAGCCTCTTTTGTCCGCAGTTTTCAGTAGTTGTTTGACTGCCTGTAGGGTTATTGGTGTACGCTGGCATCCAGATCGTCTTGAGAGAGGCTGACTACCTGACCACAAGAAAGATTGGCAGAATTAAATTTAATTTTTTTGGTCGAATACGGAAAGGTAATATGAGTGCACGTTTATACGGAACATGATGATGATTTCAAGTGTCGTCTTCCGTACCGAAGGTTCGCTACAATTGACCTACAACATCCTGTTTCTTGCATTGATGATACATTCCGACAGAAAGTCATTAGCCAATCTCTTGATGATGCCGTCCTGCTAACATCGCCGTCTTCCTTCAGCCCGCCTCTCCTCAAACCTGCCAATCTCTTGAGGATGTCGTCCTGCTAACATCGCCGTCTTCCTTCAGCCCGCCTCTCCTCAAACCTGCCAATCTCTTGAGGATGTCGTCCTGCTAACATCGCCGTCTTCCTTCAGCCCGCCTCTCCTCAAACCTGCCAATCTCTTGAGGATGTCGTCCTGCTAACATCGCCGTCTTCCTTCAGCCCGCCTCTCCTCAAACCTGCCAATCTCTTGAGGATGTCGTCCTGCTAACATCGCCGTCTTCCTTCAGCCCGCCTCTCCTCAAACCTGCTAATCCAGAACGTTTTCAGTAGAGGATCGTGCTTTTATAAACGACCAGCGTATTTCTTCCTTCCTCTCCTACTGCCTCCCCCTCCTTCCCTCCCTCCTCATCCGCCTCCTCCCTTCATCCCCCTCATCTTCTTCCTCCTCCTCCCTCCCTCCTTCTTCCTCCTTTCTTCATCTTTTTCTTCCTTCTTTCTTCGTTCATATTCCTTCTTTCTTCTTCTCCTTTCTGCTTCTTTCTTTTTCTTTCTTCCTCCTCTTTTTTTTCTTCTTCATTTTCCTTCCTTCTTCTTCTTTCCTTCCTTCTTATTCTTCCTTCTTTCTTTTTCTCTTTTCCTTCTTTTCTCGTTCCTCTTTCTTCCTTCTTTATTTCTTCTTCTTCTTCTTGGTTTCTTTTTCCTCATCTTCTTCTTTCTCTTCTCGATCTTTTTAAACATTCTTTTTCCTAAAACAAACAAGTTAGCCTTCCACTAGACAACCCGTGCCAGAGTCAGACACGGAGACGAGACCAACACAACACACACACAAACAAAGCATTGCTCGAACCCAGCCCACTAAGCAGAGACATGTACCCGGCTACTACCTACTCCCACGCCGTTATAGCCGCACAGGTGGACTAAGACTAACACTGTTGGGGTTATTATACGGTCATCCGTTGGGATCTTATAGAAAAGAAAGAAGTAAACATAAACACGCGAACATACAACTACTCTAAGGCAGATGTTAAGAAGATGAAAGAGGCAGCGAACCACATAATATGGACAGATATTGTCGGAGGAACAGATGTTGAACAAGAGTGGGATAATTTTAAAACAGTTCTAAAAAGGCTAAAAGAGGACTGTGTTCCATTTAGGGAGATAAAACCCAAGCGTAAAAAGTGGATAACTAGATTTGTAGTGAAATGTAGAAAAGCTGACATGTGGATGTGAAAGCTGGAAGACAACAAAAACACTGGAAAACAAACTAAATGTATTTGAAAATAAATGATCAAGAAAATTATAGAATATACTTATCACTCGATAAGAACAGAGACAAACTAAATATACGCTGGGACCAGTTCATAACTAATGAATCGACAAGAACAGAGACAAACCAAATATTCGTGTCGACCATAATCCGGAAAAAAACGATGGACATACATCGGACATGTCCTTAGAATGAACAAAAACCGTCTTCCATTGCAAACACTCGAATGGTAAAGAGGGAGACCCAAGGAAACACTCAGAAAAACAATCATCCGAGAGGGCTCAACTCTGGGCCTGAGCACTATACAAGATCTAAGAACAGTGGCGTCACAGATCCAACTGGAGGTCGTTTGTTTCTGCCTTATACGCGCAAAGAACATAGACAGATAGGGGAGATAACATGGGGGAAAAACCCAACATAATTCTGACGATAATATCCCTTTGTGCTGTTTACTATTCAAGATGGAATAAGAGATGATTGTTACCTCAGAATTAAATCTGGCTACTACGACTTCACGATTTCAACTTAATATTATGGGGCTGCAATGTACGAGGAAGATCGAGTGGTAGATGGATAGATGACAAACAAAAAATCTTGCATTAACAACATATAAATGTAACAAAAACAGGCACAGTTCATTTGGGCCAAGAACATAATTATCATCTTCACGATACTAATTAATGAGTTTGACAATACTAATGAGTGTCACGATACTAACTAATGAGTGTCACGATACTAACTAATGAGTGTCACGATACTAACTAATCAGTTTTCCCGAAACTAACTAATGAGTGTCATGATACTAACTAATCAGTTTCCTGATACTAACTAATGAGTGTCACGATACTAACTAATCAGTTTTCCCGATACTACCTAATGAGTGTCACGATACTAACTAATGAGTGTCACGATACTAACTAATCAGTTTCCTGATACTAACTAATGAGTGTAACGATACTAACTAATGAGTGTCACGATACTAACTAATCAGTTTCCTGATACTAACTAATGAGTGTCACGATACTAACTAATGAGTGTCACGATACTAACTAATCAGTTTCCTGATACTAACTAATCAGTGTCACGATACTAACTAATGAGTGTCACGATACTAACTAATCAGTTTCCTGATACTAACTAATGAGTGTCACGATACTAACTAATGAGTGTCACGATACTAACTAATCAGTTTCCTGATTCTAACTAATGAGTGTCACGATACTAACTAATCAGTTTTCCCGATACTAACTAATCAGTTTCGCGATACTAACTAATCAGTTTTCCCGATACTAACTAATCAGTTTCCCGATACTAACTAATCAGTTTCACGATACTAACTAATCAGTTTCTCGATACTAACTAGTCAGTTTCTCGATATCCGATACTAGCTAATCAGTTTCTCGATACTAACTACTAACTAATCAGTTTCGTGAAACTAACTAATAAGTTTCGCGATGCTAACTACTAACTAATGAGTTTCGCGATACTAACTACTAACTAAAAAGTTCCGCGATACTAACTAATCATTTTCACGATACTTACTACAATCTAATTAGTTATTAAATTCACTTTCAAAATGCATTGCTTCAGGATAAAAGTATTCACTTTCAAAAATACCACTTTCTCACCATTCTCTGAGCAAAACTGGATCTGTTTACGGTCGATTGGGATTCTTGGAAGCTACTATTTACTTGAAGAGTCAATATGCTGCACGAACATAACACACAATCTGACATATAGTCTTTTCTATTGCTGTGTCCATGATGTTCGTCCATCACAGGAGATGAAGACCACTTTCCTTGTCCAGCCGTGTGGACAGTCTTTTCTCTTGCTGTCTCCGCTGAAATGGGTGACTTACACTTACTTTAGTAAGGAAGAAACTGCGCATTTTGTCAACCTTACTCTCTAGTCCCGAGCTACCTTTGATCAGTGGCAAGATATTATCGAGACGACTGGAGATAGCTCAGGAGTCAGAATTTTTCTCAGGGTTTACTCCCGAAGCTTTTCTTGTAAACAGGTATCCCACAAGGTAGCGGCGAGCATGCAGAGATATATAGATACCGGCAGGCAGATAATTTACAGACGGACACATATCTCCAAGCTACGCACTAGACACATACCTCCAAGCTACACACTAGACACATACCTCCAAGCTACACACTAGACACATACCTCCAAGCTACACACTAGACACATACCTCCAAGCTACACACTAGACACATATCTCCAAGCTACACACCAGACACATACCTCCAAGCTACACATTAGACACATACCTCCAAGCTACACACTAGACACATACCTCCAAGCTACACACTAGACACATACCTCCAAGCTACACACCAGACACATACCTCCAAGCTACACACTAGACACATACCTCCAAGCTACACACCAGACAGACACATACCTCCAAGCTACACACCAGACACATACCTCCAAGCTACACACTAGACACATACCTCAAAGCTACACACCAGACACATACATTCAAGCTACACACTAGACACATAACTCCAAGCTACACGCTTGACACATACCTCCAAGCTACACACTAGACACATACCTCCAAGCTACACACTTGACACATACATCCACGCTACACACTAGACACATACCTCCAAGTTACACACCAGACAGACACATATGTCCAAACTACACACCATACATACATCTCAAATAAAAACAACAACTACAGCAAACAGGAGAAACACTTACCCAGATCAGGTGGATCAACATCGCAAAACTCGAATGTTTCAGATTGACTCGATCCAGAAGCTGACACATTTTCCTGGCGTAATCTGTTCTGGTCGATAACAGATGACTTTTTGATAATATCCGCTATTCGCCGAAGGTAGACTTCGTTCATGACTTCTTCGTATTCTGAGGGGGTGTAGAGACACGAGGCTATCAGTATTATATCTCTCTCCGATAGAGAGGGATTCATTGGTAAATAATCTAGTCAGTCAGTCAGTCGGTTAGTTAGTTGCTGCTTACATCAGGATCAGCGAACCAAAACTGACTTATGTTCTCCTCCAAATGCCGGTCCTGGAAACAGCCTGCACTAGTCCCAAGTGTATGCTGACCAACGGATAAGGATCACAGGAGGAAGTCAGAAGCGGCACTCTAAACAACCAGCTGAAATCAGAGGTGTTGGACTGAAAGGCGCTGATATCGCATCCTCGTTGTGAAATACGACACAACGGCCTTTTCATGAAGAAGAAAAACAAGAAAAAGAAGGACAAAAAACAAAAAAAGAAGAAGAAAACCTTGCTTTATTAGTGAACCAGAAAAAGACGGATCCAATGTCTTATAAAGATTCTAACTTGTGTGGATGAGACGATGAGGCTAACGTCTGGTCAGGCAAAACACACTGACCAGAGAATGTTAGCCAGGGTCAGGAGAAATATACTGGTCACGACCCTCACCTGACGGGACGATGAGGCTAACGTCTGGTCAGGCAAAACACACTGGTCAGAGAATGTTAGCCAGGGTCAGGAGAAACAAACTGGCCACGACCCTCACCTGACGGGACGATGAGGCTAACGTCTGGTCAGACAAAACAAACTGGCCAGAGAATGTTAGCCAGGGTCAGGAGAAATATACTGGCCACGACCCTCACCTGACGGGATGATGAGGCTAACGTCTGGTCAGGCAAAACACACTGATCAGAGAATGTTAGCCAGGGTCAGGAGAAATATACTGGCCACGACCCTCATAGGACCTCCTCGTTGGTCGTCCTGGAAACGGGCTGTTGTCGAGGACAACAGTCTGGCTAACAAGATGAGGTTCGACGTGATCTCCGTAGTAGTGAGCGACACGCAGATAAGACCACCCATAGCACTACCGGCTGGAGGATCCCAGTCCACCTTCGTCAGCACGCTCGGGATGTGAGGAAAGCTACTGCAACCCGCCACTTAAAACCCGTTTCAGGCCGTACTTAAGAGTAACCTACTCATTGTGGGCATTGGAAACAACAACAGCTCGTGTCCATAAATCAATGGCGTCATACCCTAACTGTTCGACCCTTTCTTGTGTACAATGGAGTTCAACAAGAAAACAAAATCGGTTTGTAATCCGCTCGTATATTCAGCAGTGACAATTTATTTAAATGGTCAATATAGGCCGGGAATTTGTGAAGTCGACGTGCAGTGTGCGTGATAGGCTTTTATTCGATGTCTGGCATGAACAACACATGCTCTGCCAGCGTTCTGAACCCGTTCCCACTTGTTGAGGACTCAGATCGTATTCAAACCTTATGGCCAGTTTCTCGAAAAGGGAATGAACTAAATAAAAACACTTAAGCTATTTATTCAAACCTATCTCCCCTTTACTCTAATGCATGAGCAATTGGCGTTAATTGGCTATGGTTATATTGGCATTGTATTTATGTGTGGGTAGGTTGGTGGGTTGGTGAGTTGTGTGGTGGGTGGGTAGGTGGGTTGTTTGGTGGGTTGGTGAGTTGGTTGGTGGGTGGGTGGGTTGGTGAGTTGTGTGGTGGGTGGGTAGGTGGGTTGGTTGGTGGGTTGGTGGGTTGGTGAGTTGGTTGGTGGGTGGGTGGGGTGGTGAGTTGTGTGGTGGGTGGGTAGGTGGGTTGGTTGGTGGGTGGGTTGGTGAGTTGTGTGGTGGGTGGGTAGGTGGGTTGGTTGGTGGGTGGGTTGGTTCTTGGGTTGGTGAGTTGGTTGGGGGGTGGGTGGGTTGGTGGGTAGGTGGGTTGGTTAGGTTGGTTGGTGGGTAAGTAGGTTGGTGGGTAAGTAGGTTGGTTGGAATTGGGTTGGTTGGTGGGTTGGTAGGTGGGTTGGTTGGTGGGTGGGTTGGTTGGTGGGTAGGTAGGTTGATTGGTTGGTTGGTTGGTCGGTGGATTTAGGTAGGTTTGTTGGTGGATTTAGGTAGGTTGGTTGGTGGGTAAGTAGGTTGATTGGTTGGTTAGTGGGTAGGTAGGTGGGTTGGTGAGTAGGTTGATTGGTTTGTGGGTGGGTGGGTGCGTATGTGGGTTGGTTGGTGGGTTGGTAGGTAGGTGAGTTGATGGGTAAGTTGATTGATTGGTATTTGGGTGGGTTGGTAGGTGGGGTGATTTGTTGGTAGGTGGGTAGGAAAGTGAGTTGGTAGGTGGGTTGATTTGTTTGTAGATGGGTTGGTTGGTGGGTTAGTGGGAGGGTTGGTAGGTTGGTTGATTTGTTGATCAGTGTGTGGGTTATGGGTAGATTGGTAGGTGGGTTGTGTGTGGGTAGGTTGGTAGATGGGTTGGTTGGTGGGTAGGGCTATATGTAGGTGGGTAGGTGGGTGGGTAGGTGGGTTGGTAGGGCTATATGTAGGTTTGTAGGTGGGTGGGTAGTTAGGTAGGTGGGTAAGTGGATAGGTAGATTGGTAGGTAGGTAGGTGGGTAATCCACTGAGGAAACAAGGGCTCGTCGTAGCAAATGCCAATGTACGCGTTGCGTAGTTGAGTCACTGGCTGTATGCAGTGAAGATGAGATCTTTACGATTTGGTTAAGTCAGGTGGTTACACTGATCTAAACAGAGAGGGTTCTCGCCATTCCTGGATGTCATTGGACTGTTTTTCGCGCAAGCTTCCCGGGACGTCTTTTGAGAGGTTGTATTATACTAGACTATAGTCTCCCGTACAATGGCTGTCTTATATTGTTGGTCTGTGTGTCTTTCTCAAGTGTTGATGTCTTAGATAGTTGGTCTGTGTGTCTCTCTCAAGTGTTGATGTCTTAGATCATTGATCTGTCTGTCTTTCTCAACTGTTGGTGTCCGTACATTAGAAGTCTTGCGTCGTTGATATGTGTGTCTCTCTTACCTGTTGGCGTCTTAGATCATTGGTCTGTCTTTTTCTCTTACCTGTTGATCTCTTGGATCGTTGGTCTATCTGTCTCTCTCACCTGTTGGTGTCTTGGATCGTTGGTGTGTCTGTCTCTCTGAACTTCTGCTGCCTCGTCTCTTCTGCTAAACGGAGTGCTTATATCAAGTATGTTATATTTTTTCCAATAGTGGTCTGCTTTATGTTCCCAGCCTCAATCCGAGCCGCCTAAATGCTTACTGTCTCAGTATGATTAGCGTGCGCTGACTTCTCCCATACTGGTGGAGCGTATTCCGCTGCGAAGAAACACAGAGCAATTGTCGATGACTTGAGGACAGGCAACCGTTTTTCCCATGTCGTGCGGGTAAGTCTGGCCATACTGTCTTTTGACCACACAGACTTTCGGTTTGATTTCTTGTCCATGTGTCTTAAAGGATCGCGAGTCTAGTTGACTACCAAAACTAATGACAACACACAGATGCATTGTTAGAAGACACAACACGCCAAAGAAGGCACGCAAATACTGACCTTGACCTCCAACGTATTCCTTGTCCTTCTTCCCCGAAACATGGACAAGAATGCAGATAACACTGAGAAGAACGCCCATCGCCACGAAACAGAACATCATACAGATCACAGCAGCAACCCTGTCATCATCCCCATCGACGGGCAGTCTACCGTCTTGGTAATGGGAGTCATAGTGGTTGCGGTAGATGCCATGTCTCCCTGTGGAAGTGGACATGATGGGTTCTGGAGAATGGGAGGAAACAGGGTGGTGCACTTGGAGGATAGAATGGACGAACTAAAACATCACGCTCGTGGTGTTGTTTCGACGTTGGTGTTGCTGGTGTTGGTGTTGTTAGTGTTGTTGTTTCGATGTTGGTGTTGCTGATGTTGTTGTTGTAGATGTTTCGATGTTAGTGTTGTTGTTTCGATGTTGGTATTGCTGGTGTAGGTGTTGTTAGTGTTGTTGTTTCGATGTTGGTGTTGCTGATGTTGTTGTTGTAGATGTTTCGATGTTGGTGTTGCTGGTGTAGGTGTTGTTAGTGTTGTTGTTTCGATGTTGGTGTTGCTGATGTTGTTGTTGTAGATGTTTCGATGTTGGTGTTGCTGGTGTTGGTGTTGTTAGTGTTGTTGTTTCGACGTTGGTGTTGCTGGTGTTGTTAGTGTTGTTGTTTCGATGTTGGTGTTGCTGGTGTAGGTGTTGTTTTTGTTTCGATGTTGGTGTTGGTGTTTGTTGGTGTTGTCGGTGTTAATGTTGCTGTTTTGATGTTGGTGTTGTGTTTTTTGTTTCGATGTTGGTGTTGGTGTTTGTTGGTGTTGTTATTTCGATGTTGGTGTTGCCGGTGTTGGTGTTGTTGTTTCGATGTTGGTGTTGCTGGTGTTGGTGTTGTTGCTGTTTCGATGTTGGTGTTGTTGCTGTTTCGATGTTGGTGTTGTTGTTGTTGGTGTTGTTGTTGTTGTTTGTGTTATTGTTTCGATGTTGTTGTTGTTGGTGTTGTTCGTGTTTGCAAATACCAAGAATGAGTAGGTAACTATTTTGTACGTCCTAACACGGACGTCAATTGGCGGGTTGCAGTAGCTTTCCTCACATTCCGAGCTCGCTGATGAAAGTGGACCGGTCTCCTCCAGGCGGTTGTGCTACGCTTCACTTTATCTGTGTGTCACTCAGTACTACGTGGATCACGTCGATCCCCCCTCACCCATTAGACTGCCATGAAAACAAACCGTTTCCATCCATGGTTACTAGGAAGCCGAGGTGAGGGCCATGCCTGACGGGTGTGATGTACCTAACCAGACGTTTCCCTTTCTGCGCCTTGTTGTTGTTGTTATTGTCGATGTTGTTGTTGCTCTTATTGATGTTGTTGTATATATTGTTGGTGATCGTTATGATTTTGGTGTTTATGTTGTTGTTGGTATATTGTTTTTATCGTTGTTACTGTTGTTGTTGTAGCCGATGTTGGTGGTGTTTGGTGTTGATGTTGCTATTGTTTTTGTTGTTGTTGTTCTCGTTATTGTTCTTGTTGTTGTTGTTCTCGTTATTGTTCTTGTTGTTGTTGTTCTCGTTATTGTTCTTGTTGTTGTTGTTCTCGTTATTGTTCTTGTTATTGTTGTTCTCGTTATTGTTCTTGTTCTTGTTGTTCTCGTTATTGTTCTTGTTCTTGTTGTTCTCGTTATTGTTCTTGTTGTTCTCGTTATTGTTCTTGTTGTTGTTGTTCTCGTTATTGTTCTTGTTATTGTTGTTCTCGTTATTGTTCTTGTTGTTGTTGTTCTCGTTATTGTTCTTGTTGTTGTTGTTCTCGTTATTGTTCTTGTTGTTGTTGTTCTCGTTATTGTTCTTGTTGTTGTTGTTCTCGTTATTGTTCTTGTTGTTGTTGTTCTCGTTATTGTTCTTGTTGTTGTTGTTCTCGTTATTGTTCTTGTTGTTGTTGTTCTCGTTATTGTTCTTGTTGTTGTTGTTCTCGTTATTGTTCTTGTTGTTGTTGTTCTCGTTATTGTTCTTGTTGTTGTTGTTCTCGTTATTGTTCTTGTTGTTGTTGTTCTCGTTATTGTTCTTGTTGTTGTTGTTCTCGTTATTGTTCTTGTTGTTGTTGTTCTCGTTATTGTTCTTGTTGTTGTTGTTCTCGTTATTGTTCTTGTTGTTGTTGTTCTCGTTATTGTTCTTGTTATTGTTGTTCTCGTTATTGTTCTTGTTGTTATTGTTCTTGCCGATGTTGTTAGTGTTGATGTTCATGATGTATTGTTAGTTTTGTTGTCGTTGTTGTTGCTGATGTTGCTGTCCAGCTGTTGGAAACAACTAAACTAGAATTTAATTGTTAGCCCTGAGGACGTATCCGTTGGGGCAGGTTACATCGGCTCTTCTTATTTCCCAAGGCGTATTGACGAAAGAGGACGCAGGTCCAACCCGGCTGTAGTGCAAAGCTAACTTCTTCATAAAGTCACCATACGGGGATCACAGTGAGAACTCCTACCAGCTGCTCAGACTGCTGCCTCACAGCTTGTTCCCAGGAGATGGACCAGAATGTATGATTGGATCTGAACCAGCACACTAATTGACACGGGCGGAACATCTGCTAGCGTTACCAACTGTACGTAACTTAACTTCTTTATACTGGTTTAGAAGACTCTACATAGTCTGTATACAATCAGTTTCTTGGAGGGTGGTTAAACCGACGTTCGAGTCCATCTTAGTAGACTCAAATACTAGAGCTAAGTAGACCCGCAGCCAGTTAGGCGCCATCTATAGCTGCTATTAACAAACTTCTTGGGTAAAGATGCAAACAACTTGGATATATTTTTAACTTGAATTTTGTCCGGTGAGCGGCCGTTAAGTCTACTATTTTCAATTTCGATTTGCAAATGAATTTTTAACGTGCTCGACACTGTACACGGGTGTCAGATCTCACTACGCAGAGATCAGGGAAAGTTTTAACCAGAAGATCCACATGAAAAACAATTCCGGTCACTACCGTAATTCAAACCTGCGACTTTCAGCACCCGATACGGACACCTTACTGGGTTACCACTGAGTCCACGCCCCCTCCCCCCCCCCCCAACCAATGTACAATGACCATACAATCTGACAAGGTTCGAGGCAAGACCAAAATGCGCAACGCAACCGTACGTACTTGACTATGCGGAAAACACTGTGCCTTAAATACAAATACGCGGGGGATATCCATGAATGTATGGATCGGTTTTCCACAGTATGTGAAAACGTCGGTCTAACCATCTCTATCACATAAACATAGGTCATATATCAACCGCCTTCAGACATGGCCTATTCAGAACCTTCAATCACGTTTCGCGGACACTGTTGAAAAAAATGTTAACTAATTCACGTACCTTTGACGGCACTTGATCCCAAGGTATTCACACAGATGATTAGGTTGAGTGTAAGAATAAATAGGGCGAGTGTGGCATTTGGTAGACTGCATAGTAAGGTGTGGGTTAGGCGAGGGATCAAAACTCAAACAAAATGGAGACCTACGCTGCAGTTCTACCTACCCTCTATCCATGTGAGACCTGGACCGTCTTTAGTCGCCATGCCGGAAAATTAAACCACTTCCTGATGAGCTGTCTGTGAAAACTATTGAGGATTAGATGGCAGGACATGGGGCCAAACACAGATGTGTTAGCGCGATCGGGCATGTCCAGTACACACTATGATATGTGCAGCACAGCTGAGATGGAATGGTCATGTGGTACGCGTGTTGGATCAACGTCTAACAGAAGAGATCCTCTATGATGAACAGCAGGATGGCAAGAGAGCAAGCGATAGGCAGCGGACACGGTACACACTTAAGAGGTCACTGATCGAGTGCAGTATTAACCCCGATGACCGGGAAAGAAACGCAACCAATCGCACAGTATTGGCGCAATATGTTTAGAGACATGAGTCATCAAGAATAGATGAGATCATCCAGAGACATGAGGAATCAAGAATAGATGAGGCCATCCAGAGACATGAGGAATCAAGAATAGATGAGACCATCCAGAGACATGAGGAATCAAGAATAGATGAGGCCATCCAGAGACATGAGTCATCAAGAATAGATGAGACCATCCAGAGACATGAGTCATTAAGAATAGATGAGACCATCCAGAGACATGAGGAATCAAGAATAGATGAGACCATCCAGAGACATGAGGCATCAAGAATAGATGAGACCATCCAGAGACATGAGGCATCAAGAATAGATGAGACCATCCAGAGACATGAGGAATCAATAATAGATGAGGCCGTCCAGAGACATGAGGCATGGAGAATAGATGAGACCATCCAGAGACATGAGGCATCAAGAATAGATGAGGCCGTCCAGAGACGATCGCTCCGCAAGCCTGCTCACATCAACCCTTCTTCAACTTCAATGCCAGGAGATCTCTAATTTCCGTGTACCAAGAGCGACAGACAATTCAAGGATCAGATTATTTAGCCATCTCCGAACTCATGTGAACAATGATTGCTGACAAAGTGGTCCTCATCAATCATGCAATGTCAGAATCAAAATAATCTTCTTCTTCTTTGCGTTCGGTTTCGTATGCTCGTTGTATGCCACCAGATGGGATCCCTCAGTGAAGTGACACGTCAGTAGCAGGTCCTCAATGGTTCCCCACAGTTTGTCTTGTATGTTTCTTTCCTCGGGCCAGGTCTTCTCACGGGAGTCTTGGTACAATGGACATGTTTGCAGGATGTGTTCTGGAGTCTGGGCTCCTCTCTGACATGTACATTGTGCAGTCTGTGCTGCTTTCATGTTATGCATGTCTGCATTTAGTCTGCAATGACCTGTTCTGAGGTGGAAAATTGTGGTAAACTGATTCCTATTCAGTCTATTGATTGGGTCCTGTGCGTATTTGCTGTTTTTTCTCTTTCCACAGTTGTTCATATTTGTGTGTGTATGTGTGCCCTGACTTCTGGCGGTGAATGGGTTGTTGTCACAAAATAATAATTACCCCTTCTCGCACCCATCCCCATTGCACTCTTTACCTGCTCTCCGAGCAATTCATTCATTCCTCTTTCCATCTATCTCTTCAACCCTCCCATAGTTTCCCTCTACTAACTTGCTCCAACCTTCCATGAGAAGAGTGCTATTTGCGTTTCTCGTTTTCCTTTCTTTTAATGAGGATATATTGAAACTGACACCATAATAAAGTGAAATGTATATATCACGCCTAGGAATGGAACCACAGCCTTCTAGCACCACAGGCGAGGAGCACACCTCTAGACTACCCTGCCAACACAAAATAAAAAATAAATTACAAAATTAAAATACAAAATTAAAAATAGAGTAACGGAAAGTAAGTATCTAGTGTTGGTTTGTTATGACTTCGCTGGCAGACAGAAACGCGTTTATTTTCGTACAACATGATCTCGCTGAGCTGTAAATTCATTCGATTTTTCGGCAAGGAAATAAACAAACCGCAGCTGTTTACCAATGCCCACTATTAATTTACTGTGCTACGATTTTATGAAAATATCACCAAAATAGAATGTAATGAAGTAAACAGAGTGAGTTGTTGTTGTTTGTTTGTTGTTGAATGCCCAAAATGAGTAGGTTACTCTTTTGTGCTCCATGAATAGGACATTAAGTGGCGAGTTTTAGTAGCTTCCTTCACATCTATAACTGCAACCGTTGGAAGAGAAGTTAGGGCCCACAATGGTGTAACCGCCGCTGAAGAACGGGTCATCTAGTAATCACATTCTCAGACTCTGGGTAAATTAAACGAACAAGAACTAAGAGTACCATGTCTCACCTGACACTAACATTACTCCTGGCTTCCATTACGCGGACTTCTAACTGTGCTTCAGTGGATTCTCGAAGATCTGAACGAATTTAAGAGAGTGAAAGGAACCAGTATATTCTCAACCCCTTACCGAGCTTAAGAGAGTGAAAGGAACCAGTATATTCTGAACCCCTTACCGAGTTTAAGAGAAAGAAAGGAACCAGTATATTCTGAACCCCTTACCGAGTTAAAGAGAAAGAAAGGAACCAGTATATTTTTAATCCCTTACCGAGTTTAAGAGAATGAAAGAACCAGTATATTCTGAACCCCTTACCGTGTTTAACAGAATGAAAGGAACCAGTATATTCTGAACCCCTTACCGAGTTTAAGAGAATGAAAGGAGCTGCAGTTGATTTTCCAACCCCTTACCGAGTTTAAGAGAATGAAAGGGGCTGCAAGTTGATTCTCCAACCCCTTACCGAGTTTAAGAGAATGAAAGGGGCTGCAGTTGATTCTCCATTCTCTTACCGAGTTTTTAGTAATTTAATTGTAAGTGATATTTGGTGGATTGGATAACGTTTAGGGACCATTCATAACAAGTCCAAAGACCAAAAGAACGCTATGGAGACATAGGTAGCAGATCTCCTACATAAAATTACTTTAACTTTCCCTTCTGCTCGAAACAAAAATGTCAGAAGTGATTTATGTATAGAGTGAAGTAACTTAATTGATTAACTGAATTGGCCGTCCCAGTAAACAAATCTACTTATGTAACTTGTAACACTTTGTTGATATGTGCTGTTTTTATGGTTCGCGCTGTAAATGCTAATTTTGTTTGTGAATGCTTCCGAAGCAATAAATTGGATTTATGAGGTGATATGTTGGTTAAGTTGGTTGTTTTGTGGGAGTTGGCAAGGTGTTTGATGGGGCGACTAGGAGAGAGAGGAGGAGAGGAGGAGAGAAGGAGAGAAAGAAGGAGAGAGAGGAGGAAAGAAGGAGAGAGAGAGAGAGAGAGGGAGAGAAGGAGAGAGAGGAGGAAATAAGGAGAGAGAGGAGAGAAGGAGAGAGAAAAGGAAAGAAGGAGAGAGAGAGGAGAGAGGAGAGAGAGAGAGGAGGAAAGAAGGAGAGAGAGAGAGAGAGGAGAGAGAGGAGGAGAGAAGGAGAGAGAGAAGGAGAGAGGGGTGGAAAGAAGGAGAGAGAGAGAGAGGAGAGAGAGAGAGAGAGAAGGAGAGAGAAAAGGAGAGAGAGAAGCAGAGAGAGAAGGAGAGAGAGAAGGAGAGAGAGAAGGAGAGAGAGGAGGAAAGAAGGATAGAGAAGGAGATGAGGAAAGAAGGAGAGAGAGAGAGAAGGAGAGAGAGGAGAGAGGAGGAAAAAAGGAGAGAGAGAGAGAAGGAGAGAGAGGAGAGAGGAAGAAAAAAGGAGAGAGGAGAGAGGAGGAAAGAAGGAGAGAGAGAGAAGGAAAGAAGGAGAGGAGAGAGAGGAGGAAAGAAGGAGAGAGAGGAGATAGGAGGAAAAAAGGAGAGAGAGAGAGAGAGAGAGGAGGAAAGAAGGAGAGAGAGAGAGGAGGAGAGAAAGGAGAGAGAGAGAGGAGGAAAGAAGGAGAGAGAGAGAGAGGAGGAAAGAAGGAGAGAGAGAGAGAGGAGAGAGAGGAGGAAAGAATGAGAGGAGAGAGAGGAGGAAAGAAGGAGAGAGAGAGAGGAGGAAAGAAGGAGAGAGAGGAGAGGAGAGAGAGAGAGGAGAGAGGAAGAAAAAAGGAGAGAGAGAGAGAGAAGGAGAGAGAGGAGAGAGGAGGAAAAAAGGAGAGAGAGAGAGAGAGAGGAGGAAAGAAGGAGAGAGAGAAGGAGAGAGATGAGGAAAGAAGGAGAGAGAGGAGAGAGGAGGAAAGAAGGAGAGAGAGGAGAGAGGAGTAAAGAAGGAGAGAGAGAAGGAGAGAGAGGAGGAAAGAAGGAGAGAGAGGAGAGAGAGAGGAGAGAGAGAGAGGAGGAAAGAAGGAGAGAGTGAAGGAGAAAGAGGAGAGGAGGAAAGAAGGAGAGAGAGGAGAGAGAGGAGAGAGGAGGAAAGAAGGAGAGAGAGAGAGGAGAGAGGAAAAAAGGAGAGAGAGAGAGGAGAGAGAAGGAGAGGAAAGAAGGAGAGAGAGAGGAGAGAGAAGAGGAAAGAACGAGAGAGAGAGGAAGAGAGAGGAAAAAAGGATAGAGAGAGGGGAGAAGGAGAGGAAAGAAGGAGAGCGAGAGAAGGAGAGAAAGGAGGAAAGAAGGAGAGAGAGAAGGAGAGAGAGGAGAGAGGAGAGAGATAAGGAGAGAGAGGAGGAA
Source organism: Ariolimax columbianus (assembly GCA_036924085.1). Classification (NCBI taxonomy): domain Eukaryota; kingdom Metazoa; phylum Mollusca; class Gastropoda; order Stylommatophora; family Arionidae; genus Ariolimax; species Ariolimax columbianus. Next base: position 5,109,464 of record JAVGWX010000023.1, read on the forward strand.
AGAAGGAGAGAAGAGAGAGAAGGAGAGAGGAGGAAAGAAGGAGAGAGAGAAGGAGAGAGAAGAGAGGAGAGAGAGAAGGAGAGAGAGGAGGAAAGATGGAGAGAAGAGAGAGAAGGAGAGAGGAGGAAAGAAGGAGAGGGAAAAGGAGAGAGAGGAGAGAGAGAGGAGGAGAGAGGAGGAAAGAAAGAGAGAGAGGAGAGAGAGGAGGAAGAAGGAGAGAGAGGAGGAAAGAAGGAGAGAGATGAGAGAGGAGGAAAGAAGGAGAGAGGAGAGAGGAGGAAAGAAGGAGAGAGAGAAGGAGAGAGAGGAGGGAAGAAGGAGAGAGAGGAGAGAGAGAGGAGAGAGAGAGGAGGAAAGAAGGAGAGAGAGAAGGAGAGAGAGGAGAGAGAAGGAAAGAAGGAGAGAGAGGAGAGAGGAGGAAAGGAGAGAGAGAGAGGAGAGAGGAGGAAAGAAGGAGAGAGAGAGAGGAGAGAGGAGGAAAGAAGGAGAGAGAGAAGGAGAGAGAGGAGGAAAGAAGGAGAGAGGAGAGAGAGGAGAGGAGGAAAGAAGGAGAGAGAAGAGAGAGGAGGAAAGAATGAGAGAAGGAGAGACAGGAGGAAAGAAGGAGAGATAGAGAGGAGGAAAGAAGGAGAGAGAGGAGAGATAGGAGAGAGGAGGAAAGAAGGAGAGAGAGAGAGAGGAGGAAAGAAAGAGAGAGAGAGAGGAGAGAGAGGAGGAAAAGGAGAGAGAGAGAGGAGGAAAGAAGGAGAGAGAGAGAGAGGAGGAAAGAAAGAGAGAGAGAGAGGAGAGAGAGGAGGAAAGAAAGAGAGAGAGAGAGAGAGGAGAGAGGAGGAAAGAAGGAGAGAGAGAGAGGAGGAAAGAAGAAGAAAGAAGGAGATGAGAGAGAGGAGGAAAGAAGGAGAGAGAGAGGAGAGTGAGGAGGAAAGAACGAGAGAGAGAGAGAGGAGAGATGAAAAAAGGAAAGAGAGAGAGAGGAGAGAAGGAGAGGAAAGAAAGAGAGAGAGGAGAGAGAAGAGGAAAGAACGAGAGAGAGAGAGGAGAGAGGAAAAAAGGAGAGAGAGAGGAGAGAGAAGGAGAGGAAAGAAGGAGAGAGAGGAGAGAGAGAAGGAGAGAGAGGAGGAAAGAAGGAGAGAAGAGAGAGAAGGAGAGAGAGGAGGGAAGAAGGAGAGAGAGAGAGAAGGAGAGAGGAGGAAAGAAGGAGAGAGAGAGAGGAGAGAGGAAGAAAGAAGGAGAGAGAGAAGGAGAGAGAGGAGAGAGGAGGAAAGAAGGAGAGAGAGGAGAGAGAGGAGAGAGGAGGAAAGGAGAGAGAGAGAGAGGAGGAAAGAAGGAGAGAGATGAAAGAGGAGGAAAGAAGGAGAGAGGAGAGAGGAGGAAAGAAGGAGAGAGAGAGGGAAGAAGGAGAGAGAGAGGAAAGAGAGAGGAGAGAGAGAAAGGAGAGAGAGAGGAGGAAAGAAGGAGATAGAGAAGGAGAGAGAGGAGAGAGGAGGAAAGAAGGAGAGAGAGGAGAGAGAGGAGGAAAGGAGAGAGAGAGAGGAGAGAGGAGGAAAGAAGGAGAGAGAGAGAGAGGAGAGAGGAGGAAAGAAGGAGAGAGAGAAGGAGAGAGAGGAGGAAAGAAGTAGAGAGGAGAGAGAGGAGAGAGGAGGAAAGAAGGAGAGAGAGAGAGAGGAGGAAAGAAGGGGAGAGAGAGAGAGGAGAGAGGAGGAAAGAAGGAGAGAGAGGAGAGAGAGGAGGAAAGGAGAGAGAGAGAGGAGAGAGGAGGGAAGAAGGAGAGAGAGAGAGAGAGAGAGGAGAGAGGAGGAAAGAAGGAGAGAGAGAAGGAGAGAGAGGAGGAAAGAAGTAGAGAGGAGAGAGAGGAGAGAGGAGGAAAGAAGGAGAGAGAGAGAGAGGAGGAAAGAAGGAGAGAGAGAGAGGAGGAAAGAAGGAGAGAGAGAGAGGAGAGAGAGGAGGAAAGAATGAGATGAGAGAGAGGAGGAAAGAAGGAGAGAGAGAGAGGAGGAAAGAAGGAGAGAGAGAGAGGAGAGAGAGGAGGAAAGAATGAGAGGAGAGAGAGGAGGAAAGAAGGAGAGATAGGAGAGAGGAGGAAAGAAGGAGAGAGAGAGAGAGGAGGAAAGAAGGAGAGAGAGAGAGAGGAGAGAGAGGAGGAAAGAATGAGAGGAGAGAGAGGAGGAAAGAAGGAGAGAGAGAGAGAGGAGGAAAGAAGGAGAGAGAGAGAGAGGAGAGAGAGGAGGAAAGAATGAGAAGAGAGAGAGGAGGAAAGAAGGAGAGAGAGAGAGGAGGAAAGAAGGAGAGAGAGGAGAGGAGAGAGAGGAGGAAAGAATGAGAGGAGAGAGAGGAGGAAAGAAGGAGAGAGAGAGAGGAGGAAAGAAGGAGAGAGAGGAGAGATAGGAGAGAGGAGGAAAGAAGGAGAGAGAGAGAGAGAGGAGGAAAGAAGGGGAGAGAGAGAGAGGAGAGAGGAGGAAAGAAGGAGAGATAGGAGAGAGGAGGAAAGAAGGAGAGAGAGAGAGAGGAGGAAAGAAGGAGAGAGAGAGGAGGAAAGAAGGAAAGAGAGGAGGAAAGAAGGAGAGGAGAGAGAGGAGGAAAGAAGGAGAGAGGAGAGAGGAGGAAAGAAGGAGAGAGAGGAGAGAGGAGGAAAGAAGGAGAGAGAGGAGAGAGAAGAGGAAAGAAGAAGAGAGAGAGGAGAGAGAGAGAGGAGGAAAGAAGGAGAGAGAGAGAGGAGAGAGAGAGAGGAGAGAGAGAGAGGAGGAAAGAAGGAGAGAGAGGAGAGAGGAGGAAAGAAGGAGAGAGAGAGGAGAGAGAGGAGAGAGGAGGAGAGGAAAAAAGGAGAGAGAGAGAGGAGAGAGGAAAAAAGGAGAGAGAGAAGGAAAGGAAAGAAGGAGAGAGAGAGGAGAGAGAAGAGGAAAGAACGAGAGAGAGAGAGAGGAGAGAGGAAAAAAGGAGAGAGAGGAGAGAGAAGGAGAGGAAAGAAGGAGAGAGAGGAGAGAGAAGAGAGGAAAGAACGAGAGAGAGAGAGGAGAGAGAAGGAGAGGAAAGAAGGAGAGAGAGAGGAGAGAGAAGAGGAAAGAACGAGAGAGAGAGAGAGGAGAGAGGAAAAAAGCAGTTCGTCACTGTTGTCTTCAACACATTTGTCACCATACACTGCCTGGATTCTGCCATGATTGTCAACTAGTCAACTGGTCGACATCCTTCAGCTGTTAGAAACCGAATCACCGCTCGCCGATCAACTCTGGGCGGATTCCGTATTACACCCGCCATGTTTTCAACTGTCTGCTGAGGAAAGTATGAGGGTAATGAAATTTTGCAAACTTGACGATTGTTGTGAGCTGCTAGCACCTGAAGTGACGTCATCGTGCACATCGTACATATATGTACGTGTTGCAGTTTGGTCCGGTTTTATTTGAACACGTCTAGTAGAATTACTTCCTATTCATGAGTTGGTAAATTCTACCGTACTTCAGACAGCAGGAAAACCAAGATTTTTGTTGGTTTCTTTGTATTTCCGCGGTTTAATGGGTCACCCATGGCGTTTAAGGCTTGCAGACACTACAGTGAATCAGGAAACGAAAAGTTTGAAGAGGTCAAGACCAACAATAGCCTAAAAACGGGGAGAGATTATTTCATCACGGTTTTTAGTACACTCAAGTTTAATATAATTTAAGTCTGCAAGGAAAGAGTTAGATTGTACTCAGTGGGCCACAAGGAATGAGTTAGATTGTACTCAGTGGGCCAAACAAAAAGAGTTAGATTGTACTCAGTGGGCCACAAGGAAAGACTTACATTGTACTCAGTGGGCCAAACAAAAAGAGTTAGATTGTACTCAGTGGGCCAAACAAAAAGAATTAGATTGTACTCAGTGGGCCAAACAAAAAAGGGTTAGATTATACTCAGTGGGCCACAAGGAAAGAGTTAGATTGTACTCAGTGGGCCACAAGGAAAGTGTTATATTGTACTCAGTGGGCCACAAGGAAAGAGTTAGATTGTACTTAGTGGGCCACAAGGAAAGAGTTAGATTGTACTCAGTGGGCCACACAAAAAGGGTTAGATTGTTAGTGGGCAACACGGAGATGAGGCTGATACTTCTATCGGAGCTGGGGCTTCCTGATGATGTGATCTTGGTAGCACAGCGGTTAACCATCCACTGTAAGCACTTGTCCCAAACCAGCGGAGTATTAAGCTGCTCGAGCCTAGCCCACTAAGCAGGAAACTTTTCTCCCAGCAATATCCAGCTCATACCAGAACTCGGACCTGCACAGGGGCATCTGCTTCTGTAGAAGTACAGGTCGACTAAGTGGGACCTGCACAGGGGCATCTGCTTCTGTAGAAGTACAGGTCGACTAAGTGGGACCTGCAAAGCAGCATATGCCCCCGTAGAAGTACAGGTCGACTAAGAACTAAGAAGGTCCAGATTAGATATTAGGAAATATGTTTTTAGTCAGATAGTGATGAATAATTAGAATGCATTGCCACAGGAAGTAGTGGAGGCAATCACAATTAATGCATTTAAAAGATTGGATGCGTTTAACTTTAATGAGCAAGGAAATGTAATAGAAACTGTTTGTATGCGGAGACATCTAAACCAGTATAAGAACGTGTAAACAGAATCTTCTAAACCAGTATAAAAACGTGTAAACAAAATTTTCTAAACCAGTATAAAAACGTGTAAACGGAATCTTCTAAACCAGTATAAAAACGTGTAAACGGAATCTTCTAAACCAGTATAAAAACGTGTAAACAGAATCTTCTAAACCAGTATAAAAACGTGTAAACGGAATCTTCTAAACCAGTATAAAAACGTGTAAACAGAATCTTCTAAACCAGTATAAAAACGTGTAAACGGAATCTTCTAAACCAGTATAAAAACGTGTAAACGGAATCTTCTAAACCAGTATAAAAACCTGTAAACGGAATCTTCTAAACCAGTATAAAAACGTGTAAACGGAATCTTCTAAACCAGTACAAAAACGTGTATACGGAATCTTCTAAACCAGTATAAAAACCTGTAAACGGAATCTTCTAAACCAGTATAAAAACGTGTAAACGGAATCTTCTAAACCAGTATAAAAACCTGTAAACGGAATCTTCTAAACCAGTATAAAAACGTTTAGTTAAGTTTACGTACGAGCTATCGTCACAGCGTTCATTTTCAGGATGAATGATAAAAAAAAGAAGAATTTAGAGAGAAGTTTCTTATCTATTCTCTTTCTGAAATAACCACCAAGAAATCAGACATGTTGGTCAATGTTTCATCTTGCAATGATTCAGAACATCTTGAGATGCCATCTGTCGCCTCTAACAGATGGACCACCAGCTGTGTTGGGAACATCATATTAAGTGTGAAACAGCGAGTTCCGAAAGTGAAACGAATTAAATGCCTGATCCGTCACTAGGCTCTGGCCTTGTTGTTGTTGAAGTAATGTCCACAGAGAGTATATTTGGCCTCTTATACGCCCTAAAGATTTAGTTTAGTGTTGGTGTGGTGTACCTTTCCAGGCATCCCGAGCCTGCTGATCAAGATGGACTGGCTTCACTACTACGGGGATCACGTCGATCCCTCACCTCGTTAGCCAGGTTATCGTGAAACAGTCCGTTTCGAGGAAGGACTGCGAAGAAGCCGAGGCTTTCCATCAGCATGGTTTGCCTGACTCTGACTAACATGTTCCATCAACACGGTTTGCCTGACCCTGACTAACATGTTCCATAAACATGGTTTGCCTGACCCTTACTAAAATCTTCCATCAGCATGGTTTGCCTGACCCTGACGAACATGTTCCATCAGCATGGTTTGCCTGGCCCTGACTTATATGTTCCATCAGTATGGTTTGCCTGACTAACATGTTCCATCCGCATGGTTTGCCTGACCCTGACTAACATGTTCCATCAGCATGGTTTGCCTGACCCTGATTAAAATGTTCCATCAACATGGTTTGCCTGACCAGGCGTTAGTCTTCCATCCTAGGCTAGAACCTAAACTAGCATGTCCATCTTGAAAGTGAAGAGCATTTTTTCGGTGTGCGTTGCCCTACGGTTTTTATTTTGCGCTTGTCAGCCCAGTGCATCCGACTTCGGCATGCATGTTATGTAAGAGTTTGCTTCCTCCTGTATTTTCATTTTGCTTCCCCGGAGTAACGGTCGGGGCTGTGGTTGGCGTCGAACTGGGCACCTTCGGGTTGTGAGCCGTGTCACTTAACCACTAGACCACGCTGTCCCCAAAGAGCATTACATTGAGGAGGGTCGTTCAAGTGAAACTGGGACTTATTAATAAAATGATTGTTTTCCAAGTAGTCAAAATGGCATTTATTTTGTCGATATAATCTCCATCAACGTCTGTGCACTTATCCCAGCGTTTAAGTAATGCTTGAAAAGCTTCAGCGTAGAAAGATTTGTCAGTTTGTCTGAACCAATCCAGGACAGTCTGTTTCACTTCGTTATCAGTGCTGAAATGCTAAACTTCCAGGAATTATAATTATTTTAGGGGTACAAATAGGTGAATATGACTTATAGCAATGTCTTGGCCGTAAGCTGGGTGTGACAATACCTCCCAGTCCCTTTTTTTCACAAGAAACTTTCATCACAACACGCTGTTCCATGCAAGCACTAATAGTGTTGTCGCCATTTGTATTTATCTATCACGTGACTAGTCAATGAGACGTGAGCCACCAAGCAGTAATAGGACAGAAGTGCCCTTAACTAATGATAGTAGTTCCAGCCAGCTATAACCGATTCTGGTAGAATTAGAACAATACGTTCCCGTTTGACTTTAACGACCCTCATATTTCCAAGTGTATCAAAAGACAGAATGCTGTACTAAAATTTTAAGTGGAAGTAAATGTAGATGTCACACGTACCAGATAAGGACAGCACTGCAGCTAATAGAATGACATCAAGAGAGAGAATTTCTAGAATTTCTAGCAAATGGTAACAGAACTTTGAGCAGATGGTTTTAGAACCAACCAAGAAAAGTGGAGTCCAACGAAATCAGAATGTTACCTATATTATCGTATAACGCATTGAAGCTTACCTATATTATCGTATAACGCATTGAAGCTTACCTATATTATCGTATAACGCATTGAATCTTACCTTTATTATCGTAAAAAAGCATTGAATCTTACCAATATTATCGTATAACACATTGCACCTTACCTTTATTTACAGCGACGTTTAACCACGCTAAACCATATGCATGTTGCGTGTAATCCTCAATTAGGAATAGCTCAGAATACTGATGTACAGAAACAAAATGGAGCAAACGCTGCAGGCCACAACGACCAGTAAAAAAGAGGAGTTTCAGAAGCAGCTACCAGGGATATAAAGACGACAGTATGTCAATAGTGTCATGAATTCAGGAATATAAATACGGATTCTAAAACACGGCCCCCAAATCTTAGTAGCTACCCGGATGTGTCTAAAGTTAAAAACATGAATTCTATCAAAGGTGTGCTGTTTACACATGGGATTGGTTGAAATATTTGGCTTCTAGCGTGGCGCAAACTATCAATGGGCAATCGTCGACACAGGAAGAGAAACGGGAAGAGAAAGCATGGTCAGGGAAAACTACTGATTAAGACACATCTCACGTTCACGTTGGGAAGAGGAGGCTAACGTCTGGTCGGGCAAAACATACCGATCAGACATGTTAGTCAGGGTCATCATCATCATCATGTAGCATGTTCTTTATAGAACGTCGCTCCCATCACAGTCTGTCTGAAAGAAACTCGTTCCCTTGCCAAAACTCTAGCCTCCGCCACAGTCATACTCAGGCATTCCTGGATATCTTGGTGCCATCGTCTTCTTGGTCTACCCCTTCCTCTTTTGCCTGGCACCATACCTTCCATCACTGTTCTCTCGAGACTTTTGTGTCTCTTGATGTGACCAAAGTATTTCCATTTTTTAGCCAAAATGGAATTGATAAACCAGTTCTCCTCTATGCTCAACTCTTGCCGAATGTCTACATTTGTCTTTTCCTCTGTGCAGGGTATTCTGAGGATCTTTCTGTAACATTTTGACTCGAAGGATTCGATTCTTTGTCTGGAAGTTTTGGTAATCGTCCATGATTCGCAGTCATAGGAAAAACACAGGCTCTCAAGACTTTTACCATTTTGTTGGTGCTCTGCCATAATTTCTTCAGGCTGTTCAGTCTCTGCATTGCCATGGCTAGTCTTCTTCTGATTTATTTCTAGCAGTCGCCATTTTTATCAATTCTGGAGACCAGATATTCAAAATGGGTGATCTGATCTATTTCCTCACCACCCACGGTAAATTGATGCTGACATTGTGTTTTGTTGGTGGTCATTGTCGTTGTGTTATTTATATTTATAAACAGATCTTGATCTTTACTTTGTCCATTTACGGCTGATCAGGGTCAGGCAACACATACCTATCAGACATATTAGTCAGGGTCAGGCAACACATACCTATCAGACATATTAGTCGGGGTCAGGTACAATATTCTGACCTCATCCACATTTCCACGCAGGTCTCCATGAAAATAGACTGTTTTATAAAAGACTAGCTAACCAGGTGGTGGATTGACGTGATCTTCGTAGCAGAGGAAGACAAGCGCCTGGAGGTCATCAGCCCATCTTCATCAGCATACTCGGGATGTGAGGAAAGCTACAACAACCCGATAGTAACGCCTATTTTACGGCGAGCAAAAGAGTCTTACTCATCGTGGGCATTCAACTTCTTCTTCTTCTCTGTTCGTTCTCTCACTCCCACTAACAAGCTCTGAAAAGGGTTTTGTAAGTAGCAGGATATAGTCCGGAGAACGGAATGCGTTGTGTAGTAGTTTACAGCTAAACTACGATATTTACACATTTTGGTCCGATACATCCGTCCTCAGCAGGCATTTTTTAGTATCTGGTTGCCTTCCCTCTTCGATCCTTTCAACTTAGCTAGTCTGTTCAGCTGCCGGTTATTATCCTGAATCACCGCGTGGAGTTGTAGAAGGGTCTTGGCAGCTCTAGTTCGCTGGCCCTGACGCTAGTATTCAGATATGGGTCGCTTCCCACTGCAACTCATTCGCTGCTCAGCATCTTGATCCCTGGGCATTCAACAACCGTCGAAGCTAGAACGATACGCCATACTTCTGGTTTTTCCAACGGCTCTCTTAATTTGTCAGTGCCACACAGAATCGTCTAGTTTGTGGTAAGCATTTTGTTACTTGAGTCAGGCGCCAGTATACAGTGACCTTGTATATTTGTGTCTGCAATATCCGGTGATTTACGGAGATGTTTGCCACTGTGAGATTAATAAAAGCGAAAAACTGATAGTGGGATTCTTGAATAATAGTTATGAGTAAAGACTCAGAAAAATCAGCCTATATTGTCTAGAAAGAGAGAAGAATTCGAGGCTACTTAATACAGGTTTGTAAGATGATAAAAAAAACGGAAAAATTAGAATATAACACGTTGATCAAAGTACAGCGGCCTACAAGTGCGCATAGCTACACATTATTTAAAGTAATATCCAGATTAGATATTATAGGGAGCCAGTGAATGTTATATAACTAGATTTTGCAAAGGTCTTTGATAGAGTAGCTCATCAAAGTTTATTTTTTTACCTAGTCGCTCCTCTTCTACCGTGAGGTGTAGAGGTATCAAAGTTTATTCATTAAGTTAAAATCACATGGAATAGGTGGGGAAGTTGCCAAATGGATTAAAAATAACTGAACGGGAAGAAGGCAGAGAGTGGACATAGATTAGGAGTACTCTGAGTGGTGTGAAGTCAAAAGTGGAGTGCCAAACGGCTCGGTTTTTGGACCAATTTTGTTCTTGATATATCTACACAATTGGGACATTGAAATCGAATACATGATTGCAAAATTCGCTGATGACACAAAACTATGCAGGAATATCTCATCTAAAGCAGAAGTGGATATATTGAGGTCGGATTTAGATAAAATTCTAGAATGGTCTGAGAGCTGGCAAATGGAGTTTAATGTATTTAAATCTACAGTCATCAACATGGGTAGATCCAATATAGAAGATAATTACACAATAGGAGAGAATAATATTAGGATGATAGGACACGGGCCTAGGGGTTATAATAGATCATACAGGTAAGGTGAGTTAGCAAGTCCAGATAGCAGTGAAAAAGGCTAATGCAATGTTAGGGATGATAAAAAGAAGTATTAAACATAGGAGCAAGGAAGGATATTCAAACTGTATAAAACGTTAGTTAACCTAGATTATAGTACTGTGTACAGGTGTGGAGTCCTTATCGTAGAGGGGAGATAAACATGCTGGAGAGAATAAAACAAGAGCGACAAAGCTGATATTGGGATTCCAGAATTACAGTTATGAGGAAAGACTCAGAAAAACCGGACTACAGTGGTTCTTAAATTAGAAGAATACGTGGTGACAATACAGGTTTATAAGATGATTAGAGGAAGGGATAAATTAGACTATAACAAGTTTTGTTTCTTTAAAATACAACCACCTACAAAAAACAAGAGAGGATAGCTACATATTACATAAAGAAAGGTCCAGATTAGATATTAGAAAATATCAGAAAGTGGTGAATGCTTGGAATGCATTGCCAGAGGAAGTAGGGAAAGAGGGATACTTGATGCATGTAAGAATAGATTGGATGCACATAGCTTTGAGAGCAGGAACATGTAAATGAAACTGAGTGTATACAGACTCTGCAGAGTTTTCAACGCTAAATATATAAAGGTTAAGTTAAGGCAATTAGGAAATATTTGTATAGTCAGTAAGTGATGAACGCGTGGAATGCGGGCAGGGTCACTTATTTAGTTAGGCCGCCTGCCTCGCCGAGAAAATCCCTTTGAAAAATCACATTACAGGGCCGACTAAATAACGGAACTCGATCTTGTGCCAAGATTTATAATCAATCCATGCTCCACGCAGAGAAAGAAAACAAGATCTCACGTGAGGTGACTTACTGTACTGGTGTCTGACCAATACCTGCTAGATTCATGTCACTCTGTTCTGTTATTTTCCTGCCTCTTGTCCACGTGCAATTAAAGACACCAGATTATGCTTAATAGACACGCTACACACAGGTGTCTTTATTATACCTGTCTACTAAATGCATTTCTTACTGCAGAAAGTCACATCCGGCACTTGGAAGTTCATGGCTATAGCACGGATTTCTGTGACCTCATTTTCTTTTCGGCTGGGTTTTCCCGGTGCTTAAAATATAGTTGGATTAACATTTCTTGTAGGGAGGAAGACTATATTCTGGTCAGTCAAACATACTGATCTGACATTAGTCAGGGTCAGGCAAACATACTGATCTGACGGTAGTCAGGGTCAGGCAAACATACTCATCAGACATGGTAGTCAGGGTAAGTCAAAACATACTGATCAGAGATGTTAGTCAGGGTCAGGTAAAACATACTGATCAGACATGGTAGTCAGGGTCAGGCAAAACATACTGATCTGACATGGTAGTCAGGGTCAGGCAAAACATACTGATCAGACATGGTAGTCAGGGTCAGGCAAAACATACTGATCAGAGATGTTAGTCAGGGTCAAGTAAAACATACTGATCAGACATGGTAGTCAGGGTCAGGCAAAACATACTGATCTGACATGGTAGTCAGGGTCAGGCAAAACATACTGATCAGACATGGTAGTCAGGGTCAGGCAAAACATACTGATCAGACATGGTAGTCAGGGTCAGGCAAAACATACTGATCTGACATGGTAGTCAGGGTCAGGCAAAACATACTGATCAGACATGGTAGTCAGGGTCAGGCAAAACATACTGATGTGACGTGGTAGTCGGGGTCAGTCAAATATACTGATCAGACGGTAGTCAGGGTCAGGCAAAACATACCGACCAAAACCCTCACCTCGGTTTCCTGTTAACCCTCCTTGGAAACGGATTATTTTCATGTCATCCTGACTAACGTGGTGAGCGATCGATGTGATCCCCGTAGTAGTGAGTGACACACAGATGAAGACAAGTAAAACACAAACCGCCTGGAGGACCCCGGTCCACCTTCCTCAGCACGCTCGGGATGTGAAGAAAGCTACTGCAACCGGCCACTTAACGTCCTTTTCAGGACACACAAAAGAGTAACCAACTCATTATGGATGCTCACATTGCTGTATATTATTGCTAGTTTTTTTTCGGTAGTACCGATCCATGATGAAACTTTGGATAGCCAATGCAGTGGTCGTTTCCCGTTCCCTTTGCGCCTGTAGCCTTTAGGAATCCAATACATCATCTGCAAGGCGACAGGTGGTTTCAGTTCGGAGTTTTGCTTCTCCTAGATGTGTTTGCTTTCCAGGCTCATGACTCTCAGAATAGCATAAGCAAAATCGGTCTTCCAGGCCATGACATGAATATTGCGCAACAAAACCTTCTCGCTGGAGAGAGAGAGAGAGACCTTGGATGTTACGTGGATCCAGTACTGACATATGACAGTGTATCGTGGATAATCAGCAAGCAAGAGCATATATCTTTTGAAGCAGCGGAGATGTGGGTTTACAGAAGAATGCTGCGGATGCCATGGACTGCCAGGAAGACTAATGATACAGTGCTCGAGGAGGCACAAATACAAAGACAACTTATTGGAAGAGTCAGAACACGGCAGTCATCATTTATCTGGCATGTTATGAGAAGAGGCGGCTTGGAGCACGTTGTGACAACGGGAAAGATAGCAGGAAAGAGAGGCAAAGGAAGGCAGAGAGAGAAGATGTTGGACAGAATGAGAGACATATGGAGGCAGAGAGAGATGATGTTGGACAGCCTGAGAGACAGATAAAGGCAGAGAGAGATGATGTTGGACAGCCTGAGAGACAGATGAAGGCAGAGAGAGATGAAGTTGGACAGCCTGAGAGACATATGGAGGCAGAGAGAGATGATGTTGGACAGCCTGAGAGACTTAGGAACGCCGAGAGAGATGCTGTTGAATAGCCTGAGAGACAAAGGAAGGGCGAGAGAGAAGATGTTGGACAGCCTGAGAGACAAAGGAAGGCCAAGAGATAAGATGTTGGACAGCCTGAGAGACAAAGGAAGACCGAGAGAGAAGATGTTGGACAGCCTGAGAGACAGAGGAAGGCAGAGAGAGCAGATGTTGGACAGCCTGAGAGACAGATGAAGGGCGAGAGAGATGATGTTGGACATCCTGAGAGACAGATAAAGGCAGAGAGAGAAGATGCTGGACAGCCTGAGAAAGTTGGTCAACGACACGTGATAGAAATGGATGGAAATCCATGATCGTCAACCCGCAAACCACCTGATAATGATGATGCTGCTAGTTTCCCATCGCAAGCTCTGGTGATGACATCATCTGACCCCGTGTTGGTCCGGATGATGCAGCTTTGCTGTATTTGGGTTTCTACAGTTTACAACATTTATGTATGTGGTGGAATTCATGTGAAGAAACGTACCGTCCAAAACTCAGAGGCGTTTCCTAGTGTTTGTTCAGAAGAACCATGGTGTGTCTCTATTCAATTATTTCACTGGAACTTCATTTCCCATCAACAACTTCATCCTTGTGGCTCCTATGCAAACATCCCAGTCGAATGGATTGTCAGAGAACGGAACAATGAACACAAACAGAATGTCGGGATAAAGATGCTGAGCAGCGCATGAGCTGCAGAGATCCAAAGCTGACTGCTAGCGTCTGGGCCAGCGAACTAAAGCTGACTGCTAGCGTCAGGGCCAGCGAACCAGAGCTGTCAAGACCCTTCTACACCTCCGCCTGGTGATCCTGAATAACAGGCTGCATAAGAGCAGACAGGGCTTGGTAGCGGGAGTTTGAGAACGAACGAAGAAGAAGAAGAAGAAGAAGAAGAAAAAACAGAATGTCAGTGAAACATGCGGAAAACTAGGATTTCAACTTGAACAAAGAATGGTCGACGCGGACACTTTTAACCAAAGCTGGATCTTCATAGGCAGCCTTGGACTGTGCTGGGAGGGGTGTACATCCTTGGACTGTGCTAGGAAACGTGTACAGCCTTGGACTATGCTGGGAGGCGTGTACATCCTTGGACTGTGCTAAGAAACGTGTACAGCCTTGGACTATGCTGGGAGACGTGTACAGCCTTGGACTGTGCTGGGAGGCGTGTACGGCCTTGAACTGTGCTGGGAGGCGTGTACGGCCTTGGACTGTGCTAGGAGGCGTGTACGGCCTTGGACTGTGCTAGGAGGCGTGTACAGCCTTGGACTGTGCTGGGAGGCGTGTACAGCCTTGGACTGTGCTGGGAGGTGTGTACAGCCTTGGACTGTGCTGGGAGGCTTGTACGGCCTTGTACTGTTCTGGGAGGCGTGTACGGCCTTGAACTGTGCTGGGAGGCGTGTACAGCCTTGGACTGTGCTGGGAGGCGTGTACAGCCTTGGACTGTGCTGGGAGGCGTGTACAGCCTTGGACTGTGCTGGGAGGCGTATACGGCCTTGGACTGTGCTGGGAGGCTTGTACAGAGTGATGGGTGAGGCCAGCTCTACTTCAGAAATATGAATTGTCATCAGAGTTTGCAATATTTGATACCGTCCCTTAGAAGTGTAACAGAGTTATAGTGATACAACGAGCCAAAGCCAGGGAAGCCTTGAAAATACCGTTCGAGGTACCCAAACATAACTTGAGAACCCGGCCCGAGATTTTCAGTTCATTGAACGGGGCATGGTCCTCAACTCTAAAACAATGCAAATTGGGGCTAGCTGACCAAAACAGGTCGAGTTCTCACGGTTTGAACTGGGAATCCCCGTCAACAAACGGTCAGTCAGTAGTTTGGAAAATAAGGAAGCCTTTCTATGGGACACGCAAGTTCAAATAAAGTTTGTGGGAAATGAACTCAAGAAAGTAGAAGTCATGGACTAAAGCTTGGGAAGCTTAGCATATAAGCTGGGGGGGGGGGGGGTGGGGGAGGGGAGGAGAGATAGAATAGAAGACAGATCAGGAACAGCAGACAATGGTGGCTATAGGGCAGTATAGTGAGTAGCACGTTAGCCAAAAACAAGTAGCTAGATAAAACTAAAGAACTTAGCCAGTGAGTGACAATAGTAGAGTCATAGAGTTAGAAGCCACCGAAGCAGACCAACACTGAAAGGCAACGAGAGACCACACACATGTAAGAATCTGTCTGTATGTGATGTTCTGTTCAAGTTGTCGTCGCTAACAGCTTGATCGAGTGACCTGACTTCATTCTCGTCAGACGGAGACGTGTTGCTGCAATACGAAGCTGTCGTCCTAGACGACCGTTATGATGTGTGGGTTTCCTCGTCCTGACAACCACATTAACACAACCACTATCGTCTGTCATAGACACGAGCACACTTGCAGACAGAGCACAGATGCAGTCACCGACTGCCTGATGTAGAGACGAGGCAAGAGTCCAGTAGACATCCGCCTTACGTGAGACGAGACAAGAGGTCCAGCTGACATCCATTTTTGTGTAAGCTGAGAGGACAGATAGATGAGGACTGAGAAATTGTAGATAGACATCTTTTATATCAACGCACAGAGATAGACAGTGAATAGAACAATAGCTAGATTCCGACCACGTGATGAGAACCCTTGGTAAAGTTTAGTACTAGAGTAAGACCTGTGCTACTTGCACGAACCTTTAGAAGTAATCTTAGTTTAGTACTAGAGTAAGACCTGTGCTACTTGCACGAACCTTTAGAAGTAATCTTAGTCAGTCAGAGAAGTGATAATAAGCAACCTTTTGAGAGACATTATAAATAATTTATAACTGATGGACAATATGATATGATCAACGAGCCTAGTGATTTGATTTGATGTACATATTGTTTTACTTGGGTGAAAAATACATGCTTTGTTTTACTTGTGTGAAAAATACATGCTTTGTTTTACTTGTGTGAAAAATACATGCTTTGTTTTACTTGTGTGAAAAATACATGCTTTGTTTTACTTGTGTGAAAAATACATGCTTTGTTTTACTTGTGTGAAAAATACATGCTTTGTTTTACTTGTGTGAAAAATACATGCTTTGTTTTACTTGTGTGAAAAATACATGCTTTGTTTTACTTGTGTGAAAAATACATGCTTTGTTTTACTTGTGTGAAAAATACATGCTTTGTTTTACTTGTGTGAAAAATACATGCTTTGTTTTACTTGTTAAAAATACATGCTTTGTTTCACTTGTGTGAAAAATCCATGCTTTGTTTTACTTGTGTGAAAAATACATGCTTTGTTTTACTTGTGTGATAAATCCATGCTTTGTTTTACTTGTGTGAAAAATACATGCTTTGTTTTACTTGTGTGAAAAATACATGCTTTGTTTTACTTGTGTGAAAAATCCATGCTTTGTTTTACTTGTTAAAAATACATGCTTTGTTTTACTTGTGTGAAAAATACATGCTTTGTTTTACTTGTGTGAAAAATACATGCTTTGTTTTACTTGTGTGAAAAATACATGCTTTGTTTTACTTGTTAAAAATACATGCTTTGTTTCACTTGTGTGAAAAATCCATGCTTTGTTTTACTTGTGTGAAAAATACATGCTTTGTTTTACTTGTGTGAAAAATACATGCTTTGTTTTACTTGTGTGAAAAATACATGCTTTGTTTTACTTGTGTGAAAAATACATGCTTTGTTTTACTTGTGTGAAAAATACATGCTTTGTTTTACTTGTGTGAAAAATCCATGCTTTGTTTTACTTGTTAAAAATACATGCTTTGTTTTACTTGTGTGAAAAATACATGCTTTGTTTTACTTGTGTGAAAAATACATGCTTTGTTTTACTTGTGTGAAAAATACATGCTTTGTTTTACTTGTGTGAAAAATCCATGCTTTGTTTCACTTGTGTGAAAAATCCATGCTTTGTTTTACTTGTGTGAAAAATACATGCTTTGTTTTACTTGTGTGAAAAATACATGCTTTGTTTTACTTGTGTGAAAAATACATGCTTTGTTTTACTTGTGTGAAAAATACATGCTTTGTTTCACTTGTGTGAAAAATCCATGCTTTGTTTTACTTGTGTGAAAAATCCATGCTTTGTTTTACTTGTGTGAAAAATACATGCTTTGTTTTACTTGTGTGAAAAATCCATGCTTTGTTTTACTTGTGTGATAAATCCATGCTTTGTTTTACTTGTGTGAAAAATCCATGCTTTGTTTTACTTGTGTGAAAAATCCATGCTTTGTTTTACTTGTGTGAAAAATACATGCTTTGTTTTACTTGTGTGAAAAATCCATGCTTTGTTTTACTTGTGTGAAAAATCCATGCTTTGTTTTACTTGTGTGAAAAATCCATGCTTTGTTTTACTTGTGTGAAAAATCCATGCTTTGTTTTACTTGTGTGAAAAATCCATGCTTTGTTTTACTTGTGTGAAAAATCCATGCTTTGTTTTACTTGTGTGAAAAATCCATGCTTTGTTTTACTTGTGTGAAAAATCCATGCTTTGTTTTACTTGTGTGAAAAATCCATGCTTTGTTTTACTTGTGTGAAAAATACATGCTTTGTTTCACTTGTGTGAAAAATACATGCTTTGTTTTACTTGTTAAAAATACATGCTTTGTTTTACTTGTGTTAAAAGAATTGTTAGTAGTTAAATTTAGAGTGTGTTAAGGAGTGATGGTGGTAATGAAGATAGGATAGAGAATACGTTAACCCTGTTATATATTGTATTAAATGGTACCGTGACCTAGGATATACAATTACCGTTAGAACTGTTATATTAACAATATAGTTTTATGTTAAAATGTCATACTTTCCGCGGTGAACAATGTCATCTCTGACAACAATTATTGTTACTGATACATTTGACAATTTGCCTACGCGTTTGTTCACGCCTTCAAAATGCTACACATATAATGTCAATTGGGCAACGTAATTAACAATGACATCCCGTCACTACAAACTCACAGTTTCATTATTAAAGAAGGTGATGGGAATATGATTTTGAGAATTTGACACGGTTGGATAACTATGTGTCCAGCTGCTACCATATTTACAGTCCAACTTCTATAAATACATTTTAGGTAACGGTGACCAAACACCCATATTTGTTGTGCTGACGTTTCAAATTAATAAATGTAGTTTTATTATCTTACCATTGACCTTGACAATTTTAAATCCAAAAACAATCAGCAAAAATTTGCAACATTGTTGTCCATTAACTTTGTGCAACTTAATTTACGTTTACAATTGTTCCTCTTTAGATTTCCGATAAAATATGCTACATATAATATTAAATGGTGCAGAGTCCGAGGACATCTAGCTTAGATTAGGGTATGTATAGATCTCAAATAAGTCACCAGAAACAAGGACACGAGAGAAGGTATGAGAAAAATGTTTTCTTTTATACGCAAACGAAGACACACATTATTCATTTTGGTAAAATGTCTGACAGACGAGGCAGATGGAGGAAATGTCATAAATGTCTCGGGTTACATAACTCTGCAGGGTGTCTTATTAACGTAATAATTCCAACATTTTTGAGGAATATATTCTGTGTGGACCCACACCGTGCAGCACTAATACCAGTGGTACCTGTACTCCAAATAGCGACAGTTAGAGAAGACAGAATTACAGCTCTGGACGAGAAAATAAGGGAATATAAAATAATATTGACACACTGACAGTCAAAATAAATACATTAGAACAATATCAGGTGGAAAACAGACAAGTTATTAATACACTCTTGAGGAAATTACGAGTATAGTAAACCGAAGTCCAGAGGGAGAGAAAATTAGAGAAGAAATAACAGTGACCATGGATCAACCGAAACACTACTGCCCAGGTAAGGGAGAGGGTAGAGAAAATACTGACCACACAATTAGCGACAAGAACGATTTACGATGCTCGAGGAATGCGCTTGAGAGCGACGGAGACAATGAGACGACCGTGCACTGTCAGATTGACCGGAACAGGGGGGAATAACTGTAGCCCCAAAAGTGGAGACAATTTGTGTCCATGGGGGAATTACTATGGTATCGAAAATGATACTTTAACAGAACACAAACAGTGGGCATCACAGAGCGCGATAGAAGGGGATGATAAGAGAAACGAAATAGTCGATTATTTCGCGGACGATGAAGATTCAGTAGATGAATCCAAAGAATTGACGGAACCATTTGATGACATGACAGAATTAGTTAAACCTGAGTATTTTAATGCAACACGAGTTACTAATAAAAGAAGTTTAGAGACTTGATTATAGAAATGGACAGTACAAACGGGTTTGCAAAAGACAAACACATATAAACGAATCAAAGAAAGTTAGGGACATGTATTATAATGCCAGGGACAGCCCAGAATCAGAATACGCTGACTGGAAGAGATACTATTTAACAGGTAAAAATAACGCTACCGTTCAACGTGTCAAGGACTGTGGGGGAAAGAGCAAGTCAAAAGTCCAGCGACGGATTTTCCCAAAGTGACGAAAAAATCAAAGTAGAGACTGGCCCACAAACTAGACATACCATTGAAAGACACGGGAGGACATTAACAGATAAGAATGCCAGGGTAGCTACCTTACTCCCGCTCTTGTCCCCACCCAGACAAACATTATAGAAGCAGGAATCTTAGCTAAGAAGGAAGTTTTGATGGCATTGATGAAGTCCATGGAAAAAATGTTTGCTTACAATTAGAAAGCGCATAGGGAATATACCATTATAGAAGGCATTAACGGCTGAGTACAGTTCGGAGTGCAGTAGCGTATTTGGCTATTGTGGATATCTAGTACAATGCATTATGAGATGTGTTTACTGCATTGTTGTTTTTGAAGACACGATATATACAAACTGGCGTATGTTAAGTACAATTATCCAATCATACTTTGGATGTGGATATGTGGATCCATTTTATTTCGTTGCTGAAAATGTTTGTTTTCTTGTATTGTTAACTAGAGCTGTTTTATTCAGCTGATAAATGTAATATTGATGAATTTATTATTATTTTTGTTGCTGTCATGGAACGAAGGAGAGTACCCATTGACATGTAATATTGATGCATTTATTGTTGTTATTGTTGTCATGGAACGAAGGAGAGTACCCATTGACATGTAATATTGATGCATTTATTGTTGTTATTGTTGTAAGACAGCGGATGACTTATTACCGCAAGTGGTACATTATGTATCAGGAAAGAGTATAGTTTTCCTATTTGGTTGATTTGTTTTGAACGAATGCTGTGTGGTTGTACAGCGTAGTGGATGGTTGTAGCCGGGCAAGGTTAATCTATCCTAATGAGATGATGGGTCTGATATGTTTTAGCATCACGGAGAACAGAGGATTGTATCCGCTATTATGGATGGCACCTACAGTGAGAGGTGTGGGATGTGGCACTAGCTGTTTGTACGGCGCACGTGCGTAGGCTGAGAATTACCCAGAATACAATGGGTGATATGTTTTGTTGGTGTACTTATTGAATAATGATTGATAGGGAAAATACCCTATATGGGTACCTATACATATTTGATTTATGTAACGCATATATATTTTATTGATGCATATTAGATAAGGACTTCAGCTGACCAGCAACCAAATCCTTCGTTTTTACACGGGAGCGTTCTGTCTTAGACAGAGCCGAGAATATGGCGACTGCCACACTGAGAGCAGGTCGTATGAGGCGACTAACAGTGGAGTCATTGCACCACAACCGCCATGAATTACCCATAGTTACCGAAGGTCACACATATATGTATTATTTCAATGATGTTTTATTGTGTTTATTAGGGTTTTGCTGAATCAACATGGTTGATGGTCAGATGTAAAGTGGTGATTTGGGAAGTTGTTTTTCTTGGTAAAATAATGAAAATGAGTAAGCCATGGTTCTGAGTAAAGGGACTTAACAATTACATTATAGGGTGACCGTGGCAAAAGGTCGATTAAGGTCAGGTGAGAAAAATTAGTGATTTAAAGACGGTGGGGATTGCGTATTTGGTGGGAGAATGCTGGGAGCAAAATATAGTTTGTAAAGCACTTTAGGTTCACCTGAGAGGTTTTCGGTTTTATTATGATGGAATAGCATGTAGGAACCGGGATATGGGTCAACATGGATAACCCTATATATTGGAAAATAAATTAAAGTGCCCCTTTCGCCATGTGACTGGTCAAACATAATTTTTTTTCTTGAGGCTAGGGAGATATATGTAACAGAGTTACAGGGGTACAACAAGCGAAAGCCAGGAAAGCCTTGAAAATACCGTTCGTGGTACCCAAACATAACTTGAGAACCCGGCCCGAGAGGTTCAGTTCATTGAAGGAGGCATGGTCCTCAACTCTAAAACAATGCAAGTTGGGGCTGTCCGACCAAAATAGGTCGAGTTCTCGAGGTTTGAACTGGGAATCCCCGTCAACAACCGGCCAGTCCGTAGTTTAGAAAATAACGCAGCCTTTCTTTGGGACACGCGAGTTAAAATAAAGTTTGTGTGAAATGAACTCAAGAAAGTAGAAGTCGTGGACTAAAGAGGGGGAAGATTAGCATATAAGCTGGGGGGGGGGGGGAATATAGAAGACAGATCAGGAATAGCAGACAAGGGTGGCCATAGGGCAGTATAGTGAGTAGCACGTTAGCAAAGAACAAGTAGCTAGATGAAACTACAGAACTTAGCCAGTGAGTGACAATAGTAGCGTCATGGAGTTAGAAGCCACCGAAGCAGACCAACACTGAAAGGCAACGAGAGACCACACACTTGCAAGAATCTGCCTGTGTGTGATGTTCTCTTCAAGTCGTTGTCGCTAACATCTTGATCGAGTGACCTGACTTCATTCTCGTCAGACGGAGACGTGTTGCTATAATTCGAAGCTGTCGTCCAAGACGACCGTTGTGATTTGTGAATTTCCTCATCCTGAAAACCATAGTAACACAATCACTGTCGTCTGTCATAGATACGAGCACAGCTGCAGACAGAGCACAGATGCAGTCACCGACTGCCTGATGTAGAGACGAGGCAAGAGGTCCAGTAGACATCCGCCTTACGTGAGACGATACAAGAAATCCAGCAAACATCCGTTTGTTAGTAAGCTGTGATGGCCAGATAGATTAGGACTGAGAAATTGTCGATATACATCCTTTATAACAACGCACAGAGATAGACAGTGAATAGAACAATTGCTAGATTCCGACCACGTGATGAGAACCCTGGGTAAAGTTTAGTACTAGAGTAAGACCTGTGCTACTTGCACGAACCTTTAGAAGTAATCTTAGTTTAGTACTAGAGTAAGACCTGTGCTACTTGCACGAACCTTTAGAAGTAATCTTAGTTTAGTACTAGAGTAAGACCTGTGCTACTTGCACGAACCTTTAGAAGTAATCTTAGTTTAGTACTAGAGTAAGACCTGTGCTACTTGCACGAACCTTTAGAAGTAATCTTAGTTTAGTACTAGAGTAAGACCTGTGCTACTTGCACGAACCTTTAGAAGTAATCTTAGCCAGATAGAGAAGTGAGGATAACCAACCTTTTGAGAGACATTATAAATAATTTATAACTGATGTTCAATATGATATGATCAACGAGCCTAGTGATTTGATTTGATGTACATATTGTTTTACTTGTGTGAAAAATGCATGCTTTGTTTTACTTGTGTGATTTATACATGCTTTGTTTTACTTGTATGATTTATACATGCTTTGTTTTACTTGTGTGAAAAATACATGCTTTGTTTTACTTGTGTGATTTATACATGCTTTGTTTTACTTGTGTGATTTATACATGCTTTGTTTTACTTGTGTGATTTATACATGCTTTGTTTAACTTGTATGATTTATACATGCTTTGTTTTACTTGTGTGAAAAATACATGCTTTGTTTTACTTGGGTGAAAAATACATGCTTTGTTTTACTTGTGTGATTTATACATGCTTTGTTTTACTTGTATGATTTATACATGCTTTGTTTTACTTGTGTGAAAAATACATGCTTTGTTTTACTTGTGTGATTTATACATGCTTTGTTTTACTTGTGTGATTTATACATGCTTTGTTTTACTTGTGTGATTTATACATGCTTTGTTTTACTTGTGTGATTTATACATGCTTTGTTTTACTTGTGTGATTTATACATGCTTTGTTTTACTTGTGTGATTTATACATGCTTTGTTTTACTTGTGTGATTTATACATGCTTTGTTTTACTTGTATGATTTATACATGCTTTGTTTTACTTGTGTGAAAAATACATGCTTTGTTTTACTTGGGTGAAAAATGCATGCTTTGTTTTACTTGTGTGATTTATACATGCTTTGTTTTACTTGTGTGATTTATACATGCTTTGTTTTACTTGTGTGATTTATACATGCTTTGTTTTACTTGTGTGATTTATACATGCTTTGTTTTACTTGTGTGATTTATACATGCTTTGTTTTACTTGTGTGATTTATACATGCTTTGTTTTACTTGTGTGAAAAATACATGCTTTGTTTTACTTGGGTGAAAAATGCATGCTTTGTTTTACTTGTGTGATTTATACATGCTTTGTTTTACTTGTGTGATTTATACATGCTTTGTTTTACTTGTGTGATTTATACATGCTTTGTTTTACTTGTGTGATTTATACATGCTTTGTTTTACTTGTGTGATTTATACATGCTTTGTTTTACTTGTGTGATTTATACATGCTTTGTTTTACTTGTGTGAAAAATACATGCTTTGTTTTACTTGGGTGAAAAATGCATGCTTTGTTTTACTTGTGTGATTTATACATGCTTTGTTTTACTTGTGTGATTTATACATGCTTTGTTTTACTTGTGTGATTTATACATGCTTTGTTTTACTTGTGTGATTTATACATGCTTTGTTTTACTTGTGTGATTTATACATGCTTTGTTTTACTTGTATGATTTATACATGCTTTGTTTTACTTGTGTGAAAAATACATGCTTTGTTTTACTTGGGTGAAAAATGCATGCTTTGTTTTACTTGTGTGATTTATACATGCTTTGTTTTACTTGTGTGATTTATACATGCTTTGTTTTACTTGTGTGAAAAATACATGCTTTGTTTTACTTGTGTGATTTATACATGCTTTGTTTTACTTGTGTGATTTATACATGCTTTGTTTTACTTGTGTGATTTATACATGCTTTGTTTTACTTGTGTGAAAAATACATGCTTTGTTTTACTTGGGTGAAAAATGCATGCTTTGTTTTACTTGTGTGATTTATACATGCTTTGTTTTACTTGTGTGATTTATACATGCTTTGTTTTACTTGTGTGATTTATACATGCTTTGTTTTACTTGTGTGATTTATACATGCTTTGTTTTACTTGTGTGATTTATACATGCTTTGTTTTACTTGTGTGATTTATACATGCTTTGTTTTACTTGTGTGAAAAATACATGCTTTGTTTTACTTGGGTGAAAAATGCATGCTTTGTTTTACTTGTGTGATTTATACATGCTTTGTTTTACTTGTGTGATTTATACATGCTTTGTTTTACTTGTGTGATTTATACATGCTTTGTTTTACTTGTGTGATTTATACATGCTTTGTTTTACTTGTGTGATTTATACATGCTTTGTTTTACTTGTGTGATTTATACATGCTTTGTTTTACTTGTGTGAAAAATACATGCTTTGTTTTACTTGGGTGAAAAATGCATGCTTTGTTTTACTTGTGTGATTTATACATGCTTTGTTTTACTTGTGTGATTTATACATGCTTTGTTTTACTTGTGTGATTTATACATGCTTTGTTTTACTTGTGTGATTTATACATGCTTTGTTTTACTTGTGTGATTTATACATGCTTTGTTTTACTTGTGTGATTTATACATGCTTTGTTTTACTTGTGTGAAAAATACATGCTTTGTTTTACTTGGGTGAAAAATGCATGCTTTGTTTTACTTGTGTGATTTATACATGCTTTGTTTTACTTGTGTGATTTATACATGCTTTGTTTTACTTGTGTGATTTATACATGCTTTGTTTTACTTGTGTGATTTATACATGCTTTGTTTTACTTGTGTGATTTATACATGCTTTGTTTTACTTGTGTGATTTATACATGCTTTGTTTTACTTGTGTGAAAAATACATGCTTTGTTTTACTTGTGTGATTTATACATGCTTTGTTTTACTTGTGTGAAAAATACATGCTTTGTTTTACTTGGGTGAAAAATGCATGCTTTGTTTTACTTGTGTGATTTATACATGCTTTGTTTTACTTGTGTGATAAATCCATGCTTTGTTTTACTTGTGTGAAAAATCCATGCTTTGTTTTACTTGTGTTACAAGAATTGTTAGTAGTTAAATTTAGAGTGTGTTAAGGAGTGATGGTGGTAATGAAGATAGAATAGAGAAGACGTTAACCTTGTTATATAATATTTTAACTGATACCGCGACCTTGGATATACAAATTATCGTTAGGACTGTTGTAGAAGAATATAATGCATGTGTTGTGAGCAAACTCCTATATGGCAGCGAGAAATGGACAACTTATGCCAAACAAGAGCACAGGCTTAACACCTTCCACCTACGGCGCCTGCGATCCATTCTTGGAATTACATGTTGGGGCAGAGTGGCAAATCCAGAGGTCAACTCTCGCTTTGGTCTCCCAAACATGGACACTCTCCTTAGCCAGCGAAGAGTACGCCGGCTTGGTCATGTTCGTCGCATGGAAGATGGCCGCATTCCCAAAGACATTCTCTATGGACAGTTGTCGAATGGCAGGAGAACAGTCGACGGACCACAGTTGAGGTTCAAAGATGGGTGCAAGCGTGATATGAAGGCCCTGGACATAACCGACATCCTGGGAAGACGAAGCTGCAGACCGATCTAGGTGGAGATGTACCCTGAATGGCCAACTCATACTTGGTGAAGAGACCCTCTTGGAAAACATAAGTGAAAAGACAACGCAGCAAGTAGAAAGACAGCTGAAGATAAGTTTACATTTTTGTTTTCAGTCATACCAACCTCTAGTCAGTCACGACTGAAAGGGGATACTTCTTCCTCTTCTTCGTACGCTGTCAGACGTCAACCTTAATTTTTTCGAAAAAAGCAGCGGTCATCCTGAGGCTGTCGACACTGCCATAGAGCTTGTCTGGTGTTGCCACTGGTGATGGCCAGATCTGCTTTCTCTGATCCTCGGATACTATACTAATGTTATCTTGGGCTTGTTAAGATGATCCAAGATGGCTGTCAGAGATGTCAGTCTTAGAATAAAAAATGGTAATGCGGTGTGGTAGCCAGACTCCTTCTTCGCTGCCTGTTCTTCCCTAACAGGAAATCAGCTGCCTATATATATGCGGATGAACTAGAGCGTGAGGATAACGAGAATTGAACCCCGTACCTCTATCGCCCTCCCGAATGGTCTGCCTGAGTCTTTGTGTTGGACAAGGACAATAATTGCACAACTGCCTCACAAAGGCATGTCGTAAAACGCGACGAAATGTGACATGCCATAACACCGGCCGTGGTTTGGTGGTTTGTTTAGAGCAGTATAGATAGCGCCTAACAGGCTGGGGGTCTACTTTTCTCTAGTGTTTTTTAGTCAATTAATATGGACTCACACATCGGTTAACAACCTTTGGTAAACGATTGTTCCAACGCAGAGGAGTATTAAGCTGCTCAAGCCTAGCCTACTAGGCAGGAAACCCTTCTCCAGGCTACATCCAACTCATACCAGAGCTGGGACCTGCATAGGGGCATCTGCTCCTGTAGAAGTACAGGGCGACTAAGAACTACGAACCTCTATTGCCATAAGCGAGCGCTCTACTACTGCGCCGATCAGTTTTTTCTCCGCAAGGTCATCTGGATAACTTTAGTAACATTATGTGTTGTTCGTCTCACGCGTGATTTATTGTTTTCCGTTATGTTCTTTTCTGTCAATGATATAAACCTTTTGGTCGTAACATAGACTTTGTTCAAGCCATTCCCCGACCAGGTATTTGAGCTATATTTATTCTAGTTATTACACCCGTTGTCTGGACTTCGCCGGCATTTTAATGATTTTGAGTGGTTTTTTTTTTGTTCCCTGTTACGAAAATACATGTGGTGTGCATGCCGGATAACATGGACACATAGAGTGACGTCGTCGTGAGCCTACAACTTTAGCCGCATGCGGCCGAAGCTGAGGTAGACCCTGAAGGACGCCTTGGGCCCACCATGGTACACCAAGGCAGCACAGCGAAACTAGTTTACTCAACATTTGGCTTCCTGGCATCTGACACGCGAGCCGGATTGAATATCAGTATTTAGAGATTAAGATTTTTTTTTGGTCCGCGTAAAGTACACACTTTGTGTAAATTGTATATTTCCTATCAAACTCTCGTAATGTCACGTCCACCACGCGAACTCCAAATAACTGCGGCTAAAAAAAAGTTATATTTGAATTCTCCGTTTCGATGCATATTTTAAAAGTGAAAAGGGAGGTACCATATTTAGTTTAGGATTTCGGAACGGATCCTGTATCACCTTGGTGGACTGTCGGTTCCTGATTAGATCTCAAGTACATATAGTTACATATTTAGGTACTACCATTGTAGAAGATGCCCGCAATTAGATGGACATTAGGAAGGGGATCGCAATAACAGAAAAAGCAGAAATCGCTAACCCCAAGGAATGTGATGATATAACAGAGGTCATGAATGTTCACTATGCGTGTATGGCCAGTTGTACTGTATAGGAGCTTATTCTTTTTCCATTTCCTTTTTCGTTTTCTTCTTCTCTTCTTCTTTCTCTTTTTCTGTTTATTCTTCTTTCGCGTTCGTCCTGAACAAATTATGTGTTATTGGATTATAATTTATTTCACCATCATGATCTGGTTGATCTGTCCTAAGACTGGTTGTAAGGTTGTCTGAGCATGACTCACCATTTGACCCTATCCTCTGGTTGATCAGTCCTAAGACTGGTTGTAAGGTTGTCTGAGTATGACTCTCCATTTGACACCATCCTCTGGTTGATCAGTCCTAAGACTGGTTGTAAGGTTGTCTGAGTATGACTCTCCATTTGACACCATCCTCTGGTTGGTCAGTCCTAAGACTGGTTGTAAGGTTATCTGAGCATGACTCTCCATTTGACACCATCCTCTGGTTGGTCAGTCCTAAGACTGGTTGTAAGGTTATCTGAGCATGACTCTCCATTTGACACCATCCTCTGTAGTTCTCTTCATTACATCATAAGTCCGTACACTAATGTCCCAGCATGCCTGAGATGTAAAGGCGAGTCTTGGTGGCCCCGGTCCTCTCTGCCCTTGAATCTTGCCCTCTAGTATCGTCTGTAGAAGACTTTCATGTCTCGTATTGTAACCCAGCCAACTCAACCAACGTTTTTGTTCTATATGCAATATCTGTCTTTGCGCGCCTACCTCAATGACTTCATTGTATCTTTTTTATGTCCATCTCTCTCGTTCCATTCAACAGTAGCACCACATTTCAAACGCTTCCAAGCTTTTCTCATCCTTTAATGCTAATGTCCATATTTCAGACCCATACAGTGACATTGGCCCTGGCTGAGACTATTGCGTTACGAACGGGTACCAGGACTGGTGATCCTTGGACACATGGTTTAGTGGTTAGTTACGGGGCTTACAATCCAAACAGGCATATGTCAAGCTTCAGTCAATTCCCTTTAAAAATGAATGCTGAATTTGGATGAACATGGGGGTCAGGCGCAAAACACAGTACGGCGCACTACGCCTCATGAAACGAGGTCCACGGCAATGAGAGATGTGTAGATGGAGGTTTCGATGGACAGATCAACAAGAGTACGGGTGCGTAGGTGAAGGATTGGTATGTGTATGCATAGGGGGGGGGGGGGGGGAGACAGAGGGTAGAAGAGAGAGGAAAGTGATGGAATAATGGAGAGACTTTTGGGGTGGATTGATAGATTAATGGATGTTACTAAACACACTGGCTGAGGAGGAGAAAGAGATAGGGACAGAGGGAGAGAAAAGGAGAGAAGGTAAGAGGCGATGAGAGATGTATGAATGGATGAATAGAAAAACCGAGCAGAAGACGACCACAAGGAAAAATACAATCCTGAACTTGCAAACATCTCGTACGTTATCTGAATGACCTGATAATGGGGTCAGGGGCCCAAACCAATCCCAGGACTGAATGACGATGAATGGGTCAGGGGCCCAAACCAGTCCCAGGACTGAATGACCTGATAATGGGGTCAGGGGCCCAAACCAGTCCCAGGACTGAATGACGATGAATGGGTCAGGGGCCCAAACCAGTCCCAGGACTGAATGACGATGAATGGGTCAGGGGCCCAAATCAGTCACAGGACTGAATGACGATGAATGGGTCAGGGGCCCAAATCAGTCCCAGGACTGAATGACGATGAATGGGTCAGGGGCCCAAACCAGTCCCAGGACTGAATGACCTGATAATGGGGTCAGGGGCCCAAACCAGTCCCAGGACTGAATGACGATGAATGGGTCAGGGGCCCAAATCAGTCACAGGACTGAATGACGATGAATGGGTCAGAGGCCCAAACCAGTCTAAGGACTGAATGACTTGGTGATGGTGTCAGGGGTCCAAACCAGCCTGACTGAATGACTTGGTGATGGTGTCAGGGGCCCAAACCAGTCTTCTTCTTCTTCTTCTTCGTACGCAGTCAGACAGTAACCATTATTTTTTCGAAAAAAGCGGCGGTCATCCTGAGGCTGTCGACACTGCCATAGAGCTTGTCTTGCAGTTCCACTGGTGATGGCCACATCTGCTCTCTCTGATCCTCGTATGTCGGGCAGTTCTGCAGCAGATGTTCAGCGGTCATTTTACCAGTACCGCACGGGCATTCGTCGGTACACCCTATCTTCAATTTGTTGAATAGGTGGTACCTCAGTCTATTGTGGCCAGTGCGAAGTCTGAAGACAACGACCTGCTCTCTTCTGTTCAACTGGTAATAGGCATCGTTTTTGGTGTAGCCAGTATGTTCGGTTTCCCATTTGGTCATGTATCTAGCTCTAATAAGCCGTTTTGACTCTTCGTACGTCATACTGGTATCTGTTTGTGGTAGTCTTGCACCTTCTCCAAACCAGTCTAAGGACTGAATGATTTGGTGATGGTGTCAGGGGTCCAAACCATTCCGATGACTGAATGACTTGGTGATGGTGTCAGGGGTAAAAACCAGTCTAAGGACTGAATGACTTGGTGATGGTGTCAGGGGTCCAAACCATTCCGATGACTGAATGACTTGGTGATGGTGGCAGGGGCCCAAACCAGTCTAAGGACTGAATGACTTGGTGAGATGGTGTAAGGGGCCCAAACCAGTCCCAGGACTGAATGACTTGGTGTGATGGGGTCATGGGCCAAAACCAGTCTAAGGACTGAATGACTTGGTGTGATAGGGTCAGGGGCTCAAAACAGTCTAAGGACTGAATGATTTCGTGTGATGTTGTCAGGGGCCCAAACCAGTCTAAGGACTGAATGATTTTTTGATGGTGTCAGGGGCCCAAACCAGTCCCTGGACTGAATGACTTGGTGATGGTGTCGGGGGCCCAAACCAGTTTAAGGACTGAATGACTTGGTGATGTTGTGAGGGGCCCAAACCAGTCCCAGGACTGAATGACTTGATGATGGTGTCAGGGGTCAAAACCAGTCCCAAGACTGAATGATTTGGTGATGGTGTCAGGGGCCCAAACCAGTCCCAGGACTGAATGACTTGGTGATGGTGCCAGGGGCCCAAACCAGTCCCAGGACTAAATGACTTGGTGTGATTGTGTGAGGGGCCCAAACCAGTCTGACTGAATGACTTGATGTGATGGGGTCAGGGGCCTAAACCAGTCTGACTGAATGACTTTGTGTGATGGGGTCAGGGGCCCAAACCAGTCTGACTGAATGACTTGGTGTGATGGGGTCAGAGGCCCAAACCGGTCTAAGGACTGAATGACTTGGTGTGATAGGGTCAGGGGCTCAAAACAGTCTAAGGACTGAATGATTTCGTGTGATGTTGTCAGGGGCCCAAACCAGTCTAAGGACTGAATGATTTTTTGATGGTGTCAGGGGTCCAAACCAGTCCCAGGACTAAATGACTTGGTGTGATTCTGTGAGGGGCCCAAACCAGTCTGACTGAATGACTTGATGTGATGGGGTCAGGGGCCTAAACCAGTCTGACTGAATAACTTTGTGTGATGGGGTCAGGGGCCCAAACCAGTCTGACTGAATGACTTGGTGTGATGGGGCCAGGGGCCCAAACCGGTCTAAGGTATGAATGACTTGGTGATGGTGTCAGGGGCCCAAACCAGTCTGACTAAATGACTTGGTGTGATGGGGTCAGGGGCACAAACCAGACCCACGTCCGAATGATTTGATAGCGATCTGCCAATTCTGATGATAGTATTATCTTTGATGACAATGCCCATGGGTAGTAGTGACCATGATGATGTTGCTAAACGTAAAACCTAATTCAATTTACCATTTACTCACCTTGGCCTTCTAAGTTGCTCCTATAATTGATCTTCTGCTTTTCGTACTCATGAAGAGTGTACGCCCCTCGAGAGTTCTCATTCTGTGTTGCCACCTTGGTGTACCGACCAGTATCCATAGAAGCTCTTGGAAGTTCTTGCAGAGAGCGTTCTTGATCGCCCGATGAGCTGTTCTCAAATGCTGCCTCTTGGTTTGGTAATGTTTTATCATTGCGCACGGATTGCAACGAGCCTAGTGATCCATCATGTTGCACTAGATCTGACGTTCCAGAACTGGATTCTGTTTCGGTGGAGGTTTCCAAACTAGTCCTAGACTTTGAATCTGATCTGAGATTCATACCACCTGATCTGGAAGACGATCTACTCGAAAGCAGTCTATTTGAAGAAGATGCTTCATTTACATATTCCCGCTCAGAAAGACCCCTATCTGAAACCTTTTCAGCCTTTCCATTCATATCACTATTATAAGACGCTGTTGAATCACTTTGAGCAGAATTTCCTTTGTGAGCACTGAGAAATTCCAAAAATAGTTTATCCATGTAGGACAGATCAGGTGTTTCTTCCCTGGACTTTATGTCCAACTTTCGTGAGAGCTGTGAAGGCTGCCCTTGTCTTGTTTCTAGTTTCTTTCCAAAAGCGTGTCCATTCTCTTGCTGAGGTTGTCGGTAATCGAAAGCCTTGCCCGTAGGATGTGATGTATCCTCTACAAAAGGAGAGGGAGGTTCTGTGATCTCCTCCCAAGAGTCGTCGTCCCAGTTCATCTGTTGAATACAAAATACGTTAAAACGATGAGATAATTCTTAAATACATCATCATCATCTTTATCATCATCATCATCATCAGCCCCATAACGTAGAAGGTCGTTGAGGCACCGTTATTGCAGTTTGTAGTACCAGCTCCCGCCACACAACAACGGTGTGTCTTGGGCCGCTACACACCTGACGAAGCCCATCTCTCTCCAGATGGCAGACCATTATAGTTGTGTCAATATGTCATACAACAAAGCTGACACTGTCTTCAGCTAGGGCGATGGGCACCAATCTCGTGAAGTTCAGCCATGTGAACTAGACCGGGAAATATGGCACAGGTTCAAGCGTAGTGCTATTCATATAGCCGATGCATATTCCAGGATAATCGGACGGAAGAAAACACACAAAAGGAAGGAATTAACCAGTCCAAATGGAAAACAACAAAACGTTTCCGTGAAGACAAGTGTAAGTCGTCGACTTGTGGGAATTCCCGGCAAATCCATGTTCAATTGGCATCTATTAATGAACTAAAACAGACGAGCAATGTAGACCCGCAGCAAACTGTGGCGCCATCTTTGCCATCTAAATACATAGATATGACACTACTATCGCGGTCATCAAAAGTTACTAGCACTGGTTATAATCATTCCCTTCATCTTTCCAGAGAAAATAAGTTATATAGTATCGTATAATAAAATACAAAAAGATACGGTACAAAATGATATGAAATGAATTAAATTTGTTTTTCTTATTTCTCTATTCCTTAAGGTGGTGTGCTTTGCACTGTGGTTTTTCTTTTGCGCCTATCGGCCAAGTGCATCCGACTTCAGCATGAATTGTATGTAGGGGCCTGCTTCCACCTGCTTTTTCTAAGGGTTTATTTCCCCGCGGTAACGGCCGGTGCTGTGATGGGGATCGAACCCAGCACCTTCGGTTTGTGAGCCGTGTCCCTTAACCAATAGCAAACGTCAATATAAAATGAATTGATAGTATATGGTACAATTCAGTAGAATATATTATAATAATAATATAATATACTGTAATAATGTATTCCTGACGTTTATTCGGGGACAGTTTGTGCCCTATGCCAAGATGCCAAATATCTAAACTCATCTCTGTCCATTAAGTACCATGCCGGACCAATTTTTTGTCGAAAACGATTTCTCCATCTCATTGGCGGTCGTCTGGGGCGACGATTACAGGTGTAGGGTCACCATGCCATCACTTTGCGTGTTCATCTATTGTCAGGCATGTGTACCACGTGACCTGCCCACCTGCCTATCAACACCGTTTCTACGACGTCATTGATACAGGTGTGCCTCCTGGTGGCGGTGTTCCGGATGTGGGCGCGTAATGAAAGTGAAAGTGTTCTACGATCTATCGCTCGTTGGGTAGCTCGGAGCCGCGCCATACTTAACTAAAGAATAGCACCACTGCTTGACTTAACTTAACCTAACGTCTTTATACTGATTTAGAAGAGTCTGCAGAGTCTGTATGGAACCAGTTTCATTTACATTACCTTGCTCTAACAGTTACGTGCACCCAAATTATTCTTAAATGCATTAATTGTTCTTGCCTCAACTACTTCTGGTGGCAATGTATTTCAAACATTTACCACTCTCTTACTAAGAAAATATTTTCTAATCTGGACCTCTCTTTAGTTAATTTGTAGCTATGCCCTCTTGTTCTTGTAGGTGGTTGTATTTTGAAGAAAAAAAACGTGTTGTATTCTAATTTATCGATTCCTCTGATTATCTTTATAAACCTTTATTAAGTCACTACGAATCCTTCTCTCTTTTAGACGCTATAAGCCGTTTTTTTGTGTGTGTCTTTCCTTAAAACTGTAATTCTGGAATCCCACTATCAGTTTTGTCCGCCATGTTTATATCCCCGCTACGATAAGGACTCCACACCTGTGCACAGTACTCCAATCTAGGTCTAACTAAAGCTTTATACAGTTTGACTATCACTTCCTTGCTCCTATGTTTAATATTTCTTTTTATCATACCTAACATTGCATTTGACTTTTTCACTGCTACCTAGACTTGCTCACTCACTTTACCTGTATGATCTATTATAACCCCTAGGTTCCATTCCCTTCCTATCTTTCTAATATTGTTCACTCCCATTCTGTAATTATATTCCATATCGGATCTACCCAAGTGGATGCCTGTTCATTTATATACATTAAACTCGATTTGCCAGCTTACATACTATTTTTGAATTTGATCTAAATCCGATCTCAATACAGCCAGTTCTGCTTTAGATGAGAAACTACTGCATAGTTTTGTGTTCTCATGAATCATGGATTCTATATCAATGTCCAAATCGTATATATAAATATATATATATATATATATCCACACAAAAAATTGGTCGCAAAACCGAGTCACCATGCCACTTTTGTGTAGGTTCCACACCTCGCAGCCGTACACCATGGCTGGAATGACCAGGCTGTTGAAGATGTGAGCTCTCGCTTTGCTGTTTTTCACCTGTTGAAGGGCTGCCTTGATGCGGCCGAGGCTGAACCATCCCACAGATAACGTTCGCGAGATCTCTTTATACAAATCACAGGAGTTTGTAATTTCTTTGCCTAAGTACGTGTACGAATTCACCTTTCATACTTATAGGATAGGATAGGATAGGATAGGATAGGACAGGAAAGGATATGATAGCAAAGGAAAGGATAGGATAGGATAGGATATGATAGGATAGCACAGCATAGGATAGGATAGCATAGTATAGTATAGTACAGCATAGCATAGTATAGTATAGTACAGCATAGCATAGTATAGTACAGCACAGTACAATACAGTACAGTACAGTGCAGTGCAGTGCAGTACAGTACAGTACAGTACAGTTACAGTACAGTATTGTATTGTATAGTAAAGTATAATGTTGTGTAATATAATATAATAGTATAGAAGAACTGGACAACGATGTTTCAAGAAGGACGTGAGTTCATGAACGATCTTCCGAGACCAGGTCAGGCGCATATTGTTGCGTTAACTCACGTCCGAGACCAGGTCAGGCGCATATTGTTGCGTTAACTCGTGTCCTTCTTTAAACATTGTTGTCAAGTTCTTTACTGTTGTCTTCAATACACTTTTGTCACCATACACTGCCTGCATTCTGCGATGAATGTCAACTGGTCGACATCCTTCAGCTGTTAGAAACCGAATCACCGCTCGCTGATCAACTCTGGACGGATTCCGTATCATACCCGCCATGTTTTCAACGGTCTGCTTGAGGAAACTATGAGTCGGAGTTTAATGGCATTTTCCAAACTTGACGGTTGGTATGTGCTGTTTACACAAAAAGTGACATCATCGTTTGCATCGTATGTATGTTCAGTTGTTGCAGTTTGGTCCGGTTTCATTTAAGCACTTCTGGTAGTTTAATTTGACTTGAAGTGACATATATATTAGCAATACAGCTCTGCAAACATGTTCCAATCTTAAGGTAGACAAATCTTGAAGTGGAGAGAGCTTGTTCCAGGATCTGCGGCCATTATCTATCGCGAGTCAGTTCATTGGGCAGAGTGACGCCTGTCATCCCGTCAGGCATGTTGGGGAGATATCGTGTTCTTGTGGCCAATAGTTTCAACAGTGTCAGGTAGTCAGCCGGGATCATGATGCTGAGCAGCGCATGAGCTGCAGTGGTCAGCGACCCATAGCTGACTGCTAGCATCAGGGCCAGCGAACCAGAGCAGCCAAGACCCTTCTACACCTCCATGCGGTGATCCTGGATAACAGGCTGCAGCAGGGCAGACTGGCTAAAGAGAAGGGATCGAAGAGGGAATGCTAACCCGGTACTAAAAAATGCTTGCTGAAGTCGGATGTGTTGGACCTAAAGGTGCAAATATCGCAGTCAAGCTGTAGACTACGACACAACGCATTCCGTTCTCTGGACTACATTCTGCTACTCATCCCTTTCAGGGTTTGGTAGTGGGAGATTGAGAACGAACGAAGAAGAAGAAGGTAGCCAGGAACGTGGCCACACAATCACATAGTTTGACTTGACTTCAGCGTCTGCCTCTACAATATGGGTTATTCTTGTGGGACGGACGAACGAGACGGGACGGATGGTCAGGACGGGACGGGACGATAAGGACGGGACGGGACGATATGCACGGGAAGGACGGACTAAAAGGGACAGACAGAGAGAGAGTGATAGGTAGGCAGACAGTAAGTAGGTTAAGTAAGTAGGTAAGTAGGTAGGTAGGTAGATAGGTAGATAGATAGATAGATAGATAGGTAGGTAGGTAGGTAGGTAAGTAAGTAAGTAAGTAAGTAAGTAAGTAGGCAGGTAGGTAGGTAGGTAGGTAGGTAGGGAGGTAGGTAGTAAGTAAGTAAGTAAGTAAGTAAGTAAGTAAGTGAGTAAGTAAGTTAAGTAAGTAAGTAAGTAAGCAAGTTAGTAAATTAGTAAGTAAGTTAGTAAGTAAGTGGACTTGCTCACTCACTTTACCTGTAAGATCTATTATAACCCCTTTCACCTGACCCGGACTAACATAGTTTGATCAATATGTTTCACCTGACCCTGACTAACATAGTATAATTAGTATATTTCATCTGACCGTGACAAACATAGTATGATTAGTATATTTCACCTGACCCTGACTAACATAGTATGATTAGTATATTTCACCTGACCCTGACTAACATAACCTGACAAGTATGTTTCAACCGACCCTGTACTTTGCCTCATCTTGCGTTAATCTACTCACATGTACGCAGAAATGAATTCATTCAATAGTTTTCAACATACAAATTTCACTACTTACCTTATGAAAAAGTGTCGAAGTGTAATAATCAAGATTCCACTAAGCGAAGTCTGTTTCCCACCAACTGTGACATCCGGGCTGTGTAACTGTACCGTGGCCTGCAGGTCGCCCTTCAGGTGTGTGATTTATCCAAAGGTTGTGGGTGGTGTATGCCGAGGTCTGTTGACTGGGAATGGTTGATACTTTTTTGTTACCTGCCCGGTGAGAGAAGAAATACACAGCTACAGTGACAATTATGCTGGAGTACAGAGCAGTCTAGACAGAAGTGCGAGAAGAGAAATCATTGCATTGAGGAATATGGCAGTCAAAGGAAATTAGAACGACCACCAAAATGAGAATTTTCAACTACAACGTAAAATCCGTTCTGTTATATGGCTGTGAAGCATGGAGGACAACACATGAAGTTTTGTTGTTGTTGTTTAATGGTCATAATGAGTTGATGTTCTCTTTTGAGCGCCCTGAATAGAGCGTTAAGTCGCGGGTTGCAGTAGTTTGTCTTACATCCCGAGCGTGCTGATGAAGATGGATCGAGGTTCTCAACGCTGCTCAGCTATGCTTGACTTTATCTGCGTGATTCTCACTACTACGGGGATCACGTCGATACACATCTCGTCAGCAAGACTCCCTTAAAACAGCCTGTTTCAGGGGAACGCTACATGGAAGAAAGATATTGGTCTTGGTCAGTTTGTTGTGCCTGGTCCTGATATGACATCTTGGTCAGATTGTTGTGCCTAGTCCTGACCCGACGACTTGGTTAGTTTGTTGTGCCTGGTCCTGACCCGACGTCTTGGTTAGTTTGTTGTGCTTGGTCCTGACCCGACGTCTTGGTTAGTTTGTTGTGCTTGGTCCTGACCCGACGTCTTGGTTAGTTTGTTGTGCTTGGTCCTGACCCGACGTCTTGGTTAGTTTGTTGTGCTTGGTCCTGACCCGACGTCTTGGTTAGTTTGTTGTGCTTGGTCCTGACCCGACGTCTTGGTTAGTTTGTTGTGCTTGGTCCTGACCCGACGTCTTGGTTAGTTTGTTGTGCTTGGTCCTGACCCGGCGTCTTGGTTAGTTTGTTGTGCTTGGTCCTGACCCGACGTCTTGGTTAGTTTGTTGTGCCTGGTCCTGACCCGACGTCCAGGTTAGTTTGCTGTGCCTGGTCCTGACCCGACGTCTTGGTCAGTTTGTTGTGCCTGGTCCTGACCCGACGTCTTGGTCAGTTTGTTGTGCCTGGTCCTGACCCGACGTCCAGGTTAGTTTGCTGTGCTTGGTCCTGACCCGACGTCTTGGTCAGTTTGTTGTGCCTGGTCCTGACCCGACGTCTTGGTCAGTTTGTTGTGCCTGGTCCTGACCCGACGTCTTGGTCAGTTTGTTGTGCCTGGTCCTGACCCGACGTCTTGGTCAGTTTGTTGTGCCTGGTCCTGACCCGACGTCTTGGTCAGTTTGTTGTGCCTGGTCCTGACCCGACGTCTTGGTCAGTTTGTTGTGCCTGGTCCTGACCCGACGTCTTGGTCAGTTTGTTGTGCCTGGTCCTGACCCGACGTCTTGGTCAGTTTGTTGTGCCTGGTCCTGACCCGACGTCTTGGTTAGTTTGTTGTGCTTGGTCCTGACCCGGCGTCTTGGTTAGTTTGTTGTGCTTGGTCCTGACCCGACGTCTTGGTTAGTTTGTTGTGCTTGGTCCTGACCCGACGTCTTGGTTAGTTTGTTGTGCCTGATCCTGACCCGGCGTCTTGGTCAGTTTGTTGTGCCTGATCCTGACCCGACGTCTTGGTTAGTTTGCTGTGCCTGGTCCTGACCCGACGTCCAGGTTAGTTTGCTGTGCCTGGTCCTGACCCGACGTCTTGGTCAGTTTGTTGTGCTTGGTCCTGACCCGGCGTCTTGGTCAGTTTGTTGTGCTTGGTCCTGACCCGACGTCTTGGTCAGTTTGTTGTGCCTGGTCCTGACCCGACGTCCAGGTTAGTTTGTTGTGCTTGGTCCTGACCCGACGTCTCGGTCAGTTTGTTGTGCCTGGTCCTGACCCGACGTCTTGGTCAGTTTGTTGTGCCTGGTCCTGACCCGACGTCCAGGTTAGTTTGTTGTGCCTGGTCCTGACCCGACGTCTTGGTTAGTTTGTTGTGCTTGGTCCTGACCCGACGTCTTGGTTAGTTTGTTGTGCCTGGTCCTGACCCGACGTCTCGGTCAGTTTGTTGTGCCTGGTCCTGACCCGACGTCTCGGTCAGTTTGTTGTGCCTGGTCCTGACCCGACGTCTTGGTCAGTTTGTTGTGCCTGGTCCTGACCCGACGTCTTGGTTAGTTTGTTGTGCCTGATCCTGACCCGACGTCTTGGTCAGTTTGTTGTGCCTGGTCCTGACCCGACGTCTTGGTCAGTTTGTTGTGCCTGGTCCTGACCCGACGTCTTGGTCAGTTTGTTGTGCCTGGTCCTGACCCGACGTCCAGGTCAGTTTGTTGTGCCTGGTCCTGACCCGACGTCTTGGTTAGTTTGTTGTGCCTGGTCCTGACCCGACGTCCAGGTCAGCATGTTGTGCTTTACTCGGACGCGAAGTCTCGGTCGGCACGTTGTGCCTGACCGGAGTAGTGTCTCAGCTCTCCACAACAAGTTATGAACAAAATCCAGACTTTCGTAAATAGTTCCTTGCGCAAAATATAGTAGGGAGTTAACGGTACGACAAGATCCCCAACGTGGAACTGATGGGAGACAACCGGAGAAATGCCAGAGGAGCGAGAAATACGGAACGGGCGTTGGCCATGGATAGGCCACACATTACGGAAACCAGTGGATTACATTACCAGACAAGCTCTGTTCTGGAATCCACAGGGCAAAAGAAGTAGATGAAGAATAAGGCACTCGTGGCAGAAGGAAATGGAACTGGAACCAAATGTAAAGGCATCAAACACGGCGTTTCAGAATTGGCTGACATGGATCATGACAGGAAGACTTAACGAGTATTTATTGAGGCCCTATGCTAAGACGTCAACTTGAATTTGTTCGAAGAAAGCAGCTGTCATCCTGAAGCTGTCGACACTGCCATAGAGCTTGTCTAGTGTTGCCACTGGTGATGGCCACATGTGCTTTCTCTGGTCCTCGTATGTCGGACAGTTTTGCAGCAGATGTTTAGCGGTCATTTTCCCTGTGCCACACGAGCATTCGTCAGTGCCACCTATCTTCAATTTATTGAATAGATGGTACATCAGTCTGTTGTGGCCTGTGCGGAGTCTGAAGACCACGACCTGCTCTCTTCTGTTCAGCTGGTAGTAGGCATCATTTTTTATGTAGCCAGTATGTTCTGTTTCCCATTTGGTCATGTATCTAGCTCTAATAAGCCTTTTGGACTCTTCGTAGGTCACACTAGGATCTGGTTGTGGTAGTCTTGCACCTTCTTTTGCCAGTCTGTCTGCCTCCTCGTTGTCTTGGATGTTACAGTGGGATAGAACCCACTGTACCACTACTCTTTTTGGTGCGGACTGCTGGCATAGTTGATAGAGTACTGCTCTTAAATCATTGTTCAGTATTTTTCTGGCTTTTTAGTGCTGTGACCACGGCCAGGGAATCTGTGAACAGGACTATCTGGCTTTCATTGCTTTCGCATGTGAGCATTGCTTCTACTGCAGCTTTCAGTGCCTCTGCCTCCGCTCTGAAATTGCTTGAGAATTTTCCAGTTGCCACTAACAGTGTTATTTTTCTACCATTTGGTAGGCTCAGGAATACCCCTACCCCTCCATTATGTGTTGTGTTTGTTACAGAACTGTCGGTGTATGCATGGGTCCAGTCCATGATTTGGTAGTTTTCCGCTATGTACCTCAGGGTTATGTTCTCTTCTGTCTTTTTCAGTCTGGCTGTTCTTGTTCCCAATACCTGGTATATTTTCTACCACCTCTGTAATGATATGCTGCTTCCAGGTAGGTTTGCGTACAGTAGGGATGGGCTTTGGTGTTGTTACGGTGTTCATAGGGTATTCGATCATCTTTGCTTTGGCTATTTCTGCAAAGTTTCTCCGCTTTAGTTTCCCATTTCCAAATTTATTTAGTCTCTGATGCATTGGATGGTCTGTCAGTCTTATAAGTTTCTCTGCTTGCTGCTGGGCTCTGCAGTCTCTTCTGTCGGTCATGAATTGCAGATTTGTAATCTTTTCAAGTTCTACAATTGGCGTTGACTTCATGCCTCCTGTTATAACTCTCATGGCTTGGTTTTGAAGTTTGCTAATGTTATCAAAGTTCGCCTTTGCTGCTGTTGTCCATTCCGCAATGCCATACTCGAGAACTGGTCTCACTCTTCCAGTGTACAGTTTCTTTAGTATTCTTTCGTCTGCTCCCCAGCTTGTACCAGCAAGTTTCCTCATGATTGCCATTTTTTGTCTGGCTCTCATTCGGTTTCTCTCGATCTGACTTTTCCTTGTCATGCGCCGATCAAATGTGACTCCCAGGTAGTTCGTGTTGTCGTTTGGCCGCAGATATTTGCCGTTAAGACTTATTTTGGTGTTCTGTGGTTTATTTGAAAGCGAGAATTTCGTACATGTTGTTTATGTTTCATTTATTTTGACCAGTCATGATTTCGCCCACTCCTCCAACGATGTTAGGGCCTGCTGCATCCGATTGTTTGCAACGGTGAGATTTTTTTCAGAGGTCCACATAGCCAGATCGTCTGCAAAACATGGAGCTGTGGACTCTTCTTGGTATATTCTCTATGATGTTGTTTATATACACCAGGAAAAGTGTGGGTGACAGTACTCCCCCTTGGGGTACTCCCTGCTCGAGTGTCACCTTTTTGCTCATATGCCCTTGTACTTCTTATTCTTCTTCGTCGTACGCAGTCAGACAGTAACCATTATTTTCTCGAAAAAAGCGGCGGTCATCCTGAGGCTGTCGACACTGCCATAGAGCTTGTCTTGCAGTTCCACTGGTAATGGCCACATCTGCTCTCTCTGATCCTCGTATGTCGGGCAGTTCTGCAGCAGATGTTCAGCGGTCATTTTACCAGTACCGCACGGGCATTCGTCGGTACACCCTATCTTCAATTTGTTGAATAGGTGGTACCTCAGTCTGTTGTGGCCAGTGCGAAGTCTGAAGACAACGACCTGCTCTCTTCGGTTCAACTGATAATAGGCATCGTTTTTGGTGTAACCAGTATGTTCGGTTTCCCATTTGGACATGTACCTGGCTTTGATAAGCCGTTTTGACTCTTCGTACGTCATACTGGTATCTGTTTGTGGTAGCCTTGCACTTTCTTTTGCCAGTCTGTCTGCCTCCTCGTTGCCTTGGATGTTGCAGTGTGACGGAACCCACTGTACCACTACCCTTTTTGGTGCGGACTGCTGGCACAGTTTGCAGAGTGCTTCTCTTAAGTCATTAAGCTCAGTGTTTTTCTGAGCCACGAGACACGAGACATGAGACACAAGACACGAGACATGAGACACGAGACATGAGACACAAGCCACGAGACACGAGACATGAGACACGAGACACGAGACACGAAAAGTTTGGCGTCTGAAATTGAAAGAGAGGAATCGGAAAACCAGGAAAGGGACCCGAATGTTTAGGCACCAGGTGCAGAGCACAAGGCTGAAATCTAGGTGAGGTTCCTTACAATCAACACAGTCCCTACAGACTAGCCCCAGAAAACAGCGCACAGAAAGATGTAAGGAACTGAGGCAGGTTATCTGGATCAGCTTTGGGCGAACACTGCGTCTGGACACCACTTGCTTTATGAGAATATCGAAGTCGTTAAATAGACTACCATATGGGAAGAACTGAAAGAGATCTGGATACAGGGATGAGGAGACATGTGGCTGGGACGCAACACAAGAATCAGACCCACCTGATGATCTTTTCAATCCTTCTGGAAACATGGGATATGGGTGGAATGTTGGAGCGGGGATGACAAGGCAAGGACGTGTGTGGGCATTGGAGACATGGTGTCTGACGGGGTGTCCAGGACAGGAGAAGTAAGTCGTGGTGTACAGGACAGGGGGAGTAAGTCGTGGTGTACAGGACAGGGGGAGTAAGTCGTGGTGTCCAGGACAGGGGGAGTAAGTCTTAGTGTTTTAGACAGGGGGAGTAAGTCGTGGTGTCCAGGACAGGGGGAGTAAGTCTTGGTGTCTTGGACAGGCGGAGTAAGTCGTGGTGTCCAGGACGGAGGGGAGGGGGGGGGGGGGGTAAGTCTTGGTGTTTTGGACAGGGTGAGTAAGTCGTGGTGTCCAGGACAGGGGGAGTAAGTCGTGGTGTCCAGGACATGAGGAGTGAGTCGTGGTGTCCAGGACAGGGGGAGTAAGTCTTGGAGTCTTGGACAGGGGGAGTTAGTCGTGGTGTCCAGGACAGGGGGAGTAAGTCGTGGTGTCCAGGACAGGGGGAGCAAGTCTTGGTGTCTTGGAGAGGGGGAGTAAGTCGTGGTGTCCAGGACAGGGGGAGTAAGTCGTGGTGTGCATCACAGGGGGAGTAAGTCGTGGTGTCTTGGACAGGGGGAGTAAGTCATGGTGTCCATGACAGCAAGAGTAAGTCGTGGTGTCCAGGACAGGGGGAGTAAGTCTTGGTGTCTTGGACATAGGCAGTAAGTCGTGGTGTCCAGGACAGGGGGGGGGGGGGGTAAGTCGTTGTGTCCAGGGCGGGGGTAGTAAGTCGTGGTGTCCAGGATAGGGGAATTAAGACGGGGTTTCAGGACAGGAGGGGAGAAAGTCGTGGTCTCCGTGTTTGCTTTTGTATGGCACTACTTCGCTAGCCTTGGTGATTTCAGAACACAACATGTCTTGTAATTATTTCCATTGTTTTCCATAATTGTGTTTTATCCAATGCCCGAATCCCTCTCCTCTCTAGATATTTCAAAAAGAACAAGGCCTCAGTAACCTGTCAAGCATCACGCCAAAAAGTGATTGATGAGGGGTGTGCATGGGGCTGGAGTCCACGTGTGAAATCATAAATATATAACCCAGTACCTTACTGCAATTACTAGGCTGTCATTGGCTACTCGCCTATCAGCTCAAATCAACGCCCCGTCTTCTGCTGCAGGCTGAACAGGACGTCCAGGTAGGACTTCATCAGCAATTTGTGAGCGTATTTTAAGAAATTGATTGACCCAGGCATTGACCGATTTCCGCGGGGAAGTGGTTAAGCCTTTTGTCCTCGTGATCAGGTGGTGTGAGTTCGACTCCGGACTCCTCCGTCTTTTTCACCGGTGCTTGATGCAGAGTCCCCTGCATTTCATAGTCGCCCCCTAGTCGTCTTGTCCTTGACTTGCGACTGGGGTCGGGTGACTCGAGACGAGAGAGTGAGGATAAAAAGTAGCGCAGTTAAACCTTTCAAAAAAATAGCGCTAGGAAATAAATTATGCCATCATGGTCTACGATAGACGGCAGCCTTTGACTGTTCATTTTCCTTTCTCTTTTCCTTTGTCTTTTCCTTTCGCGACAAACACTTCTCACCGCAAACAGGAAGCATTTGCTTAGGAATATCCTCTGCAGAAAGTGATTTTGTCTTCCATCACCACCCCCACACACATAAAACTCACACCACCACATCCCTTATTGATTGCTTCCTGTTGTCTTCCACCAACATTTCACTCATTGATTGCATCTATACAACACATGTTCCTACGTCACCTAACGCCTCCCACCTACAGCCATCTCAACGATAAATGTTACCACAGCCTAATGACAACCTCATAAACCAACAAATATATTTCCCAGCTATCCCATATCAGTTTGTGACTTACATTCTGACTTAAGATCCTACATTACACATATTGAATATTAATATTGTCAGTAGCTCTAGGACATCAAACCGTATACATTCAATGTTAATATATCGCGCGCCTCATTGGCAGAGCGGGTAGAGCGAAAACCAATCGCGATAACAAAGCAGTGGCCTGCAACCAATGTGTACATGCTACAGTGCACCCAGGTGTAAACGCGTATCTGGTTTACTTTGTGGTAGACAAGAGAGCGAAAACATGTAACGTCATTTCAATTCACTTTACAGATGAGGCTGTTTGACGGTTGCGGCGTGTTGCGGTGGTTGTTAATGCTGTTGTTGTTGTTGATGTTGTTGGTGATGATGTTGTTAATGCTGTTTTTGATGTTGTTAATGTTGACGTTCATTATTATTGTTGTTGTTAATATTGATGTTGTCGGTTGTGGTGTTTGTCATGTTAATGATGTTGATTTTGATG
Organism: Ariolimax columbianus; assembly: GCA_036924085.1. NCBI lineage: Eukaryota > Metazoa > Mollusca > Gastropoda > Stylommatophora > Arionidae > Ariolimax > Ariolimax columbianus. The sequence continues at coordinate 5,154,384 of JAVGWX010000023.1, forward strand.
CAGATGTTGTTACTCTTCATGTTGTTAATGGTGATGTTGTTAATGGTGGTGCTGTTAATGTTGGTGTTGTTAATATTGGTGGTGTTAATGTTGGCGTTGTTAATATTCGTGTTGTTGATATTGGTGGTGTTAATGTTGGCGTTGTTAATATTCGTGTTGTTGATGTTGGTGTTGTTGATGTTGGTGTTGTTAATGTTGGTGTTGTTGATGTTGATAACACTGATGTTGTTAATGTTGGTGTTGATTTTGGTAATACTGATGTTGTAATGTTGGTGTTGTTGTTGATAATACTGATCTTGTTAATGTTGGTGTTTATAATGTTGATGTTGTGAATGTTGTTGAAGATGCTGTTATTGCTCCATTTTTTGATGTTGATGTTGTTGTTGCTGCTACAGTTCGTAGCTGAATGAACTGTATCTATCCCTCTTACATGAGGTCTTCCTCGTGCCTTGTAGCTGAAACTCGCTGAAAACGTGCACTGGGAGTCAACCAGGCAGTATTCTTATTTGATAACTCAATCCATGAATTGTCCACGGGAAATGTGTTGCGCACAAGGGATTCTTGTTGTAGTTTTTGCTGTTATTGTTGTTGATGTTGTTATTGTTAATGTTGTTGTTGTTGTTGCTGATGATGTTGTTATTGTTGATGTTTTTGCTGTTGTTGATGTTGGTGTTGTTGATGTTCTTGTTGACGTTGATGTTGTTGTTGATGCTGTTGCTGTTGTTATTGCTACTGTTGTTTTGTTGTGATTGCTGGTTTTTGTTGAATGTCCACAATTATTTTGTTTATTCTTTTACGCGCACTAAACAGAGCGGTGGGTGGCCGTGGCTTTTATCACATCCCGAGCGTGTTTATGAAGGTTTACTGGGATCCTCCGGGCGGTTGTGCTACGCATGATTTCATTTCGGGTCGGACACTACTATAGAGATCACGTCGATCCCCTATATCTATAATCAGCATGCAATGAAACATTGTGTTTCTAGTAAGAACAGCGTGGATGTAACATGATCTTCTTGGTCAGTATGTTTTACCTGACCCTGAACCAATCCAGGACAGCCTGTTTTACTTCGCCATCGCTGCTGAAATGCTGCCCTCCAAAGAATTCTCTTAGGGGTCCAAACATGTGAAAATCGCTTGAAGCGAGGTCTGGGTTATAAGGTGGATGTGGCAATACCTCCCAGTCGAGTTGCTATAGATGGAACATAGTGCGGTGAGCCGTATGAGGTCGAGCGTTATCTTGAAGGAGCAGGATAGGACCATCACTCACGGATGTATGGCCTTATCTAAAACGTTTACACCATTCAAATTTCATATCGCGGCCATATTGTGATTGTAGTCTTCCGTAAATTTTCGCAGGTATCGCCTTCTTTTACAAAAAAATTCATCTCAACACGCTGTTCCATAGAGGCACTAACAGTATTCTCCGGCATTTTTATGTATCTGTCATATACAGATAAGGTAATGTTAGTCAGGGTCAGGCAAAACATACTAACCAGGCAATGTTAGTCAGGGTCAGGCAAAACATACTGACCAGGCAATGTTAGTCAGGGTCAGGTAAAACATACTGACCAGGCAATGTTAGTCAGGGTCAGGCAAAACATACCGACCAGGCAATGTTAGTCAGGGTCAGGCAAAACATTGTGACCAAGCAATGTTAGACAGGGTCAGGCAAAACATACCGACCAGGCAATGTTAGTCAGGGTCAGGATCTGGGGTAGTTGTCTCGCCGCAGCGACTCAATTTCAACCAGTGTTCGTAAAGCGATCTCAGTCCCGCCAGGCGGAGCGATAGCGCGGGCTTGCGGAAAACGCTCGCCTGCCTTTTCCCGTAGTGCGAATTGGGTGCGGTTTGTGGTAGTGGCTCCTCCACCGAGGTGCGCTAGTCTGGTCCGTATCAGGAAACGTGGTCCGTCCGTGGTGATTTATCTAAGGCTTATAGCAGAGCTCAACAGTACGTCTCGCTGGTGGTCCGACTCTCGCAAAGAGCTTGTGACCGGCAAATGGAAAGCAGGAATCGTTGCCTCGAGGGCAGGCCGGCAGGCCAAATTGTCTCTAGTCCCAGTGAAATTCATCGCCGAGGTCGTTGGGATCCGTTCTGCACAGAGCGCTGCCATCCCTCCTCGAGCGAGCCCGGTCGGTCGGTCGTCTGGTGCGTGTGGGAGGCCCCTGTCAGGCGGTCCTAGGTCGACGGAGTGAGGGACGGGTGGAACAACCCTCCGTCCGTCCCGTCAGTCGGTCCCTGCGGCCGTCCCAGTGAGGCTTTTTACACACCCTTCCTCCGCCGACCGGTGTGCGCAGTACGTACGTCTCCGACAGATATCTGGTTGATCCTGCCAGTAGTCATATGCTTGTCTCAAAGATTAAGCCATGCATGTCTAAGTTCACACTGTCTCACGGTGAAACCGCGAATGGCTCATTAAATCAGTCGACGTTCCTTAGATGACACGATCCTACTTGGATAACTGTGGCAATTCTAGAGCTAATACATGCTTACCAAGCTCCGACCCTCGCGGAAAGAGCGCTTTTATTAGTTCAAAAGCAATCGTCGTTTCCCCTCGCGGGGTTGCGGCGTCCCCACTGGTGACTCTGGATAACTTTGTGCTGATCGCATGGCCTCATGTGCCGGCGACGCATCTTTCAAATGTCTGCCCTATCAAATGTCGATGGTACGTGACATGCCTACCATGTTTGTAACGGGTAACGGGGAATCAGGGTTCGATTCCGGAGAGGGAGCATGAGAAACGGCTACCACATCCAAGGAAGGCAGCAGGCGCGCAACTTACCCACTCCCGGCACGGGGAGGTAGTGACGAAAAATAACAATACGGGACTCTTTCGAGGCCCCGTAATTGGAATGAGTACACTTTAAACCCTTTAACGAGGATCTATTGGAGGGCAAGTCTGGTGCCAGCAGCCGCGGTAATTCCAGCTCCAATAGCGTATATTAAAGTTGTTGCAGTTAAAAAGGTCGTAGTTGGATCTCAGGCGCAGGCGGGCGGTCCGGCTCGCGCCGGTTCACTGCCCGTTGTCTCCTGCCCTACCGTCTGCCGGCTCTCTCCCACGGGTGCTCTTCGCTGAGCGTCCTGGGTGGCCGGCGCGTTTACTTTGAAAAAATTAGAGTGTTCAAAGCAGGCCTCGGCTGCCTGAATAATGGTGCATGGAATAATGGAATAGGATCTCGGTTCTATTTTGTTGGTTTTCGGAACTGGAGGTAATGATTAACAGGGACAAACGGGGGCATTCGTATTGCGGCGTTAGAGGTGAAATTCTTGGATCGCCGCAAGACGAGCTACTGCGAAAGCATTTGTCAAGAATGTTTTCATTAATCAAGAACGAAAGTCAGAGGCTGAAGACAGGTCAGTTTTACCCTACAAATGACAGGGCGTTGCTACGGAAAACCAGCTCAAATCGAGATGAGCCGCAGACACTTTGGTTCACGTACCAGGCTGATAAGCCAAGGGCGCGAGGCTACCATGTGGGGGATTACGGCCGAACCCTTGTAAGCCGCAATCCCGCCCAAAATCTCAGCACCACTGCAATGGGAGGCTCCTACATGCTCGGGACCTGGGGCTTGCGCCCCAGCCCTATCAGGTAGAGCCACAGAAAGAGGTTCTTGCCGCCCGCCAATCAAAGCGGGCGGACAACTGCTTGATACTCACCCTATACGGCGATGGGGTGCGAAAAAACACCAACCAAAGACTTAGAACCTGGTCGGGGTGTCGAAAACAGTAGAGCAGCCACCTCACTGTGAACTGTCAAGACTCAACCACTGACCATGAGAGTTGTCCGCACACCAGGCGATCAACATCTCTGTGACATTACCAGGCTTGTCCTCTGGCTGAATGCACTCCGGCTACGATATCTACCCCTGTACGTTATCAGCCATAACTATCATGCTGGACGCAGAAGAGATGCAGACCAGCGGACATTGCACACCTGCCCCACTGTGTCAACACCCCAGGAGGCGGGGAATGCTAGGCGTACCATCCCTGCATAGAAGCCAAGAAAATAAAGGGAAAAAGAGATACCCCACTCACATGCAAATGCTACGTTTCTGGCAGGACGTGACGATCCTGGGATACAGACACACTGGACTGCCTCTCTTCCGGGTAAACCAGTCCATCTCATATATCACATATCATCATTGCACCCTATAGAGACGAGCAGTGAAGACTCGATAGTCTGGTAAGACAACTTCCATAGGAGAGAAAACTCTGATCGTAAACAACTGCTGCCTTGCAGATAGGCTGGGGACAGCCAAAGGCTAAGGAGGGCATCCCTACAGAAACGCCTGTTGAAATCGGATGCACGGGGCCGCAAGCCTAACAAAACAGTGCAACGTAAATCACAGTATGATGGCAGCACAACCTATTCGAAAAACGTATGGCGCTCATCCTGAGGAGACCCGCCAGGCAGCGATAGCGCCGGGCCTCACGCCTCGAAGGAGCCCACCCTTGACTACTGGTGGTCACCCCCCCATGTGTCGTGGAGTCAAGGCACATGGCTATGGGGTAACGTCTATTGGCCAAAACCTCAAGACCCTCAAAATACTACAGTGGAATGCGGAGGGAGTCATTAACAAAAAACTTTCCCTAACACACCACCTGCATGAAGGTAAGATTGACGTGGCATGTATCCAGGAAACGCACCTCAACAATAACCATAAATTCTCAATCAGAGGATACCAGACCTTCCGTCTAGATAGAGAAGGCCACAAAGGAGGGGTCCTGATACTGACCAGAAACAGCATACCGAGTAGCGCGGTACCTGTCAATCACACCGGACAAGCAGAAATTGTAGGAGTTGACATAATGGCTCAAGAGACGAAGCTCCGCATTTTCAATCTGTACGGACCACCAAACAGAGACCTATCGCTCTCGAGTATGGAGGTCAGAGACTCCAACTGCATAGTAGTTGGAGATTTCAACAGCCACTCGGAGAGATGGGGATACTCTGACACAGACAGCAGAGGTGACGAAGTGGAAGATTGGGAGATAGATGCAAATCTCTCCCTAATCAATAGGCCGGAGGATAGCCCTAGCTTCTATTCAAGAACATGGCATACCACCTCGACTCCAGATTTGGCCTTCTCCACACAGGACATACACTATAAAATAGACCGCCAGGTGCTAAACCAACTGGCAGGTAGCGACCACAGGCCGATCAGGCTAACCATTGACATGGAAGTAGGCCCACAGGAAACAAAACCGCTCCCACGTTGGAATTACAAACGAGCCGACTGGGACAGATTTGCAATCCTGACAGATGGGCTGTGTGAAACCATCAACACACGAAACACCAAAATGAAGCCCATGGTAGAGAGCCTAAGCAAGGCAATAATGCAAGCCGCCACTGAAACCATCCCAAGAGGAGCTAGGAAAAACTATAAGCCCTACTGGAATGATGAGTTACAGAAAGTGGAAGATGCAGTAACAAATGCTAGGAACATGGCAGAACGAGAAAAATCCATGGAGGCAAACATCGCCCTCAAAGCCGCCGCGGCGAAGTACAAACACACTCTCAAGCAAACAGCAAGAGAAAGTTGGAAAAATAAAAGGGAAAGTTTAAACCTGGACAAAGAAGGGAACAAGCTATGGAAGCTAGTCAGAGCCATGAATGACGAAACCCCGTCAAATAAACAAATTACTATCAAGCAGGGCGAGAACTTGATCACAGGTAAGAAAGCCGCAAACGCCTTTGTCGATCACTATGCCAGAGCAAACCACATCGAGGTCCCTGCAGATAAGCATACAGACATTAGCGAAGAGCTAAAGGGACACGAAAACATAAATACGGCTCCTGAAGAGCACATGATGGCCAAACTAACAATGCGCGAAATGGAAGAGGCTATGAGAACACTAAAGAAAAGGAAATCTCCCGGAAAAGACGGGATAACAAACGAAATGCTGATGGGGCTGGGCCAAACAGCGAAGAAAAAACTACTATCAGTCCTGAACCAAAGCTGGAAAAGGGGTATTGTACCCCAGGCATGGAAAGATGCAATACTGGTACCAGTACCAAAAACAGGAAAGGACAAAACAGATCCAAATGGATACAGGCCCATAAGCCTACTGAGCTGTGTCGGCAAGCTGATGGAACGGATGATAAACACCAGACTGATGTGGCATCTGGAAGAAAAACGAATACTAATTCCACAGCAAGCCGGCTTCAGACAGCACAGATCCACTGAGGACCAGGTCATCCTCATAGCCCAGGAGATAGAAGATGCCTACCAGGCACAGAAACACACAGTAGCTGTTTGGGTGGATCTGGAAAAGGCATTTGACAAAGTCTGGAAGGATGGACTTAGAGTCAAGCTAAGAAGAAGTGATGTCTGTGGGAAGATGTACAAGTGGATCAACCACTACCTCAAACAAAGAACGGCCAGAGTCCAAGTACAAGGGCAGATGAGCAAAAAGGTGACACTCGAGCAGGGAGTACCCCAAGGGGGAGTATTGTCACCCACACTCTTCCTGGTATATATAAACGATATTACAGAGAATATACCAAGAAGAGTCCATAGCTCAATGTTTGCAGACGATCTGGCTATGTGGACCTCTGAAAAGAATCTCACCATAGCAAGAAATCGGATGCAGACGGCCCTAACATCGCTGGAAGAGTAGGCGAACTCATGGCTGGTCAAAATAAACGAGGAGAAAACCACGTGCACAATATTCTCGCTCTCATTAAAACCCCAAAGTACCAAATTAAGGCAAAATGGCAAAATCCTGCAGCCAAACGACAACCCAACCTATCTGGGAGTCACATTTGATCGGCGCATGACATGGAAAAGTCAGATTGAGAGAAACCGAATGAAAGCCAGAGAAAGAATGGCGATCATGAGGAAACTTGCTGGCACAAGCTGGGGAGCAGACGAAGGCATACTAAAGAAACTGTACACTGGAAGAGTGAGACCAGTTCTCGAGTATGGCATTGCGGCATGGACAACCGCAGCGAAGGCGAACTTCGATAAAGTTAACAAACTTCAAAACCAAGCCATGAGAATTATAACAGGTGGCATGAAGTCAACGCCAATTGTAGAACTTGAAAAGATTACAAAACTGCAATCCATGACCGATAGAAGAGACTGCAGAGCCCAGCTGCAGTCAGAGAAACTCAGAAGACTGACGGACCATCCAATGTACCAGAGACTAAACAATTTGGGAACTGGGAAACTAAAGCGGAGAAACTTTGCAGAAATAGCCAAAGCAAAGATGCACGAAGATCCCATAAACGCACTAACAACACCAAAACCCATCACTACTGTACGAAAACCTACTTGGAGGCAGGATATATTTCCAGAGGTGGTAGAAAATATACCAGGTATTGCAAACAAAAACTGCCAGAGTGAAAAAGAAAGGAGAGACACTACCCTAAGCTTCATAACGAAAAGCTACCCAAGCATGGACTGGACCCATGCATACACCGACGGTTCTGTAACAAACACTACACAGAACGGAGGGGCAGGAGCATTCCTGAACCTACCAAATGGCAGAAAAATAACACTGTCATTCGCTACTGGTAAGTACACAAGCAATTTCAGAGCAGAGGCAGAGGCACTGAGGGCGGCAGTGGAAGAAATGGTAACACACAGTGAAAATGAGAGCCATATAGTCCTGCTGACAGATGCTCTCGAAGTAGTCACAGCGCTAAAAAGCCAGAAAAACACTGAGCTTAATGACTTAAGAGCAGCATTATGCAAACTGTGCCAGCAGTCCGCACCAAAAAGGGTAGTGGTACAGTGGGTTCCGTCACACTGCAACATCCAAGGCAACGAGGAGGCAGACAGACTGGCAAAAGAAGGTGCAAGGTTACCACAAACAGATACCAGTACGACGTACGAAGAGTCAAAACGGCTTATCAAAGCCAGATACATGACCAAATGGGAAACCGAACATACTGGTTACACCAAAAACGATGCCTATTACCAGTTGAACCGAAGAGAGCAGGTCGTTGTCTTCAGACTTCGCACTGGCCACAACAGACTGAGGTACCACCTATTCAACAAATTGAAGATAGGGTGTACCGACGAATGCCCGTGCGGTACTGGTAAAATGACCACTGAACATCTGCTGCAGAACTGCCCGACATACGAGGATCAGAGAGAGCAGATGTGGCCATTACCAGTGGAACTGCAAGACAAGCTCTATGGTAGTTGCGAGAGTCTCAGGATGACCGCCGCTTTTTTCGAGAAAATAATGGTTACTGTCTGACTGTGTACGCAGAAGAAGAAGAAGAAGTCAGGGTCAGGCAAAACATTCTGACCAAGCAATGTTAGTCAGGGTCAGGCAAAACATTCTGACCAAGCAATGTTAGACAGGGTCAGGCAAAACATACTGACCAGGCAATGTTAGTCCGGGTCAGGTGAGATTTAACAACTAAAACCCCGACCTCACTCGCACTATTTCTCTAGAAACAGTCCGTTTCAATGCAGTTTGACAACCAAACTGGAGGATTGACGTGCTCCCCGTAGTATTGGGCAACACGCAGATGAAGCCTAGCAAACCACAACCACCTGTAGAATCCCGCCCGCCTTTATCAGCACGCTCGGGATGTGAGGAAAGCTACTACAACCTACCACTTAACGCACTTTTCACTGCGCACAAAAAAAGCAAACTTAATCATTATGCACACTCGACAGCCACAACAATGGCGGCATGACACGAAAATGTGCAAGAAATGTCACATAAACAAAACCGTTAGCACATTAACTACAAACAATAGCACACGCACCCTAGCAAACTGCGTTGTCCCACTATAACCTCTGAAACGCATTACCCCCAGGTCAATACCACCTGCTTGAATGTTTCACTTCTCAACCCGGTGGCTGCAGATGGAGTCGGTGATAAGTGGATTTATTCTTGCCCTTTATTGTAATCAATTTCCAGAATGCCTGTCAATTATGTTATGAAAGTTAGTGTTTGAATACGGGTATACCTCAAATTACGAGGGCGATCAAATCAAACCGCGACGTTTCAGATCTAGTTATATCTGAATGGGTTATAGCTAGCTGGGACCATTATCTTTAGTTAGGGGCACTTGTTACTGCTGGGTGGCCCACTTGCTATGGGCCAGTCATGTGACAGATAAATACAAATGGTGGGCGATGATGTTAGTGTTTGCATAGGACAGCGTGTTGTGATGAAGGTTCTTGTGAAAAATGGCGTGAAACCTGCGGATATTTACAACAGACTGCATTCACAATACGGTGGTGAGACACTCATCCACATTCACAATACGGTGGTGAGACACTCATCCACATTCACAATACGGTGGTGAGAGACAGCCACATTCACAATACGGTGGTGAGAGACAGCCACATTCACAATACGGTGGTGAGACACTCATCCACATTCACAATACGGTGGTGAGAGACAGCCACATTCACAATACGGTGGTGAGACACTCATCTACATTCACAATACGGTGGTGAGACACTCATCCACATTCACAATACGGTGGTGAGAGACAGCCACATTCACAATACGGTGGTGAGACACTGAGTCACATTCACAATACGGTGGTGAGACACACATCCACATTCACAATACGGTGGTGAGAGACAGCCACATTCACAATACGGTGGTGAGACACTGAGCCACATTCACAATACGGCGGTGAAACACTCAGCCACAGTAAGACATATGAATGGTGTAAACGTGTTAGAGAAGGCCGTACATTCGTGAGTGAAGATCCCGGCCATGGTGGCTCTCAACCCAGTAACGCGATGGTGAGTGTTTTCTGGGACAAACTTGGCGTGCTTCATGTTGATTGTCTACCCCGTGGTGACCCTATCAACAGTTAACAGTACATAGGCATTTTTAGTTACGTGCATAACCGTCTGCGGGAAAAAAAACAGTCTGATTTGATCACAAAGTTCGTCCTGGTCCTGCGAGATAACGCTCGACCTCATACGGCTCACCGCATTATGTGCCATCTGCAGTAACTCGGCTGAGAGGTATTGCCACATCCACTTTACAGTCCCTCCAAGTAATTTTCACTTGTTTAGGCCCTTAAATGAATTTATGGGAGGTCAGCATTTCAGCACTGATGACGAAGTGAAACAGGCTGTCCTGGATTGGTTCAGACACACTGACAAATCTTTCTACGCTGAAGCTTTTCAAGCATTAGTTAAACGCTGGGATAAGCGCATAAACGTTGCAGGAGATTATATCCAAACATAAACGACATTTTGACTACCAGAAAACAATTGTGAACGCCAAACGTAGTTTCCCTCGATAATGAGCTATCGATCGTGAAAATTGACATGGGGAGGAGTATGTCCTTACAGCAGACTCGCAAGCTGGGTGGTAGACATCTGAACAACCTCTTCATTTAGTGGTTGGCTGTCAATATCCAACAAGCACACGAGAACCAGAACGGATGGTCTGCAACGAGGCAGCTAATCCATCGTGCAAAGACGTAACAGTCAGAACAACTTCCTGACCACACACTCGATTACATGGATTTCTTATTCTCCTTCCTTCCTTCCTTCATCTCTGCCTTCCTTCTTCTTCTTCTTCGTACGCTTTCAGACATCAACTTGAATTTGTTCGAAGAAAGCAGCGGTCTTCATGAGGCTGTCGACACTGCCATAGAGCTTGTCTAGTGTTGGCACTGGTGATGGCCACATGTGCTTTCTCTGGTCCTCGTATGTTGGGTAATTTTGCAGCAGATGTTCAGAGGTCATTTTTCCTGTACCACAGGTGCTTTCGTCAGTAGCACCTATCTTCAGTTTATTGAATAGATGGTACCTCAGTCTGTTGTGGCATCTGTGGAGTCTAAAGACCACGACCTGCTCTCTTTTGTTCAACTGGTAATAGGCATCGTTTTTTGTGTAGCCAGTATGTTCTGTTTCCCATCTGGCCTTAAATCTAGCCCTAATAAACCTTTGGGACTCTTCGTAGTTCACGTGTATAATCATCATGATCATCATCATCATGTAGCATGTCCTTTGTAGAACGTCGCTCCCATCACAGTCTGTCTGAAAGAAACTCGTTCCCTTGCCAAAACTCCAACCTCCGCCCCAGTCATACTCAGGCATTCCTGGATATCTTGGTGCCATCGTCTTCTGGTCTACCCCTTCCTCTTTTGCCTGGCACCATACCTTCCATCACCGTCCTCTCAAGACCGTTGTGTCTCTTGATGTGACCAAAGTATTTGCATTTTCTAGCCAAAATGGAATTGATAAACCAGTTCTCTTCTATGCTCAACTCTTGCCGAATGTCTGCATTTGTCTTTTTCTCTGTCAATTATATTCTGAGGATCTTTCTGTAACATTTTGACTCGAATGATTTTATTCTTTGTCTAGAAGTTTTGGTAATCGTCCATGATTTGCAGCCATATACTGCCACAGGAAAAACATAGGCTCTCAAGACTTTTACTTTTATCATTTTGTTGGTGCTCTGCCATAATTTTTTTCAGGCTGTTCAGTCTCCGCATTGCCATAGCTAGTCTTCTTCTGATTTCTTTCGAGCAGTCGCCATTTTTGTCAATTCTGGAGCCCAGATATTCAAAATGTGTGACCTGGTCTATTTCCTCACCACCCACTGTAAATTTATGCTGACATTGTGTTTTGTTGGCGGTCATTATATTTGATTTATTTATGTTTATAGACAGGTTTTGATCTTTACTGTGCCCATTTATGGCTGAAACTAGCTGCTCTGGCTCTTCTGCACTTCTTGATAGTATCACTGTGTCATCTGCGTATCGTAACTCTGGAATCTCGTACCAACCAATCGTAAATGGATCAAAACTTTCAATGTTCTCGTCTTCTTGAACATTTAATATTAATCCACATCAGATGTTTTATTGATATGTTCAGAGGATAAAGCAATGTATTTAATAAATAAATAAATAAATAAATAAATCACTCATAAATTAAATAAAAATGTAGTCCAGAGAACGGAATGCAATGTGTCGTAGTTTACAGCTTGACTGCGATATTTGCAACTTTCAGTCTGGCACATCCGACTAGAATGGCATTATTAGGCGTGGGTTAGCCTTCCCTCTTCGATTCCTTCTCCTTAGCTAGTCTGTTCTGTTGGATCCTGTATTTCAGGATCACCACTAGGAGGTCTAGAAGGGTCTTGGCAGTGCTGGTTCGCTGGCACTGATTCTAGCAGCCTGCTTGGGTTCGCTGACCGCTACAGTTTATGCGCTGCTCAGCATCTTTATAACCCCCACACCACCCCACCCCCCTCAATCCCTGTTATAACTGAGCAGGAAAAGTGATTGGTTGAATTTATAACTCAAGTCCCCAAATCCTTGACGATACACATCCATTAAGTGTATAAACACGACACACATCCATTAAGTTTACAAGCACGATACACACCCATTAAGTGTACATACATGACACACGACCATTAAGTGTACATACACGACACACACCCATTAAGTGTACATACATTACACACACTCATTAAGTGTACAGACACGACACACCCATTAGGTGTACAGATAACACGACACACACCCATTAACCATGAAATGTACATACACGACACACACCCATTAAGTGTACAGACACGACACACCCATTAAGTATACAGACAGTATTAACGGATTCCTAAGACAACACTGGCTTACTTCAACCAAAATAACACACTTGGCTCAAGAACAGAAAACTTGCCGGTTCCCGCAAAGAAAACCGTTCGGTTCCTCCACACAATTTTATTTTGGAAACAGAAGCAATGAAAATACAAACTACACAACTAGTCACTAAGGATTCTCTCCAAACTACGTCGATTAAATACCAATCAAGAACGGTCTGACAGGTAAAAATAGTTTGACTAAAGTGGTTACATAAACAAGTATTGGTCTATTAGCACGGACCCAGGCAGGTGTGTCAGTTTTATCCGCTAACGAGCGGGCTTTTTGATGGTCGGAGGCTTTCAGACCGCGGCGGTTGTTGATATGAGGGATTGTGGAGGATTAGTGTCTGTCATGGGGAAGCCAATCGGTTGGTGGACTCATGCAAAATGGCGCAAAAACGACAATTTCCCGTGATGGTTAACAATTCTTGGCATTTCATATCTGGATCGCGTTGCAAACGAAAGTGTTCTTGAAATTGTTAGGAAGGAGTTTGGTCAATATAAAAACGTATTGACTATAGTAATAACTCGAACATTGATATGGTTTGGACATATATCACGATCGGTGGGGCTGACTAAGACCATCATGCAAGGCCCTGTGCCTGGGAAGCATGGGAGAGGGAGACCAAAAAGGAGATGGGAAGACAATATAAAAGAGTGGACGGGAAGGTCTATAGCTGAAACTAATACTCTGGCGAAAAATTAGGACGTATGGCGAGAACTGATTCGACAAACTGCTATAACGGTGGCTCATCGAACTTTTAGGTCACAGGACTGATGATGATGATGAGTTAATAATAAGGTATGTGATAACTTACGAGTGACGTTCATATCAAACCGGGACTTTTCTTCTAGTTTTGTCTGAATGGGTTAGTTAGTTAGTTATTTATTGTCCATCGCGAAGAGATGATGGCCACATTATGATACGGTTTTGTCTGAATAATGTGACGTTCGCTGTATTAGGATAGTTCAGCGACTCATAGCTGACTGCTAGCATCAGGGCCAGCGAACCAAAGCTGCCAAGACCCTTCTTCACCTACACGCGGTGATCCTGGATAACAGGCTGCAGCAGGGCAGACTGGCTAAGGAAAAGGGACCGAAGAGGGAATGCTAACCCGGTACTAAAATAATGCTTGCTGAAGTCGGAGTGTTACACCGAAAGGTGCAAATATCGCAGCCAAGCTGTAAACTACGACACAACGCATTTCGTTCTCTGGACTACATTCTGCTACTTAAGCCCTTTCAGGGTTTGGTAGTGGGAGATTGAGAACGAACGAAGAAGAAGAAGTTGGATAGTTCTTAGTCGATCTGTTCTTCTACAGGAGCAGATGCCCCTGTGCAGGTCTGGTATGAGCTGAATGTCGCCGGAACAAGGGTTTCATGCTTAGCGGTCTAGGCTCGAGCAGGTTAATACTCCGCTGCGTTGGGCCAAGCGCTTACGGAGGGTGGTTAACAGATGTGACAGTCCATCTTAAATATAGAGCAAAGACTAAAGCAAAGTAGACCCGCAGCCCGTTAGGCGCCATCTATGCTGCTCTAAACAAACCACCTAACCATGGCCGGTGTTATGCCATGTCACACCTTTATGACATTCTATCTGTGGGGCAATGGTTCTTTTCGTGTCCTTGTCATACAGAAAGACTCCGGTAGACCACTCGGAACAATTGGATTAAACTGAGCAAGAATAAACGCTGGTCTCACATTTATCCCGAGTTACCTTGGATCAGTGGCACGACTGTTGGTCGAGACGACTGGATGTAACTCGGGATGCAGGCACTCTGGTCTCACCTTGGATCAGTGGCACGACTGTTGGTCGAGACGACTGGATGTAACTCGGGATGCAGGCACTCTGGTCTCACTATGGATCAGTGACACGACTGTTGGTCGAGACGACTGGATGTAACTCGGGATGCAGGCACTCTGGTCTCACCTTGGATCAGTGGCACGACTGTTGGTCGAGACGACTGGATGTAACTCGTGATACAGGCACTCTGGTCTCACCTTGGATCAGTGGCACGACTGTTGGTCGAGACGACTGGATGTAACTCGGGATGCAGGCACTCTGGTCTCACCTTGGATCAGTAGCACGACTGTTGGTCGAGACGACTGGATGTAACTCGGGATGCAGGCACTCTGGTCTCACCTTGGATCAGTGGCACGACTGTTGGTCGAGACGACTGGATGTAACTCGTGATACAGGCACTCTGGTCTTATCTTGGATCAGTGGCACGACTGTTGGTCGAGACGACTGGATGTAACTCGGGATGCAGGCACTCTGGTCTCACCTTGGATCAGTGGCACGACTGTTGGTCGAGACGACTGGATGTAACTCGGGATGCAGGCACTCTGGTCTCACCTTGGATCAGTGGCACGACTGTTGGTCGAGACGACTGGATGTAACTCGGGATGCAGGCACTCTGGTCTCACCTTGGATCAGTGGCACGACTGTTGGTCGAGACGACTGGATGTAACTCGGGATGCAGGCACTCTGGTCTCACCTTGGATCAGTGGCACGACTGTTGGTCGAGACGACTAGATGTAACTCGGGATGCAGGCACTCTGGTCTCACCTTGGATCAGTGGCACGACTGTTGGTCGAGACGACTGGATGTAACTCGGGATGCAGGCACTCTGGTCTCACCTTGGATCAGTGGCACGACTGTTGGTCGAGACGACTGGATGTAACTCGGGATGCAGGCACTCTGGTCCCACCTTGGATCAGTGGCACGACTGTTGGTCGAGACGACTGGATGTAACTCGGGATGCAGGCACTCTGGTCTCACCTTGGATCAGTGGCACGACTGTTGGTCGAGACGACTGGATGTAACTCGTGATACAGGCACTCTGGTCTTATCTTGGATCAGTGGCACGACTGTTGGTCGAGACGACTGGATGTAACTCGGGATGCAGGCACTCTGGTCTCACCTTGGATCAGTGGCACGACTGTTGGTCGAGACGACTGGATGTAACTCGGGATGCAGGCACTCTGGTCTCACCTTGGATCAGTGGCACGACTGTTGGTCGAGACGACTGGATGTAACTCGGGATGCAGGCACTCTGGTCTCACCTTGGATCAGTGGCACGACTGTTGGTCGAGGCGACTGGATGTAACTCGGGATGCAGGCACTCTGGTCTCACCTTGGATCAGTGGCACGACTGTTGGTCGAGACGACTGGATGTAACTCGGGATGCAGGCACTCTGGTCTCACCTTGGATCAGTGGCACGACTGTTGGTCGAGACGACTGGATGTAACTCGGGATGCAGGCACTCTGGTCTTATCTCCCGTGAGACCAGGAGTTGCTTGAATCTTCCGGGACTCGAACGCCTGCCGTTTCCGTTCATCGCTGTGAGAGGCGAGTGCCTTAACCTCCTGACTACACCAACCCCAATTTCTTTAAGCATGCTGGAACTACTTTCATTAGTTAGGGGCACTAGTGTCCTATTACTGCTAGGTGACCCACTTGCCATGGGCCCGTCACTTTACAGTTTTAAAACAAATGGTGGTCAAAACTGTTAGTGCTTGCATGGCACACAGTGTTATGATGAAGTTTCTTGTGAAAAATGCCACAATCATGTGGATATTTACAGAAGACTGCAATTACAATACGATGATGAGGCACTCAGCCGTAGTAAGACATTTGAAGGTGCAAACGTTTTAGAGAAGGCCGTACATCCGTGAGTGATGATCCCGTCCTGCTCCTGCGCGATAATAATGCTCGATCTTTTATGGTTCACCGCACTGTGTATCATCTACAGCAACTCGGCAGGGAGGTATTGCCACATCCACCTTACAGTCGAGACATCGCTCCAAAACCTCGACCCCTAAAAGGATTCCAGGGAGGTCAGCATTTCAGCACTGATGACGAAAGAAACACTGTCTTGGATTGGTTCAGACATACTGACAAATCAGCATAAACGTTGTAGGAGATTATATCGAAAAATAAATGGCAGTTTGACTACTTGAAAAAAAAAAGAATGTTTTTCATTTAAACAAAGTCCCGATTTGACTTAAACACCTCTGGTACTTAACGCGCAGTACAATAACACCAAACGCCAAGATTGACTACCGCAGTGTTATAGACGGTATGAGATCCTTTTATAAGTTTTTACAACGACAGGTAGTTTGAATTAAGGTACAGGTGTGAAGAGTGGAGACGTCTTTCTACGGGACTTCAAAGATAGATTGTTCAGCTTTCTTCCCTTCCGTACCAGTAGGCCAGGTACCCATTGACAGCTGGTTAGACTAGGACGTGTCAGTAACGATAGCTGAATCACGCACCTTGCGATGAACCGCGAGAGTTTCACCAATATATTATGACACGAGACTTCACTCCTGATTTCAACACTCGGCTGTTGTCTACTAATTGGTCGGTATCTACACAAATATCACTCACTGACTCCCTGTCTCATTGACTTACTCACTTATTCCGTCATTGACTCACCCATTCACTTGCTGATTCACTCACTTGCTGTCTCCCTGCTTATCTCACTCACCGACTCACTCGCTGACTTTCTGCTTGTCCACTCACCGACTCACTCACTGACTCCCTGCTTCTCTCACTCACCGAGTAACTCGCTGTCTCCCTGCTTCTCTCACTTACCGACTCACCCGCTGTCTCTCTGCTTCTCTCACTCACTGACTCACTCACTGACTCCCTGCTTCTCTCACTCACCGATTCACTCGCTGATTCACTCGCTGACTCACTTGCTGACTGACTGATTAACTCGCTAATTCACTGACTCACTGACTCCTTCTTCTTCAGTGTTCATTCTCAATCTCATGCTACAAGCCCTAAACAGGGCTTTGGAAGTAGCAGGATGTATTACGGAGAACTTGTGTCGTGGTTTACAGCTTAACTGCGATATTTGCACCTTTCGCTCCAACACATCTGACTTCCGCAGGCATTTTTGAGTATGGAGTTGCCCTTCTTTTTCGATCCCTTCTCCTTAGCCAGTCTGCTCTGTTGCAGCCTGTTATCCAGGATCACCGCGTGGAGGTGTAAAAGGGTCTTGGCAGCTCTGATTCACTGGCCCTGACGCTAGCAGTCAGCTATGGGTCGCTTACCACTACAGCTCATGCGCTGCTCAGCGTCTTGATCCCACAGGCAAGTCTAATCACACCTTCATTCGTCTCTGAGCAGACACGTCCAATAGCTTACCTTTATCTTCAAATCCACACACAATTGATATGTTTACATGAAGATCGTTTCATAATCTGGCTGTACGCTTCAACCTACGTTATATGTCAATTAATGTAAATATATCTTGTTGAACGACTGCCCGGGTGGTAGGACTGGAGTGTGTAAGAGATAGTACCTCTGGGCATGAAGCAATCACTTCCTAGTAGCATAGGATGGCCTTGGCGATATATGGTTCCCCCACTTCTGACTCACTCATATATGGTTCATAGCGCAACTCCCCGGAAACAGCTTTGACTGGCTGGCTAAACCACGTGAGCAAACGCGGGGGAAAAAACCAGGAAGCAAATCCTGGAAGTAGCAACATGCCAGTACTGGTTGACAGCACACCTAAAGGATGGAATACCTTGAAGGAACTTGAGTGGGGAAGCATCTATAGTCCTTCAAGACAACCTTCCTAGTTGTTTCAGCTGCTGCCTTGCCTAGGACTAGGAAGAGCAACATTACCAATTCGCCTATTGAAATTGGATACACTAGGCCACAGGCCTAACGAAACAGTGCAACGAAAATCAGATACACTAGGCCACAGACCTAACGAAACAGTGCAACGAAAATCAGATACACTAGGCCACAGACCTAACGAAACAGTGCAACGAAAATCGGATACACTAGGCCACAGGCCTAACGAAACAGTGCAACGAAAATCGGATACACTAGGCCACATTCCTAACGAAACAGTGCAACGAAAATCGGATACACTAGGCCACATGCCTAACGAAACAGTGCAACGAAAATCGGATACACTAGGCCACATGCCTAACGAAACAGTGCAACGAAAATCGGATACACTAGGCCTTAGGCCTAACGAAACAGTGCAACGAAAATCGGATACACTAGGCCACATGCCTAACGAAACAGTGCAACGAAAATCAGATACACTAGGCCACAGACCTAACGAAACAGTGCAACGAAAATCGGATACACTAGGCCACAGGCCTAACGAAACAGTGCAACGAAAATCAGATACACTAGGCCACAGACCTAACGAAACAGTGCAACGAAAATCGGATACACTAGGCCACACTCCTAACGAAACAGTGCAACGAAAATCGGATACACTAGGCCACATGCCTAACGAAACAGTGCAACGAAAATCGGATACACTAGGCCACATGCCTAACGAAACAGTGCAACGAAAATCGGATACACTAGGCCTTAGGCCTAACGAAACAGTGCAACGAAAATCGGATACACTAGGCCACATGCCTAACGAAACAGTGCAACGAAAATCGGATACACTAGGCCACAGGCCTAACGAAACCGTGCAACGAAAATCGCCGTATGATGACGTCAAAACTAAAAGAAGACACAATGGTGCTCATTCTGTGGAGCCCCACCAGGGAGAGAGTGTAGATAAGCTGAGAATGGCCGCTGCTTTCTTGGAACACTTTCACGTTGACGTCTGCCAGCGTACGCAGCCTGGGACCGGCACAAGGGCATCCACCTAGATGTACAGGTCGACTAACACTAAGATATGTCTTGCTGTCCATATTTCAGATCCATACAACAGAATGGACTTTACTATGGGTCGCTGGCTGCTGTCAGCTCATTCCCTTTGCCTTATATTAAGGCCCAAACTACAACCAAGAAAAAGTTTAAGAACAAGAAGATGAAGAAGAACAACAAGAAGAGGAGAAAGAGGATGAAGAAAAAGAAGAAGAAAAGTAAGAAGAAGAAGAGGAGAAATACGGTGAATAATAATAATAATAACAAGAAGAAGAAGAAGAATGAAAAGGAAAATAAGAAAAAGCAGGACTGTTTCAGCAATAAACATGATACATACACCCAACCAGGCCTACTCGTGTCTACAACAATATTGACATCAACTCGTTGTATGACACATATATGACTCGTACAAGAACGGTTCTCATTACGTATTCATCGCGCTGCGTGGTCTACATTAACGTTATTGCATTTGCATATTAACTACTGGTTGGAGGAACAAAAAAATGATATGGTATTATTTGATTTTATAAATTGTTTCCATCTTCAGGAAAATGAACAAATGACCATATTTTTCGGTGTAGAGGAACAAAAACGATAAATTATGGTATGCGAAATGAGGTGTTTGAGAATGGCTGTCACGGACACACGGCTGATAGAGTACGGAACGAAGTAATCAGACAGAAGGTGGGTGCAACACTGAGCATGGAATGCATGGAAAGGCTAGAATAAAATGGTTTGGTCACCTGACAAGAACGCAACCAAATTGATCAACTGTACAGATCTACAACACAAGACAAGAGGGTTACAGAGCAAGAGGGAGAACAATACAAAGATGGATAGGCGGTGATGAAAAACAAAATGACAACAGCAGTGGTGAAATTTCTGGTACACGACTAAACTTTCCCACGTGGTCTAACGACACATCTGACACACGACTACACTTCCCCATGTGGTCTAACGACACATCTGACACACGAAAGAAAACTACATTTTCCTATGTGGTCTAACGACACATCTGACACACGAAATAAAACTACACACCCACACGTTGTCTAACAACACATCTGACACACGAAAGAAAACTACACTTCCATGTTGTCTAAAGACACACCTGACACACGAAATAAAACTACACACCCACACGTTGTCTAACAATACATCTGACACACGAAAGAAAACTAAAAACTGTCCATGAGGTCTATCAACACATCTGACACGACGAAAGATAACTACACTTCCCATGCGGTCTAACAACACATCTGACACACGACAGACAACTACACTTCCCATGTAGTCTAACAACACATCTGACACACGACAAACAACTACACTTCCCATGTGGTCTAACAACACATCTGACACACGACAAACAACTACACTTCCCATGTGGTCTAACAACACATCTGACACACGAAAGACAACTACACTTCCCATGTGGTCTAACAACACATCTGACCCACGAAAGACAACTACACTTCCCATGTGGTCTAACAACACATCTGACACACGACAAACAACTACACTTCCCATGTGGTCTAACAACACATCTGACACACGAAAGACAACTACACTTCCCATGTGGTCTAACAACACATCTGACACACGAAAGACAACTACACTTCCCATGTGGTCTAACAACACATCTGACCCACGAAAGACAACTACACTTCCCATGTGGTCTAACAACACATCTGACACACGACAAACAACTACACTTCCCATGTGGTCTAACAACACATCTGACACACGACAGACAACTACACTTCCCATGTGGTCCACACATCCCTACGACTTCTAGCGACACACATGAACAGAAATGCATTCAGAAGAATACGATGAAAACAAAAAAGCAAACTCGTATATTCTCCGTGTTATCAGGGTCGGCTACGGAACCTGACAATGGATACGAATGACATATCACGTGGTGATGTAAGACACTAGCGGTAATGGCTCACCGTAACCATAGGAGACGCTGTGGGAGATCCACCGATGTCACGCGTACACATACATGGACTTATCTGCTGTGTGCTGGTGTACATGGCTGTACCGATGGCGTACATATCAGGACGGATAGTCACGTTCAATCTGTGGCGTATCACAAAGGTCAAGGAAGCATCCATCTTAGATACCTGTGTCGATGACTGCTCAGATCTCGCGATCAGATCAGGTCATGCATGCGCCATGGATTCGTTTTAAACTAGTTTCTAGTTTAGTCGAAGAATCTCAAGATCATTGCACACGGTTTAATCCATAACTGCTATGTTCTTCCCCATATTGTGTGTGTGTCCAGTACTTACTTACTTACTTTCCGTGTCTAAACACCATGTCACACAGCATCTGTCCAGTATTCAGCAACTTGAACTGCCTTGTCGTTCGCCTCCATCATGTCGTTCATGTCACAGGTTTCAGGGAGGTTGGAGTAGGTCGTCAGATGATCTTGGTCCTGAACTGCGCCGCATTCACATGTGTCGACATCTGAGTATCCCCATTTCTTCAAGTTCACTCTGCATCTTGAGACACCAGTTCGAAGTCTGTTCATTGCCTTCCATACAGCATGTATCCAGTAATATATAGTTCGTATATTTTTTTAATATTCTTTTAATTTCCCTGATAGTAGCCGTGAAGCCTGTTCTTTTCGACTTCCAACTGTAAAGGGATTGTTAATGTGCGCGACACTGCATACGGAGGTCCGATCCCTAATACACAGAGATCCAGGAAAATACCAGAAAATCAACGCGAAAGCATCATGGACTCCATCTTGATTTGAACCCGAGACCTCCATCTCATGAGGCCGATGTGTTACCGCGAGACCACAAAGTTTCAAACCGCGTATACTGACATTGGTCTGAACCTCAACACCAGGGAGACGGAAGTAATGCATGCTCACAGGAAGCCATACCACGAACCAAACATCTATGTGTAGGGCCAACATCCACAGCCAGTTGATGGCTTTATCGAAATGGACAGCACCCTCACCAGAGAAGGGAATATTGAATCCGAGGTCGGACAAGATTGTTAAGGCAAGCGCTTCTTTTGGAAAGTTCTAGCGAACGTTTGGGACCGGCAGGGCATCATTGCTGCCAAGGCCAAGGTGATGTCAGAAAGGTTCATGTGCTACCACAAAGGTCAAGGTGATGTCACCAAGGTCAATGTGATGCTACCAATTGCAAGGCGATGCACCAAAGTCAAGTTACTGCCCTCAATGTCAAGGATATGCCGCCAAAGTCAAAGTGCTGCCATCAAGGGCAAGGTGCTGCCACAATGGTCAATGTGCTGGCACAAAGGTCAAGGTGATGCCACCAGGGTCAATGTGATGCTAGCAATGTGCAATGTCAAGGCGACGCAAAAAGGTCAAGTTACTGTCCTCAAGGTCAAGGATATGCCGCCAAGGTCAAGGTGCTGCCACAAAAGTCAAGGTGCTGGCACAAAGGTCAAGGTGCTGGCACAAAGGTCAAGGTGCTGGCACAAAGGTCAAGATGATGCTACCAGCGTCAATGTGATGCCCCTAAGGTCATGTTTCTACCACCACGTTCGATGTTTATCGTGTTGCTGTGCTAACTGGAATCTTATTCATGAACAGCCTGTGGCAGACATGCAATACACCCCAGCTATTTCCCCATAAACTGTCTCCACAGAAAGCCCGGGAAAAGCTGCCAGGGTAAAATACTTAACTTGAGTCCAAAGCAGGACTCGCCTTTCGTGCATCCTTTTCACTCCTGCAGAGAGTTTAGATCAGATACACAGAGAACCTGTATCGTAAACCAGGTAAAAAGCTGTTGCGGAGAGCTTATGAGAGTCAAACGCTCAGAGGGGGGACAGAAGACGTTTCACAAAATCTCTGAAAGTATCTCTTAACAGCTATCTTATTGATGTCACATCGTAGCAGCTGCTTGCACCGAACCGCTCAGCCTAGCGCACTACCATCATACATGGTAATCACATAGTGGAGAAGAGACTCTTCGCTTCAGCACTGAAAAAGTGAGACGATGCATGACGATTCAACCACAGACGCTGTCCATGTGTTCCCAGGGTCCGGTAGAATTTGTCTAGATCGTTTTGACATGTCACATCTGAATGCACATGTCTGACCGAGTCATCGCCCTTGCTTGCAACGAGAATATCAAACAAAAACATAGAATCAGAACTATGTGATTCGATCTCATCTTCACGGATAAATCTTGTGAATGTCACAATCAAAGGCTAAGGCAAGGGCTAAGGCTAAAGATAAGGCTTAGGCAAGGGCTAAGGCAAGGGCTAAGGCTAAGAATAAGGCAAGGGCTAAGGATAAGAATAAGGCAAGGGCTAAGGCAAGGGCTAAGGCTAAGGCAAGGGCTAGGCAAGGGCTAAGGATAAGGCTAAGGCAAGGGCTAGGTAAGGGCTAAGGCAAGGGCTAAGGCAAGGGCTAGGCAAGGGCTAAGGCAAGGGCTAAGGCTAAGGCAAGGGCTAGGCAAGGGCTAAGGCAAGGGCTAAGGCAAGGGCTAAGGCTAAGGCAAGGGCTAGGCAAGGGCTAAGGCAAGGGCTAAGGCAAGGGCTAAGGCTAAGGCAAGGGCTAAGGCAAGGGCTAGGCATGGGCTAAGGCAAGGGATAAGGCAAGGGCTAAGGCTAAGGATAAGGCTTAGGCAAGGGCTAAGGCAAGGGCTAAGGCAAAGGCTAAGGCTAAGGCAAGGGAAAAGGCTAAGGTAAAGGCCGCGATGCATCGTAAACAATGATGGCATAATTTATTTACTAGCGCTATTTTTAGTATGGATTAACTGCGCTACTGTTTATCCTGACTCTCTCGTCTCGAGCCGCTCTACGCCAGTGGCAAGTCAAGGATAAGACGACTTGTTGGCGTCTACGAGTTGCAGGGGACTTTGAATCAAGCACCCGTGAAAAAGACGGCGGAGTCCGGAGTCGAACCAACACTACCTGATCACGAAAACGACGGTTTAACCACTTCGCCACGGAATCCCACGTGAATGTCACTGCCTTTCTTTTCAGAGAATGTGAATTCGATTGTGAGTTCAGAGATGCTGTTGACAGCTCTGTGTATCTGAAGAGCTATGGATGAGTGGCAGTAGATGTGGAGTTTCTTGAATAAGAAGAGCTCTGTGCATTGCCGTCTTCAAATTTGGCTTCTTTCTCCAAGCAATTCACTCGTACAGTGGGGACGGCGTGGGCTAGTGGTTAAGTAACACGGCTTAGGACCCGAAACTCCTGGGTTCGATCCCCATCACAGCAACGGCCGTTACCCCGGGAAAGCAAATCCTTACAAAATGCAGGGGGAAGCAGACGTTCACATAAAATTCATGCTGAAGTCGGATGCACTGGGCCGAGAGGCGCAAAATAAAAACCACAGTGCAACGCACACCACCCTGGGGAATAGAGAAGTAAGGCAAACATAAACAAAACGTGCAGTCTTCTGAGATTTCTTGCACTGAATTGACTTTTAAAAACTACTTTCGAAAATGGGATGGCTGATTTATTTTATGTGCTGCGGGAATAGTCTTCTCTGTTATAGTTATCTCTGCGTCTCGGTTGTGGCCACTTTGGTCGAGGGCCAGATTATGGTAAAGTGTATTACCAGAGGGCGAGATTATGGTAAAGTGTATCACCAGAGGGCGAGATTATAGTAAAGTGTATTACCAGAGGGCGAGATTATGGTAAAGTGTATTACCAGAGGGCGAGATTATAGTAAAGTGTATTACCAGAGGGCGAGATTATGGTAAAGTGTATTACCAGAGGGCGAGATTATGGTAAAGTGTATTACCAGAGAACCAGATTATGGTTTAGTGTATCACCAGAGAACCAGATTATGGTAAAGTGTATCACCAGAAGGCCAGATTATGGTAAAGTGTATCACCAGAAGGCCAGATTATGGTACAGGGTATCACCAGATGGCCATATTATGGTAAAGTGTATCACCAGATGGCAAGACGTATAATATCCTTTAAAAAAAAACACTGTTTAAAATAAAGGGGTTTTACATCTATAATGAACCACGTAAACTACTCTATACTTTGAAAATGTTTTTACAAATGCAGACTCTTATACATGAAAACGTGCACAACAGATACAAGCCAGAAGTGTTACTGGTTGATGTATACCTAACACACTTCACAAGGCAGTAAACTGTGCACCTCAACTCTTTCCTGTAGAAATGTACCAACCATGCACTCCCACGATCACTTACCCACACTGATGCTAAATATCATTTGATCTCAGAGACTTCCGATCGCAGAAAAGATCTGTCATTGCGTTCAGTGTCTCATTATCAAAGTAGGTACCGACACTGTCTTCACCTGTCTACGTGCACGATCAGAGATTTGACGTTATCATTTCCGTTTTGTCGGCACTATCTTGTAGAGCTCAATTGGTATGATAGAAATAGGGAGAGAGAGAGGGGGGGAGGGGAGAGAGAGGGGGAGGGGAGAGAAAGAAAGAGAGAGAGAGAGAGAAAAAGCGTTATTGTTTTGTTTATGGTGCCTGTGTGTGCTATTTTGTAATATTGTCAATCAATAATTAGAGGCCGGCCCAAAACTAGTTGGCGGGCCGGATTTAGTCCGCGAGCCTTAGTTTAGCAACCCCTAGCCTAGACTGATCCACCTCCACAGTGAGACATAACTTTTTCTATGCTCTTCAATCAGAAGAAAATATTCGGCTGATTAAAAATCATGCTCGGAAAATGTTCACCAAAGCCAGCTCACATTCGTATGAAAAGGTTTTGAAGACATTCGGTAAAGTGGGTGTTAGTAAGCCGGGCGTTCGAAAAGGAAATGTTCGTAAAGGGAAATTCGTAAAGTAGGTGTTCGTTTAAGTGATGTTCGTAAATCGGGGGTTCGTAAAGAGATGTTCGTACAGGAGATGTTCGAAAAGTGGGTGTTCGTATTGGAGTTGTTCGTAGCGTGGGTGTTCGTATACGGGTTGTTCGTAGAACGGGTGTTCGTATAGGAGGATGTTCGTAAAGTGGGTGTTCAGATAATGGGTTTTCGTAAATCGGGTTTTCTTAAAGGAATGTTCGTATAGGGGATGTTCGCAACGCGGGTGCTCATAAAGCCCATCCCATCTATAATATTTCCTCTTATTAAAATGATATTTTTAATGATCAGCGGAACTTGTTTAAATCTCTTATTAACATTAAAATGTAAACCAGGGAGGGTCGGGGAATGCTTGTAGGCCCCGCTTAGACACCCGTGGAGCGCAAGAAGGAACAGAGGGCTGCGTAGACCAAGATGTTGGAGAGCATACCAATGTCACAATCTTAGTTTTCTAATTTTGGCACAAAACCCAGTTGTATGTTGTGGGCGGTTCTGTTTCGTGGATTCCTGGTAGGGTTGATACATAATCCGTGCGTTGTGTGAGTGAGTGCGTGTCTGGGGGCGTAGTGTGCTTGTGTGTGCGTGTGTGGGTGCACGGAGCTTGTTTGTGTGAGTGTGTGCGTGTCTGCGGATGTAGTGTGCGTGTGTGTGTAAGTCAGTGCGTGTCTGGGGGCGTAGTGTGCTTGTGTGTGTGAGTGTGTGGGTGTACGGAGCTTGTTTGTGTGCGTGTCTGGGGATGTAGTGTGCTTGTGTGTGTAAGTCAGTGCGTGTGTGTGTAGGGAGCTTGTGTGTGTGTGTGCGTATCTGGGAGTGTAGTGTGCGTGTGTGTGTGTGAGTGAGTGCGTGTCTGTGTGTGTGTGTGTGTGAGTGAGTGGGTATATGTGGGTGCAGTGCGCTTGTATTATTGTATGTATGTGTGGGGTGTGCTTGTGGGTGTGAGTGATTGTGCGTGTGATTGTGGGTGTGAGTGATTGTATGCGTGATTGTGGGTGTGAGTGATTGTGGGTGTGATTGTGGGTGTGAGGGATTGTGTGGGTGTGAGTGATTGTGTGTGTGATTGTGGGTGTGAGTGATTGTGTGTGTGATTGTGGGTGTGAGTGATTGTGTGAGTGATTGTGGGGAGTGGGATTGTGTGCGTGAGTGATTGTGTGTGTGAGTGATTGTAGGGAGTGGGATTGTGGGGAGTGTGATTGTAGGGAGTGGGATTGATTGTGAATTACTGTGGGGAGTTGGATTGATGTGTGAGTGATAATGGGGAGTGGGATTGTGTGTGTGAGTGATAATGGGGAGTGGGATTGATGTGTGAGTGATAATGGGGAGTGGGATTGTGTGTCTGGATGTGTGCAGTGTTGCTGTGTGATTGTCTGGATGTGTTGGTTGTGTGTGTGTGTGTGTGATTGTGTGTGTGTGAATGTATGTATGGTTGGGTGTTTTCATGCTAGCTTGTCTAGATGTATGTAATTTGAATGTATGTGAATTTGTATGTGTGAATGTTTCAATGTGTATATGTGAATGTGTATGTGTGAATGTGTATGTGTGCATGTGTATGTGTGCATGTGTATGTGTTGGTGTGTATGTGTTGGTGTGTATGTGTGAATGTGCATGTGTGAATGTGAATGTGTATGTGTGAATGTGTATGTGTATGTGTGAATGCGTATGTGGGAATGCCTATGAATGACTGGGTGGTGTCTGAGAGAACGGCATGAGAGAGAGAGAGAGAGAGAGAGAGAGAAAGAGAGAGAGAGAGAGATGGAAAACGAGAGAGTCGGTTATATCTCTTCGTGGGTGGATGAGCCATTGGCCAGAGGAAATAGTCAGTGGTATGTCTGTCTGTACACGAGTGAATGCGTACACAAATGTACTAGGGGTGGTTTAAAAGTTGTCCACTTTAGTACGCAGGATTCAAGGCACTAGCCTGGACATCGGGGGGGGGGGGGGACTTTAGTCCTTCTTTTTGTATCTACGACAGAAAGATGTTGAGCAGGCCATAAGCTGCAGCGGTCAGTGACCCATAGCTGACTACGAGATTTAGGGTCAGCGACCCTTAGCTGACTGCTAGCGTTAGAGCAAGAGACCCCTAGCTGACTGCTAGCGTTATAGCAAGCGATCCAAAGCTGACTGCTAACGTCAGGGTCAGCGACCGATAGCTGACTGCTAGCGTTAGGGTCAGTGACCCCTAGCTGCCTGCTAGCGTCAGCGACCGATAGCTGACGTCAAGCGTCAGAGCCAGTGGCGCATAGCCAAAACTTCCAACCTGAGTCCCATTCATATCCAAAAATTCATGAATACATTGGTGCCATCGTCTTCTTGGTCTACCCCTGTCTCGTTTTCTTTGCACCATACCTTCCATCACTACCCTCCGAAGACCGTTGTATCTCTTGATGTACCCTAAGCATTTCAATTTTCCGAGCAAAATGGAAATGATAAACCAGTTCACCTCTATGTTCAACTCTTGTCCAATGTCTACATGTGTCTTTTTCTCCGGTCAGGGTATTCTGGGAATCTTCATCTGACATTATATATATATACACACACATTCATTGAGTGTTATAGTAATATATTCTTCTTCTCCTTCATCTTCTTCCTCGTTCATCTTCAGACCTCAGTTTCAATGACTCTAACGAAGACAGCAGTCGACTCAAGGCTCTGTACGCTTCCGTACAGCTTCTCGTGGAAGGACACTGGCTGTTTCCTAATGCTACTTTTTTTGTCGGTATACAGGGGGCAGGACTGCAAAATATGTTCTGCTTTCATGGGGGCTGTGCTGCAGGCACAAAGGTATGTAGTGCCAATCTTGAACTTGTTGTACAGATGGCATCTCAGTCTGTTGTGACCTATGCGTAGCCGGAGAATGATCAGCTGGTCTCGCCTGGAGAGTTAATGGTAGGCGTCGTTTTCTATGTGGCCAGGGTGGTATTTTTCCATTTTGCACTGTACGTAGCCCTGATGAATGCTTTAGTCTCACTGTATGTGATTTCTGTATCAGTCTGCTGCAGCATTCGTCACTCTCTGGCGAGTCTGTCTGCCTCCTCGTTGCCTGGAATGTCGCAGTGGGTTGGTATCCACTGGAATATGCTTGTTTTTAAGCACTGGGACAGGCGTTCGAGTGAGTCGGCCAGAACACCAAGTTCAATTGTGTGCTGGTACTTGAGCGCCATTTACACTGCAAAAGCATCTGTGAAAATGACCACTTGCTTTTCTGCCTGGTAATACATTCAAGCTGAGATACGAATACCTTCAGAATATGCACTTCAGAATATCTACTGCTTTCGTTAAAAACGCTCAAAATGAAGCTGTAAAGCTTACAATGAATGTAACACATCACAGAGCCAACTATAAACAATGCACCGGAACGCTGCACGAAAGTACAATTCTGTTACGATATGTAAAACGACACTTTGAAAGTGCAATAGGCCGAACAACCCCTAGAATTAGCCAGGAAAAGGCGTGTCCAAAGTTCAACAAGGTGGTTTCAGGCATCAGACGCCTGGCACATAACAGATGGTGCTTTGTGGGATAGATTTTGCTTTGTTTTGCGTTAAGCAGCATGTTATCAAGTCTGGTTATTATTATAAACACTGATTACGAATCTCCACAACTACTTGTTTTGTATGTGGATCTAATCCATCTGGGTTTCCTTGGGATACATGTAGAGATGTAGATGGACTCCACGGTATCGAGGTAAGGTTTCTGCCTCGGGTGCCAGAGGTTGCGGGTTCGAATCACGGTGAAGAAGGGGATTTTTTTTTTACGTGGATCTTCTGGTTAAAATTCTTCCGACATCGGGGTATACGAGATCGGACTCCCGAGGTCAGTGGCGAGCACGTTAAAACTCCCTGGCAGTTGGAAATCGAAAAGAGTAGGGTTAACGGCCGCTGCCAGAACACAATTCAAGACCCAAGTTATTTCTACCTTCCCCATGTGGTTTGTTAAGAGCAGCTATAGATGGCGCCTAACTGGCTGCGGGTCTACTTAGCTCTACTTTGTGAATCTATTAAAATGGACGCGCACATCGGTTAAACCACCCTCCAAGAGCCTTGTTGTATACATACTCTGAGTCTTCTAAACAAGTAAAAAAAAACGTTAAGTTAAGTTAAATAGTTGTTCACGATCTGCTCCCTCTCTGAGCAGTCTTCCTGTTCACGATCCGCTCTTTCTCTGAGCAGTCGCAGTCTTCCTGTTCACGATCTGCTCCCTCTCTGAGCAGTCTTCCTGTTCACGTTCCGCTCCTTCTCTGAGCAGACTTCCTGTTCACGACCCTCTCCTTCTCTGAGCAGACTTCCTGTTCAAGACCCGCTCCTTCTCTGAGCAGACTTCCTGTTCACGATCCGCTCCTTCTATGAGCTGACTTCCTGTTCACGACCCGCTCATTCTCTGAGCAGACTTCCTGTTCACGATCTGCTCCTTCTCTGAGCAGTCTTCCTGTTCATATTTTGCTCCTTCTCTGAGCAGTCTTCCTGTTCACGATCCGCTCGTTCTCTGAGCAGTCTTCCTGTTCACGATCTGGTCCCTCTCTGAGCAGACTTCCGTTCACTATCCGGTCCCTCTCTGAGCAGTCTTCCTGTTCACGATCTGGTCCCTCTCTGAGCAGTCTTCCTGTTCACGATCTGGTCCCTCTCTGAGCAGACTTCCGTTCACTATCCGGTCCCTCTCTGAGCAGTCTTCCTGTTCACGATCTGGTCCCTCTCTGAGCAGTCTTGCTGTTCACGTTCTGCTCCTTCTCTGAGCAGACTTCCTATCTCCCACAAGTCTCCAACTGCACTATCTGACGTCTCATTGACATTTGACATGACCTGTTTTGCATTCCCGTACTCATCTTTCTTCATGTGGGCTCCATCCAAACAGATGTCTGGTTATACTGTCAATCTTCTCTCTAGAGGTATGTCCTTCAAATCTGCACTTTCTGACACCAAAGTTCTCTTGGAGTTTGGTTGCTGTACTATGTGCCGTGCACTTTGGTGTACTATGTGCCGTGCACTCTTGTGTACTATGTACCGTGCACTTTGGTGTACTATGTGCCGTGCACTTTGGTGTACTATGTGCCGTGCACTTTGGTGTACTATGCGTAGGGTACTTTGGTGTACTATGTGCATGGTGCTTTGGTGTACTAAGCGCAGGGTATTTTGGTGTACTATTTGCTGGGTACTTTGGTGTACTATTTGCAGGGTACTTTGGTGTACTATGTGCAGGGTAAGGGTACTTTGGTGTACTATATTGCAGAGAAGTTTCCCCATCAGTGACGTTTACATCGATGATGCACGCGAGTTCAAACACCCATTTAGATCTAGTCCTACAATGGAGACCGGCGCACTGTGGGATTCCTGGAAACAAGAAAGCAGAAGAGCTCGCAAAAGCCGGAAGCGACATGAAGCAGATTCCCCATCCACAGAGCTATTAAAAAAAGCAAAGACACTCACCAAACGATCCATGAGGACCGAATGGAGAGACCAGCACAAAGAATACAAGCCAGAAAATGACAGCATAGACAAACTTGGCAGAGATGGGCAGACAAAGATCTTCAGACTCAGAACAGGACATTGTAGACTCAAGGTCCACCTCCACAGAATGGGTCTCAAGAGACACCGCCATGTGCGATTGGGGAGCACCCAAGCGAACGCCAGAACATATTCTGCAAGAATGCCCTACCTGTACAGACCAAAGAGAGATAAACTGGCCTAGGGGAGCGACCATGCTCGAAAAGCTGTGGGGAACCGGCGAAGACCTGAAACACAGTCTCCTTCGTGAACCTCGCCTGACTAGAAGCATAGCATCAGTTGATAGATGAGCATCAGTTGATCGATGAGCATCAGTTGATCGATGAGCATCAGTTGATCGATGAGCATCAGTTGATCGATGAGCATCAGTTGATCGATGAGCATCAGTTGATCGATGAGCATCAGTTGATCGATGAGCATCAGTTGATCGATGAGCATCAGTTGATCGATGAGCATCAGTTGATAGATGAGCATCAGTTGATAGATGAGCATCAGTTGATCGATGAGCATCAATTGATAGATGAGCATCAGTTGATCGATGAGCATCAGTTGATCGATGAGCATCAGTTGATCGATGAGCATCAGTTGATCGATGAGCATCAGTTGATCGATGAGCATCAGTTGATCGATGAGCATCAGTTGATAGATGAGCATCAGTTGATAGATGAGCATCAGTTGATCGATGAGCATCAGTTGATAGATGAGCATCAGTTGATCGATGAGCATCAGTTGATCGATGAACATCAGTTGATCGATGAGCATCAGTTGATAGATGAGCATCAGTTGATAGATGAGCATCAGTTGATCGATGAGCATCAGTTGATCGATGAGCATCAGTTGATCGATGAGCATCAGTTGATCGATAAGCATCAGTTGATAGATGAGCATCAGTTGATAGATGAGCATCAGTTGATCGATGAGCATCAGTTGATCGATGAGCATCAGCTGATCGATGAGCATCAGTTTATAGATGAGCATCAGTTGATCGATGAGCATCAGTTGATAGATGAGCATCAGTTTATAGATGAGCATCCGTTGATCGATAAGCATCAGTTGATAGATGAGCATCAGTTGATCGATGAGCATCAGTTGATCGATGAGCATCAGCTGATCGATGAGCATCAGTTTATAGATGAGCATCAGTTGATCGATGAGCATCAGTTGATAGATGATCATCAGTTGATCGATGAGCATCAGTTGATCGATGAGCATCAGTTGATAGATAAGCATCAGTTGATCGATGAGCATCAGTTGATAGATGAGCATCAGTTGATAGATGAGCATCAGTTGATCGATGAGCATCAGTTGATCGATAAGCATCAGTTGATCGATAAGAAGAAGAAGGTTGGTGTACTAAATTGCAGAGAAGTTTCCATATCAGCTACGTTGCTATCGAGTAAATACGTGAGTTCACAAACCTGGGTAGTATGTTCACTGATGACGACAGAGTGGACAGGGAGATCGCACATAGAATTCAGAAGGTGTACAGTGTCCAATATCAAATTGCACCAATTGTGAAACACCCTAGACGGCAGCGCATGGGCTGCAGTGGTCAGTGACCTATAGCTCACTGCTAGCGTCAGGGCCAGCGAACCAGAGCTGCCAAGACCCTTCTACACCTCCACGCGGTGATCCTGGATAACACGCTGCAACAGGACAGACTGGCTAAGGAGAATGGATCGAAGAGGGAATGCTAACCCGGTACTAAACAAATGCTTGCTGAAGTCGGATGTGTTGGACCAAAAGGTGCAAATATAGAATTCAAGCTGCAAACTACGACACAACCCATTCTGGACTACATTCTGCTACTTAAGCCCTTTCAGGGTTTGGTTGCGGGAGATCGAGAACGAACGAAGCCAAGCACAACACCCTAGAGTGCTTGTTTCAATTAAGAGGAGGCTGCAAAATGAACTATTTATTCCTGCATTGTGTTACCAATGTCAATCTTGGTCCTTACTAGCAACCCACAAGAGTAAGATCCAGAGATGCGCTGTGTGAGAAGTGCAGCCGGAAAGACAATCCGTGACCGAATCCACAACACAACACTGAGGCAGACAGTGGAGACAAACCCAGTTAGTGTCTACATTGATCCAACAAATCAAGTGCTTTGGCCATTAAGTCAGAATGCGTTTGACCAGCATGCAGCGAGAGCATATAATATGCAGGTCTCTGGTCTACAAGCAAGAGGTAGACCACGACGTCAATGGATCGAGGGTGTCTCTGATATTCTCAGGAAGTTACACCTAACGACAGCACAAACCTCCAACTTGGCGATAACAAGAAATCTACCCATTCTACCTCTCTGTGACGCCGTATGGCAAGATCAGTAGGACATTCTACCTCTCTGTGACGCCGTATGGCAAGATCAGTAGGACATTCTACCTCTCTGTGACGCCGTATGGCAAGATCAGTAGGACATTCCACCTCTCTGTGACGCCGTATGGCGAGATCAGTAGGACATTCCACCTCTCTGTGGCGCCGTATGGCAAGATCAGTAGGACATTCCACCTCTCTGCGACGCCGTATGGCATGATCAGTAGTACATCCCACCTCTCTGCGACGCCGTATGGCATGATCAGTAGTACATCCCACCTCTCTGCGACGCCGTATGGCATGATCAGTAGTACATCCCACCTCTCTGCGACGCCGTATGGCAAGGGCAGTAGGACAAAAGAAGAAAGAAGAAGATATTGATCGGAATCTGAATAAAGCGCTCGCCTTAAATTGTGTTACGAGCAACAATTTTAGCTTGACGAGTTATTAAAAAAAATATGTTTTTAATCGTTAATTACGTTTTAAATCGTTACTTTTTTATTACTCTCGCACAATTATTGATTTTACGGTTTGAATAGATTGTACGTAGCTAGTTTATGATGGTGAATCTAAATTGATCGTCACTGCCACGATGTCAACTGACTAAAACAATCGATAAATCAGTGCAATAAATAGTAAGAATGGTCAAGGACACAAACGCCATGCCTTTGACATCAGTGCATTGTTTATTAAATTCAGAATTCCTCTTCACCGTTTGCCCTGAAAAAGACGTGTCGTAGTACATAGCGAAGCTGCGATGTGTGCTACATTCAGCCAGACACCTGCTGTTTTAACTGGCTTTCTGAGTACCAGGTTCGACTTCCCACTGTTGCCCCTAGTATCCTAGCAAGACCACACTAGTGCAGCCTTTGTCCAGGGCTACGGTTGGAGGCAGATTAGGGTCTTGGTCAGCTCTGGTTCTCTGACCCTGATGGAAGCACCCAGCTACCAGAAGCTCTGACTGCTGACAGCCCATTCAATGTGAGGCATCTTCGACCCTACATTTGAAACTCATTAATGGACACATATGTCTCCAAAGGTTTCTTAATACTTTGACAGCGTTCCTCCACAAGGATTTCCTTGCTGATGCCTCGATCCGTTACCCACAGCGTATCAGCTGAAGACTCGATCCGTTACCCACAGGGTATCAGCTGAAGCCTCGATCCGTTACCCACAGCGTATCAGCTGATGCCTCGATCCGTTACCCACAGCGTATCAGCTGATGCCTCGATCCGTTACCCACAGCGTATCAACTGAAGACTCGATCCGTTACCCACAGCATATCAGCTGAAGCCTCGATCCGTTACCCACATCGTATCAGCTGATGCATCGATATGTTACCTCCAGTGTGCCGGCTGAAGCCACGATCCGTTATCCCCAGCGTGACATATGATGCCTCGATCCGTTACCTTCATTGTGTCTGCTTGTCGGCTGATGCCTGGATCCGTTACACCCAATATGTCAATAAACGTGTAAACAAACGTTATTCCTGGAATTCCCGGCTCTTTGATTAATTCCATCAATTAAAAAATACCCCATACTTATAACATACTATTTTGGAAAATCTTCTAAGGACCTAGAGGCAACTTGGATCACCAACTTCGCGTGTCAGCCATCTGTTTCCGTTTTCTTCTTTTCACAAAAATTACTTTAAAAAAAACCACGTCTAAAGATGTATATGGATCATTTCATAAATTCATTTCTAGGTACGGGATAGATTGGATTAATTACGACAATTTGATTGTTTTGCATTGTCTTGATTCGGATTACATTGGATTAATAATGAACACTTTATTTTCTTGTTTTGGCACGGGATGTGTTTGGTTAGCAATGAATTTGGTTTGGTTTTTTTTTCATTCATGTGCACGGTAGAATTAATAATGACTATTTCTTGTGTGAACATTTTTTGTTGCGTCAAGATGGCTGGGTTGTTGTTGTTGTTGTTGTTTGGGAATGTCCACACTGAGTAGGTTACTCTTTAGTGCGTCCTAAAAAGGGCGTTTATTGGCCGGTTGTAGTAGCTGTTATCACATTCCGAGCATGCTGATGAAGGTGGACCGAGGTCATCTAGGTGGTTTTGCTGTGCTTGGCTTCATCTGTGTATCACTCACTACTACTGGGATCAAGTCGATCACTCACCTCGTTAGCCAGGCTGCCATGAAAACAGCCCGTTTCCAGGGATAGTCTGAAGGCGAGGGTCTTGGCCAGTATGTTTTGCCTGACCCTAACATGTCTGATCAGCATATTTTACCTGACCAGTCGTAAGTCTTCCTCCCCAGATGTTTGGGTTGAAACCGAAAACAATTTATGTTTTTATTTTGGGAACGGAATAGGCAGTTAATGAAGGCGGCGTTTTTCGCATTTCATTTCATTTTGCACGGAAAAGATTTAGTAAATTTAAAAAACTTGTCATTTGTGGTATTGGATAGGATAGGATATGATATGATAGGATAGGATATGTTAATACTGAAAACCTTTGTTGAAGTAACTTCAAATAATAGATTCCTGGTATTCAAACAGGCATTCTAATCTATGTTGTCAGGTAATCAAATGCTTCGTCTAAACATAGAAGGTATTTTAGGACGTCCTGAAGCTTACTAGGCCTGGGAAAAGGTTCAAATAATTTGGGTAGATTTTTAGCTTGAATTTTGAATTTCGTCCGTGCAGCCGCATAGTCTGTAAATTGTTAGAGTCAATAATCAAAGAAAACATTGTAATACATTTAGACAAATTTAATCTAATTAGAAATAGTCAGCATGGGTTTACTAGAGGGAGATCATGCTTAACAAATCTATTAGAATTCATGGAGGAGGTTACTAAAATCATAGATAAAGAGGAGCCAGTGGATGTTATTTATCTAGACTTTGCAAAGGCCTTTGATAGCGTACCTCATCAAAGATTATTTCGAAAGTTAAAATCACATGGAATAGGTGGGGAAGTTGCCAAATGGATTAAAAATTGGTTAACGGGAAGAAGGCAGATTGTGGGCATAAATAAGGAGTACTCTGAGTGGTGTGAAGTGAAAAGTGGTGTGCCACAGGGCTCGGTTTTGGGACCAATTTTGTTCTTGATATATATAAATGATTTGGACATTGATATGGGATCCATGATTGCAAAATTTGCTGATGACACAAAAGTATGCAGTAGTGTCTCATCTAAAGCGGAAGTGGATATATTGATGTCGGATTTAGATACAATTCGAGAATGGTCTGTAAGCTGGCAAATGGAGTTTAATGTAGATAAATGTACAGTCATCCACATGGGTAGATCCAATATGGAACATAATTACAGAATGGGAGAAAACAATATTAGAAAGATAGATAAGGAAAGGGACCTAGGGGTTATAATAGATCAT
This sequence comes from Ariolimax columbianus, assembly GCA_036924085.1. Classification (NCBI taxonomy): domain Eukaryota; kingdom Metazoa; phylum Mollusca; class Gastropoda; order Stylommatophora; family Arionidae; genus Ariolimax; species Ariolimax columbianus. Next base: position 5,191,582 of record JAVGWX010000023.1, read on the forward strand.
ATAGGAAAGTTGAGTGAGCAAGTTAAGGTAGCAGTGAAAAAGGCAAATGCAATGTTAGGTATGATAAAAAGAAATATTAAACATAGGAGCAAGGAAGTGATCGTCAAACTGTAAAAAGCATTAGTTAGACCTAGATTGTGTACAGGTGTGGAGTCCTTATCATAGAGGGGACATAAACATGCTAGAAAGAATTCAAAAAAAGAGAGACAAAGATGATAGTGGGATTCCAGAATTACAGTTATGAGGAACGACTCAGAAAAACCGGCCTACAGTGTCTCTAAGAGAGAAGAATTCGTGGTGACTTAATACAGGTTTATAAGATGATCAGAGGAATCGATAAATTAGACTATAACAAGTTTTTTTTTAAATACAGCCACCTACAATAACACGAGTGCATAGCTACAAGCTGACTAAAGAGAGGTCCAGATTAGATATTAGGAAATATTTTTTAGTCAGAGAGTGGTGTCTGCTTGGAATGCATTGCCAGGGGAGGTAGTGGAGGCAGGGACAGTTAATGCATTTAAGAATAAACTGGATGCGCATAGCGTTTAGAGCAAGGTGATGTAAATGTAACTGGTTGTATACAGACTCTGCAGGGTGTTCTAAACCAGTATAAAGACGTTAAGTTAAGTTAAGTTAAGTCCACTTTTTAAAAATGTCTTACTGCCAAGGGATTTTTAACGTGCTCAATACTGAACACTGCAGTCCAATGGTCATCTTTACAACAGAATGAGGACTGGAACAGATTACAAGTGTCCGTGTGGGGAGCATACCATGAACGTGGAACGCATCCTGCAAAGCTGCATGCTCACGCAGGAAAAGAGAGAACAATACTGGCCTCGCGAGACAGATATGAGACAAAAACTGTATGGAGATGAAACATTCTTACAAACAACGGTGTCCTTTGTAAGAGAAACCGGGACCTTGATCTGAGGATGATCTCACTAACCAGCGATCAGGAGCGTTTCTACCAGAAGATCCACGTGAAAAAATCCCGGTCTTCAGCGTGATTCAAACTGTGACCTCCGGCATCCGAGACGGACACCTTACCTCGAAACCACTAAGTCGAATTGGCCCAATACCCTAACTCATGTCTCCATTTACAGCGAGGCGCATCTGTCATCGAATCCGATTTTGCCCATTGAGTAACTTTATTTCTTTTGCCTGGATTATTTGTTCTCCGATGCCTCTAATACACTTGTTCTGCAATTGTTGCCTGGATTATATGTTCTCCGATGCATCTAATACACCTGTTCTGCAATTGTTGCCTGGATTATATGTTCTCCGATGCCTCTAATACACTTGTTCTGCAATTGTTGCCTGGATTATATATTCTCCGATGCATCTAATACACCTGTTCTGCAATTGTTGCCTGGATTATATGTTCTCCGATGCCTCTAATACACTTGTTCTGCAATTGTTGCCTGGATTATATGTTCTCCGATGCATCTAATACACCTGTTCTGCAATTGTTGCCTGGATTATATGTTCTCCGATGCATCTAATACACCTGTTCTGCAATTGTTGCCTGGATTATATGTTCTCCGATGCATCTAATACACCTGTTCTGCAATTGTTGCCTGGATTATATGTTCTCCGATGCATCTAATACACCTGTTCTGCAATTGTTGCCTGGATTATATGTTCTCCGATGCCTCTAATACACTTGTTCTGCGATTGTTCTTGTCGCTAAGATAAACTGTTTATTTACTGGTTTCCTGGCTCAAATTTTCTTCGCCTCGGACATAACACAAGAGCGGGTCAGGAAAGAATGCTAATGTCTGGACAAGTCAGTAAATAGGTCGCAAATGGATATTTAAAAAAAACAAACAGAGTCGAACTTGAAAACCATTTATTATTGCACTTACTTTGGAAAGGAAGGAAAGGGGCATCCATGACGCTAAACAACATATTGAGATCTAGAGAGATCAAGATATACACCAAAGTTACAATATTCAAAGCCAGTGTCAAGTCGGTGCAGCTGTATAGAATAGAGGCACGGAGAGCTGCAAAGGATATGCAATAAAGACTCCTTCGTTACAAGATGCCTACAAAAGGATAATGGGAATAAAGTGGCAGGACATGGTGAGAAATAAGACCTATGGGAAAGGAGCCAACAATATTTTCAACGTCCTGACACATTTTTTTGGTTTAATGTACAACTTTCGGTAGGAAGTTTAAGTGGCATTGGCCAAAAGGGCGGGAGCCCAGAGGCTTATGGATCAACAACCAAACGAAGTATAGATACATTTATAGATTCAGGAAACGTTATCGAAACAATTAACTATAAATATGGCAAGAGTTCTCGCCGATATATCGGCTCTGTGGTATTGTAAGAAAATTTGCAAGCCGAAATATCGGCTCTACGAACTGAATCAGTTAATATCAGTGGAAAGATATGCTCCAGTCTCGATTAAGAAATCAGTTAATATCAGTGGGAATATATGCTCCAGGCTCGATCAAGAAATCAGTTAATATCAGTGGGAATATATGCTCCAGGCTCGATCAAGCAATCAGGTAAACATTCAAAAGCGTGTTCAGTTCACTGTAGAGCATATGTCTCAAACTGCTACACGACATACAGCAAATGCTGAGATGTCCGTATCTGGAGAGATTCGACTAACGGCTGGTCAGTCAAAACATCCTGACCAAGACTTTTACCTCCGATCCACGTATGTCTGACTAGACACTGGCTTGGTTCATGGCAGCCTAGCTAACGAGGTGGGGAATCGCCGTAATCCGCGTAGTAGTGAGCGACACGCCGATAAAGTCAAGCACAACCCCCAGAAGGACCATTGACACCATCAGTACGCTCGGAATGTGAAGAAAGCTACTGCAACCTTACATTTAGTGCCTTTTTCTGGGTGCACAAAACAGTAATCATACTCATTGTGGATATACAAAAGCAACAACAGCAACAGCAACAACAGCAACAACAATAATAACAATAACGACGACACGGCGGCAACAGCAGCAACCATTACAACAACAAAAACATCGACAGAAACAACAAAAGAATGGCAATACTGATATCATAATAACAACGACAAGACTAATAGTAACAACAATTATAACAATAACATTAACAACAACAACAACAACATTAACAACAACATTAACAACAGCATTAACAACAACATTAACAACGACACTAACAACAAGAATAACAAAAACAACAAGAATAACAACAACAACATTAACAACAAAATTAACAACAACATTAAAAACAACAACAACAACAACATTAACAACGACACTAACAACAACATTAACAACAACAACAACAACAGCATTAACAACAACAACAACATTAACAACAAGAATAACAACAACAACATTAACAACGACACTAACAACAACATTAACAACATTAACAACAAGAATAACAACAACATTAACAACAAGAATAACAACAACATTAACAACAACATTAACACCAATAATAACATCAACAATAACAACAACATTAAGAACAACATTAACAACAAGGTTAACAACAACAACAACATTAACAACAACATTAACACCAACATTAACAACAACACCAACATATTCCTATATATTAAAGATCCAGTTTTCCCAGAATGGAGTACCCAGTCTCATGATAAACCCTCCTTACGACATACTGGATAGGTTTCAGCGTTACTACTCTTTTTTTCCATTTCAGACCCTAATAAAAGTCGGGGGGACGCTACGATTTACCAGTAAGGAGACTGATAAGTTTCAGATTAGATACCATGAATTATTTGTTTAGTCACAGAGTGTTGAATGCGGGAAATGCATCCATCATCCATCCTCATCCATCATCCTTCCTCATCCATCATCATCCATAATCATCATCATCATCATCAGTCTCATAACCTAGAAGGTCGTTGAGGCACCATTATTGCAGTTTGAAGTACCAGCTCCCGCCACACAACAACGGGACGTCTTGGGCCGCTACACACCTGACGGAGCCCATCTCTCTCCAGGTGACAGTTCATTATAGTTGTGTCAACATGTCATACAACAAAGCTGACACTGTCTTCAGCTAGGACGAAGGGTGCCAATCTCGTGAAGTTCAGCCGTGTGAACTAGACCGTGAAATATGACACATGTTTAAGCGTAGTGCTATTCATGTAGCCGATGTCCATTATAGGATAATCAGACGGAAGAAAACACACAAAACGAACGAATGAACCAGTCCAAATGGAAAACAACAACACGTTTCCGTGAACACAAGTGTAAGTCGTCGACTTGTGGGAATTCCCGGCAAATCCGTGGTTTTACGGCATCTATAATGAACTAAAACAGAAGAGCAATGTAGACCCTGGAATGAATTGTGCCAGTAAATTGTGGAAGCAGTGTCAATAAATGCATTAAAGAATAGATTGTATGCGCATAGTTATTTTAGATCGCGTGAATGTAAAAGAAACAAGTTGTATGCAGACTAAATAGAGTCTTCTAAACCAGTATAAAGACGTTTCATTAAGATCACACGCGGAAACATAAAAGCAGTGAAATATCTTACCACTTTATCACCGAATACAGCACCTGGTTTTGAATATAAATAAAAAAGTATCATAGCAGAAACTGTTGTTGGGGATCAAGTGTTAGAGACTTGATTGAACTGAGCCATAGATAGTGTGAGGTGAGGTGACCAGCTCCCTCTTTGCGTTCAGGATCTTTTGGTCAGGCTATATCTGCAGGCCAGTCGCCATGATGAAGTCTGTAGTCTTCACCAGGTCTGAGCGGTTGCCCCACAGCTGTTGTCTCAGCTCCGCACCCTCTGGTCAGGTCTGGTATCTCATTTCCCTATAGATTGGGCATTCCTGTAGAATATGCTCAGGGTTCTGGCCTCCTGTTCCACATGGGCGCTCATCGGTGTGTGAGATCTTCAGTCGGTATAGATGTTCTAGTAGTCTGCAGTGTCCAGTTCTCAGGCGAAATAAGGTAGTTTATTGATTTCTTTTGAGTTGGTGAATTGGGTCTGGTGTACTGCTTATGTTTCTGTCCTCTCTCCATTGGTGTATATACTGGTTTCTGATGATGTTCTCTGTATGGTACTCGATGATTAAATTGTGCTTTTTTGCTGCCATCTTTTTCCAGAGCATCAGCTATCTCGTTTCTTGTGATTCCGCAATGGGAGGGTAGCCACTGGAGCGCTATTGTTGAGGAGATATGGATGATTGATAGTTCCGACACGATTCCTGATAACATCGGTTCCTTGTTCGATCTCTGTTTTACCTGTTATAAATTTGCAGTCTGTGAAGACAACTATTTTTGTTGATGGTTGCTTTTCAGGACCAGTTTCCTCCTTCTCTGTCGTCCTTTCCCTAACCCTAGGTCAGGTATACGACACATACGGCGCACAGTCCCCTGTGGAGCATGGGACCCCGTACATGGAGGAAATAATAGAACTCACAGAACCTACACGCATGTCTTAAAATGTGACTACATATGGTTGTGTATGTGGCAAGCAATGAAAACTATGTAGTCTTTTTTACAAATGCCCTGTCCATTGTTACAGCACTAAAGAGCCAGAAAAATACAGAACTTAATGATTTTAGATCAGTACTCCGTCAACTATGCCAGCAGTCCACACCCAAAAGAGTAGTGATACAGTGGGTTCCATCCCACTGTCACATCCAAGGGAACGAGGAGGCAGACAGACTGGCCAAAGAAGGTGCAAGGTTACCCCAACCAGATTCTAGTGTGATCTACGAAGAGTCCAAAAGGTTTATTAGAGCCAGATGCATGGCCAAATGGGAAACAGAACATACTGGCTACACAAAAATGATGCTTATTTTTGTATTACCAGTTGAACAGAAGAGAGCAGGTCGTGGTTTTCAGACTCTGCACAGACCACAACAGACTGAGGTACCATCTATTCAATAAACTGAAGATAGGTGGCACTAACGAATTCACTTGTGGTACAGGGAAAATGACCGCTGACGTCTGCTGCAAAATTGCCCGACATACGAGGACCAGAGAAAGCACATGTGGCCATCACCAGTGCCAACACTAGACAAGCTCTATGGCAGTGTCGACAGCCTCAGGATGGCAGCTGCTTTTTCGAACAAATTCAAGTTGACGTGTGACAGCGTACAATGAATAAAAATAATACGAATAAAAAAAGGAATAAGACGAATATAAGTAAGAAGAAGAGAAAGAGGAAGAAGAAGAAGAAGACGAATAAAATGAAGAAGAAGAAGACGAATAAAATGAAGAAGAAGAAGAATATGAAGAGAAAGAAGAGGAGGAAGAAGAAGAAAAAGAAGAAGAGAAGGAAAAAGATGAAGAATAGAGCTGGTAAACTCATCACACACGATATATTGCGGGAAAAAAACTAGACCGCAAGAACACGCAGTGTGTGTGTATGTGCCCAAACTTCCTGTATGATGTTATCTGCAAAAATGTCTTTATATTTGGTAACGCAGGAAGAGAACAAGATAGTTGATGACGACAGAAGATTATACACCCGCAAGCGACCACAAAAGTACACAGGATATTAAACCCAAGTTCAAATCAATGATGAAATGACAATTTACACCTCTCTTACCTTTATAACTGACACGCTCCCAGGAACATACCACACAGAACACACAACGGGTCTGTCACTAAACATCAGCAGACCGATTGAGGCCACAGACACAGGTGGTGTGTGTGTCGCCAGAGTTTAATGCGTTCTTGAATTAGCCATCTGCGACACGCCAGGTACATGCGGGCCACGTGTAACAGTATCACCTGAACTGTACCCTCGGAGGTTGCTGTTAAGGGAAGCCACGCCGTTCATCTCGACTCTTGAGGCCGTACGGTTCTCTGGTCGAAGGTTACGGTCCGTGCTAGGTGAATAAGCTCGTCTAGTAATAGCCTCTTTCAGTCCTAACTGGCTATAAGAGTGGTCATTCAATCAATCAACACCTACCTACCTACCTACCTACCTGCCTATCCCTATCTCTCTCTCTCTCTCTCTCTCTCTCTCTCTCTGTCTGTCTGTCTGTCCACCCGCCCGCCCGCTCGCCCACCTACCTACCTACCTACCGATCGATCGATCGATCGATCGATCTATCTATCTATATATCTATCTATATATCGATATATCTATCTATCTATCTACCTACCTACCTATATACAAACCAACCTATCTATATATCCATCCATCTATCCATCCACCCATCAACCGTTAGGTTGGTAACACCTGGAATATACGATCGCCTATTTTTGGGACTAGTGGAAGCGTAAAGTAAAGCAATGTACACCCGCAGCCTGTCAGACGCCATCTATGCCGCTCCGCTAACCACATAACCAAGACCTGATGTTATAGCCACACAGTCCCCTTTTTGCGACACATTTTCTGTGGGGCGAAAATCCCTAGAATAATTTAAGCAGATTTTAACTTGAATGTTTCCCGAGCAGCGTCCGTTAAACTTACTCGTTTCGATTTCCAACTGTTACTGGCCAAGTGCGAGCCATTGCCCACGGGTGTCTGATCTCACTACTCTGAGATCAGGGGAAATAGTTAAGGGGTGATCCCTGTTAAACAAATCCAGGTCTCCACCGGGATTGGAATCCGTGACCTCGACCACCCAAGGCGAACACCTCACCTCGTGACCACTGGCTCTCCACTGTTAAATCTCTTCTTTAGTCTGTCTTTTAATTCATAAACAAGGTCTGAAGTAATTTTCTACTAAACTGCATGTCAGATCCAGATGATTTGTTGCGTGTAAACTTAGAAAATCCATGATGTTATGTAAATATTGTTTTTTTCTCTATATTAAAAGCATTCTCGCTGAATTTGCCATAATTTTTATATCTTGAAGGTACACAGTCGTGATGTTTTTAAAATAGTTGTTTTGACCCTCAAATAGGCTGAGTAAGTACAATTTCCTGATTATCGCGTGCACAAATTAGACACATTGTCAAGTGCGGAAAACAACAAAGGTCATTCATGTAAAACTGTAGTTCAAACATAGGCGTATCACAATGTTATGGTTTGTGGGTCGTTATTGTGACATATAGTTGCTTTTTCAAAAGTTACATTGATATCAATTTCAAAATCAGTTCAAGTGTACTTTTATAACAATGCAGAAAGTTACCGTTTTACTATACAAGTTTTTTCGCAGATAATCTAAATTGGGTTATTTATATCTACAAAGAAACGAACGCAATTGCCGCTTGATCTAGATAAATCATCTCTTTACTGTTGTCAAAAAACTGGAGATTTTGAAACTCGATAAAAAAATCAAATTGTTACTATCCGGGAACTAAAACTAACATTTCAATCCGACCTTAGTATTGACATTTTCAAAAGTAGTCTTTCCAGAATTGTAAAAGCTGCCGTCTTTACATTCAGGAAAACTTCAGGCGGCAGGAATATTATATGTGAAAAGTGACATTTGATTGCTACCCGAAGCAAATACCTGAGACAGATACGAGAAGGGCGTAGGCAAGGCTATGATATTGTATACTTAGACGAATCCTGCGTCAATGCTCACCACACCTATGGTAAAGAATGATAGAAGAATCCTGCGTCAATGCTCACCACACCTATGGTAAAGAATGATAGAAGAATCCTGCGTCAATGCTCACCACACCTATGGTAAAGAATGGTAAAGAATGATAGAAGAATCCTGGGTCAATGCTCACCACACCTATGGTAAAGAATGGTAAAGAATGATAGAAGAATCCTGCGTCAATGCTCACCACACCTATGGTAAAGGATGGTAATCAGTTGACGGTGAACAGAAAAGACAAATTCCAAGCAACAACTGGCAGCGCATTACACTAACGTTTGCCGGAAGCAGTAAAAACAGACTTGCTCGTGACGCTGAACTTATTTTCCAATCAAAAAGTATCGATGGTAGAGACTATCACTCTGACATGAATTGACACATTGTCGGGCACTGGATGACGAATGATCTGATTCCAATTCTGGATAGACCGCCATGCTTAAGTAATGGATACTGCATCCTATAACAATGCAGTATCAGAGGAAGACAAAGTACCATCTGCATCAAATACAAAAGCTCAAACTAGGTCATGGCTAGCAAAGAACAGAGTGAATTTCGACGACACGTATTTGAAGCCCAAGCTGATGCAGCTTGTGAGGAACCCAAATAAGACAGAGGTGTATCATATTGAAAAAAATCATTGAATAGTACGGTAAAACTTCTCTGCGACTACCTGCATATCATGGGCATCTAAACCTTATAGAGCTTGTGTAGGCTAAAGTCAAACAGGACAAGTTTCCGAAAAGAACAGGACATTCTAAATGTAGGATGTTGAACTGCATAGAAGAGATCAAAGTCTCACCTTTCAGTTCCGAACAGGACACACCAGAGTCAATAGCCACTTTAACCGCATCAATCCCCAGCACCTGCCCTTGTGCAGGCATTGCTATCATCCTGATGAAACAGTTCGACATCTACTCATTGAGTGCAAGGCGTAAGAAGAAAAAGATTCTCACAAGCACAGCCGACAATTACCAACAGACAGTACGGAGCAGTGACACAACTGAAGAAGACCTGTATAAGAATGGCATTGGGCTGCCAAGAGCAGACTTGCACAGCAGCTATAGGATAACAACAACAAACTGTTAAAGAAGGCGCTGCAGAGTCTGAATGAAACCAATTTGTTTCTATTCGACTTGATCTACATTTGTCTGTCTATATTCAACCTATGTGTGCATGCATTAGCTGTTCCTGCCCCCCACGATTTCCTACGGCAATACATTCCGAACATTCACCACTCTCTGACTACACAAAATATTTCCTATTATCTAATCTGGAACTTTCCTTAGTTAATACACTGCTGTGCTCTCTTGTTCTTGAAAGTGGTTGAATTTTGAAAACCTTGTTATAGTCTAATTTTTCCTTTCCGTTGATTATCTCATAAACCTGTACTAAGTCACCTCGAATTTTTTTCTAGACACTGAAGTTCGGTTTTCTGAGTCATTCCTCATAACTGTAATTCTGGAATCTCACTATCAGTTTTGTCGCACTTTTTTTGTTTTCTTTCCAGCATGTTTATATCCCCTTCACGATAAGGACTCCACACCTGTACACAGTACTCCAATCTAGGTCTAACCAAAGCTTTATACAGTTTGACTATCACTTCCTTGTTCCTATTTTTAATATTTATCTGTAACATACCTAACATTGCATTTGCCTTTTTCACTGCTACCTGGACTTGCTCACTCACCTTACCTGTAAGATCTATTATGACGCATAGGTCTTGCGTTTCTCTTTCCTTCTGACCATACGGCCAGTCCAGCAGTGATTATAAAGTTGCTGACACGCTGTAGGGCATCCTTGTCGTGTGCCATTCTCCAGATGTCACTTCCGTGTAGGTCCACTTGATGCTGCTGGCTAAGTGATAGGCCCACTTGATGCTGCTCGCTAAGTGATAGGCCAACTTGATCGCTAAGTGATAGGCCCACTTGATGCTGATGGCTAAATGATAGGCCCACTTGATGCTGATGGCTAAGTGATAGGCCCACTTGATGCTGCTCGCTAAGTGATAGGCCCATTTGATGGTGATGGATGTGATAGGCCCACGTGATGCTGGCTAAGTGATAGGCCCACTTGATGCAGATGGCTAAGTGATAGGCCCACTTGATGCTGATGGCTAAGTGATAGGCCCACTTGATGCTGATGTCTAAGTGATAGGCCCACTTGATGCAGATGGCTAAGTGATAGGCCTACTAGATGTTGCTGGCTAAGTGACAGGCCCACGTGATGCTGATGTCTAAGTGATAGGCCCACTTGATGTTGCTGGCTAAGTGATAGGCCTACTAGATGTTGCTGGCTAAGTGACAGGCCCACGTGATGCTGATGTCTAAGTGATAGGCCCACTTGATGTTGCTGGCTAAGTGATAGGCCTACTAGATGTTGCTGGCTAAGTGACAGGCCCACGTGATGCTGATGTCTAAGTGATAGGCCCACTTGATGTTGCTGGCTAAGTGATAGGCCTACTAGATGTTGCTGGCTAAGTGACAGGCCCACGTGATGCTGATGTCTAAGTGATAGGCCCACTTGATGTTGCTGGCTAAGTGATAGGCCTACTAGATGTTGCTGGCTAAGTGACAGGCCCACGTGATGCTGATGTCTAAGTGATAGGCCCACTTGATGTTGCTGGCTAAGTGATAGGCCTACTAGATGTTGCTGGCTAAGTGACAGGCCCACGTGATGCTGATGTCTAAGTGATAGGCCCACTTGATCGCTAAGTGATAGGCCCACTTGATGCTGCTGGCTAAGTGATAGGCCAACGAGACGGCGGTCAAGCGCTAGACGTGTTTTGTCTTTAGCAGCTTCTCCATTACTTTTGTTATAGAACAGGTTTCACTACCGCAACAGAGTGCTGGACTGACCACTGAATCGACAGTGTCGGCTAGCAGTCTGATGTTCTTCCATGACATATGTCGCCATCTTGACCCAGCTGCAGATAACCCAACCTGCTCGCCGGCTCCTGACAATCACAGGCTCCGTGTTAATTCCCAAGTTGAGAAGAAAGCAGAGGAAGATCTTCTAAACCATTCGGTTCCCAGTTTTTTTGTTTTTTTTTGCGTTCGCCTTATTTTTCTTTAATCCCCAAGGCGGTGTGCGTTGCACTGTGTTTTTATTTTGCGCCTGTTGGCCCAGTGCATCCGACTTCAGCACGCATTTTATGTAAGGGTCTGCTTCCTCCTGCATTTTCTAAGGGTTTGCTTCCCCGGGGTAACGGCCGGTGCTGTGATGGGGATCGAACCCAGCACCTTCGGGTCGTGAGCCGTGCCACTTAACCACTAGGCCATGCCGTCCCCTAGGTTCCCAGTTTGACTGGGCATGTCGGGGTTTTTTCTCGGTACGATCACTTTTCTAGGTACAGAAATGATTAGCAGAACTACTGTACTTCACACCTGACATAGCGAAACACATTACAAACACGCACATCCATACACCAGCCAATACGTTCTGCTAAGTTGTTATTGTTGTTTAAGGCCCACAATAAAATAAATAAGTTTACTCGTTTGTAGGAGTACACCTGTACGCCTTCATGCTGATGAAGGTGGGCCGCAGTACTCCAGGCGGTTGTGCTATGCTTTGCGTTATCTGCGTGGTGGTCACTATTACGGCGATCACATCGATCCACAAACCAACAAACATAGCGGCGTTTTACTTCCAAGCATGGGGTTGGATTTCATAAAATGCGTGTGCATAGCTTTAGATACCCTTGGGTTGGGGGTCAACAAACATAACCTGACGTTAGGTAGAGTGCGAACAGATTTCAGAGAGAAGTACACAGTGACAGATTGAGGACACCACAATCCCCTCCCCACGGCGTCTAACGACCACGAACGGTAGATGAGACGAGATGATGCCTTACTTTAACAACTCTTGCTGATGATAGTTACACAGGTACGATTCTTACCTGAATGGATGAACAAAATCCCCAAATAATGGTGTACACAGTTAGGCTGAGTGTGCTGTCACATGTCCCTTTCACTCTAACAGACCGATGGAGTCTACTGGCACACGTTTGAACCTTTTTTTAGCTATCCGCCAGTTGCCAGGTAAATATAGGTCATCCACTACTGATTCTCACCTGAGTGCTGCCGGGGCCTGAAAAGGGAAAATGATAGTAGCAATGCAAACCTGCCTCTCATGTCGTAGAAGGCGACTAGGGAGGGTTGAGATGTACCGGCTGTTTTATCATACAAACATTCTAAACCACACATCTTCAAAAAATGTGATCTTCTTCTTCTTCTTCTTCTTCTTCTTCTTCTTCTTCTTCTTCTTCTTCTTCTTCTTCTTCTTCTTCTTCTTCTTCTTCTTCTTTCTTTCTTTCTTTCTTATATCTTATCCTGTTATACCTTTTAGGGTCAGGTTACGAAGAGATCTCTAGAACCAGCCTGTCTGTGTGCCTCATGCACAGTGGCATTCACCGCCTCAAATATTCCTGTAAGCAACCTTTTTCGTGGTTTGTTTTTGACTTTGAATCCTTCATATCTATATAGCCTTGCTTGTTGGAGGGTGCTGTGTGGTGATAGTATTGTTTCTTAGCCATACCAATTTAGTTGCTGTCTTTTGATGTAGTCTAATACTGGTGTTGTTCCCACTAGTTTCCTGGTGTCATCGATAGTGATCGTGTCTCTCCTTATTACACCTAATACTTTTTCGAAGGCATTTTATGTGTGCTATTACCATGTGTCTAGTGTTGACATTGGTAGCAAAGTGTCGGTACGAGAATAGTGTTCTATAAAGCTCCTTTGGTAGCCATTGCTACGTTCTTGCACGTAAGTATTTTAGTTCAATGTCCAATGATCTGATTTGCCGTAATTGCATCTTTGTTGGATTTCCGCTGTAATTCTCCCGTCTGCTGATCATGTTTATTCTTCTTCTTCGTCCGTTCGCAATCTCCCGCCACCAAGCCCTGAACGTTCTCAATCTCCCACTACCAAGCCCTGAACGTTCTCAATTTCTCGCTACCAAGCCCTGAACGTTCTCAATTTCTCGCTAGCAAGCCCTGAACGTTCTCAATTTCTCGCTACCAAGCCCTGAACGTTCTCAATTTCTCGCTACCAAGGCCTGAACGTTCTCAATATCCCGCTACCAAGCCCTGAAAAGGGCTTGGTAATTAGCAGGATGTAGTCAGGAGAACGGAATGCGTAGTGTTGTAGTTTACTGTTTGACTGATATTTGTACTTTTTGGACCGACATATCCGAATTTAAATGGCATTTAAAAAAATTATCGGGTAAGCCTTCCCTCTTTGATCCCTTCTCGTTAGCCAGTCTGCTCTGTTACATTCTGTTAGTCAGGATCATCGCGTGGAGGTGTAGATGGGTCTTGGCAGCTCTGATTCGCTAGCCCTGACGCTTGCAGTCAGCTACGGGTCGCTGACCCTGACGCTAGCAGTCAGCTATGGGATGCTGACCATGACGCTAGCAGTCAGCTATGGGTCGCTGACCCTGACACTAGTAGTCAGCTATGGGTCGCTGACCCTGACGTTAGCAGTCAGCTATGGTTCGCTGGCCCTGACGCTAGCAGTCAGATATGGTTCGCTGGCCCTGATGCTAGTAGTCAGCTATGGTTCGCTGGCCCTGATTCTAGTAGTCAGCGATGGGTCGCTGACCGCTGCAGCTCATGCGCTGCTCGATATCTATATCGCAAATGTAATCAAATCAACTGAAACATTCAACATCAATGGCGTAGTCAAACTGTCAACTACGACATAACTCATTCTGTTATCTGGACTGCCACCTGGCTATTGCGAAACCCGTTTCAGGGATTGGTCGCCGGAGTTTGAGAACAAACGAACCACGATGAAGACGAACAAGAAGGATTAGAAGAAATGGAAAAAAATAATTAAAAGATGAAGAAAAAAACAGAAGAAGATAAACCTGGCATATTTGAGAACGTTCAGGGCTTGGTAGCGGGAGATTGAGAACGTTCAGGGCTTGGTAGCGGGAGATTGAGAACGTTCAGGGCTTGGTAGCGCGAGATTGAGAACGTTCAGGGCTTTGTAGCGCGAGATTGAGAACGTTCAGGGCTTGGTAGTGGGAGATTGAGAACGTTCAGGGCTTGCTAGCGGGAGATTGAATACGAACGAAACAAAGAAGATGTCACACTTACAAAAATATGTTCTGTGCCTCATATTGGTAAATCATATATGTTCAATAGGAACTTTCTCTGAAATGTTCAATAGGAACTTTCTCGTAAATGTTCCCTACATTCTCTGAAGTTAGACAGAATTGCATCTTGCGCAAGAGCGTCACAGTTGACCTTGATCTTCTACGCCTCGGCTGTCATCATCCAGATATCGCCATTGACCAGACGCATATCACTGGCCTCACCTCTGCCAACGACATAGTTCTAGTTGGCCCAGAAAATACTGCACGGTTATGGCCCCTTGAAAACAATAGTTCACAAAGAACGAACATGTTTTTGCGATATCCTTGGCAAAGATTAAAGTCCAGAATATCAGTTCCGATACGTAATCTCAGGTAACAGCAGTCCCGTAGCCACGCCGTTGAATCGTGTATCTGGGTATCGCGATTGCATTAGCTAGGTATCGCAATTATACTACCTGGGTATCGCGATTACATTAACTGGGTATCGCGAATAAATTACCTGGGTATCACGATTACATTAACTGGGTATCGCGATTACATTACCTGGATATCGCGATTACATTACCTGGGTATCGCGATTACATGAAACTCGCGCAGTGGTCCTGATATATCAAAACTGGTCGGACTTACAGCTTCTGCGATGAATGAACTTCGAGGCGTGTTGAGGAATAGCAAGAGTTCCATTAAATCTAAAATAGGTATCTTCAAGCCACGTGCGAATCCTGACATCCAGTACGGCTCTGAGACCGGGGCCCTGCTCACATCTGGTACCTCAAGAGTCTTGAACTTGCACGTGCGATTTCTGACATCCAGTACGGCTCTGAGATCTGGACCCTGCTGACATCCAGTACGGCTCTGAGATCTGGACCCTGCTGACATCCAGTACGGCTCTGATATCTGGACCCTGCTGACATCCAGTACGGCTCTGAGATCTGGACCCTGCTGACATCCAGTATGGCTCTTAAATCTGGACCCTGCTGACATCCAGTACGGCTCTTAGATCTGGACCCTGCTGACATCCAGTACGGCTCTTAGATCTGGACCCTGCTGACATCCAGTACGGCTCTGAGATCTGGACCCTGCTGACATCCAGTACAGCTCTGAGATCTGGACCCTGCTGTCATCCAGTACGGCTCTGAGATCTGGACCCTGCTGACATCCAGTACGGCTTTGAGATCTGGACCCTGCTGACATCTAGTATGGCTCTGAGATCTGGACCCTGCTGACATCCAGTACAGCTCTGAGAT
This sequence comes from Ariolimax columbianus, assembly GCA_036924085.1. Lineage (NCBI taxonomy): Eukaryota > Metazoa > Mollusca > Gastropoda > Stylommatophora > Arionidae > Ariolimax > Ariolimax columbianus. The sequence goes on from JAVGWX010000023.1 coordinate 5,207,420, forward strand.
CTGGACCCTGCTGACATCCAGTACAGCTCTGAGATCTGGACCCTGCTGACATCCAGTACGGCTCTGAGATCTGGACCCTGCTGACATCCAATACGGCTCTGAAATCTGTACCCTGCTGACATACAGTACGGCTCTGAGATCTGGACCCTGCTGACATCTGATACCTCAAGAGTCCTGGACTTGCACGTTCAAAGTCAGAGACGTTGGTATCGGCTGGAATTGCTTTGTAAAAAATTGCACAGGTCATCGCGAAGAAAGAACTCCCTCACGTCTGGGCAAAGTTGGATCTCCGTCGCCTCTCCCATTTCGGCCATATTTGTATGTCGGTCAATTGACCTCAAGGACACGCGTTCGAAAATTTGGTAAGGCATTTTGTTCGTTTATCGGAAGTAACATAACAGCTGGGTCTGCGAAACGACACCACTGCAGGAGTAGGCGACCTTTATTCCCCAAAATCCTCCGTGTGCGATCTACCATTTGGAATAAACGCAGTAGGGATAATTAAACACAAACGTCGGATGTGTTGGACGGAAAGGTGCAAATATCGCAGCAAAGATGTAAACGCATTCCGTACATATCTAGAGGAGGGTGTCTCTGACCTAAGGACAACACATGTCCTTCACTTGATGATAACAACATATATACTTGTCCCACCTGTCTGCGACGAGGTATGACAAGAGAAGTAGGACACAAAAACAATAATGCAGTATTGCTACCCTGTATGGCTGTGTCTGATTTAGGGTATCCGTCCGGGACGATTTGGTTTCCCGATTCTACCTCGCATCATCTTCCACTCGGTAGTCCTGCCAGCGATCTGGTATGGTAGTGAGACCTGGTCTCTAGCCAAATCAGCAGAGAACAGAACACGCATCTCTGAAAAGAGCCTTGTGGGCAAACTTCTTAGACAACAGCTGCAGAGCGAACTACACAATAGCGATATCCGGAGGATGTCACACATCAAGGATGTCCTACAGTTCGTCAACCATTCGATACACAGCTGGGCCGGTCATATATCCAGAAGACAAGATGAAAGATGGAGTACCATAACCCCCATGTGGTACCCGCGCGACAAAAAGAGACATCAGGGACGGCGCTCAACTCGCTGACGAGATTCACTAGAAAAATACAACATTCACGACCCCACAACAGACAGACAACTATCACACGGGACGGCACGCGCAACAGAAACGACTGGATCCTGAGTTGGGACACGCTCAAGGATGACCACCCCTTGACGAAGAACAGGTGGCACTAAGAACTAAGAACGGGTGGCACTAAGAACTAAGAACGGGTGGCACTAAGAACTAAAAACGGGTGGCACTAAGAACTAAGAACTAAGAACGGGTGGCACTACGAACTAAGAACTAAGAACTGGTGGCACTAAGAACTAAGAACGGGTGGCACTAAGAAATAAGAACGGGTGGCACTAAGAACTAAGAACGAGTGGCACTAAGAACTAAGAACGGGTGGAACTAATAATGGGTGGCACTAAGAAGTAACAACGGTGGCACTAAGATCTAAGAACGGGTGGCACTAAGAACTAACAACGGTGGCACTAAGAACTAAGAACGGGTGGCACAAAGAACTAAGAACGGGTGGCACAAAGATCTAAGAACGGGTGGCACTAAGATCTAAGAACGGGTGGCATTAAGAACTAACAACGGTGGCACTAAGAACTAAGAACGGGTGGCACTAAGAACTAACAACGGTGGCACTAAGAACTAAGAACGGGTGGCACTAAGAACTAACAACGGTTGCACTAAGAACTAAGAACGGGTGGCACTAAGAACTAACAACGGGTGGCACTAAGAACTAAGAACGGGTAGCACTAAGAACTAATAACATCGCATCATTATAAGTGATTCGTTGTATTTATTTGTTGTGTACTTTGTCACCAAAGAGGACCTTGTGTTTGGAACGTCGTTATAGCAGGAGCTGGAACTGAATTTTGTTATCTTGGATACGCCAGGTCAGGATAGGTTAGGAGTGACATTTCCGCATCTGACGTCACCCACCACGACACAGGTGTACTATGGGTGTATGAATTATGACACGGAAGACCGTTATCAACTGATAGAGAACACATTTAATGTTAGTATTTGTGGACCTGTACTTCTACATGGACGGATGCCCCTCTGCAGGTCCCAGCTCTGGCCTGTGCTGGATATAGCCGGAATAATTGTTTCCTGCTTAGCGGGCTAGGCTCGTGCAACGTATTACTCCGCTGCGTTTGGGCGTTTGGACAAGTGACGGAGAGAGTGGTTAGCCGATGAAAGAGTAAAACCCTAGAGCAAAGTAGACCCGCAGACTGTTAGGCGCTATCTATGATGCGTTTAAAAAACCACCAAACCATGGCCGGTGTTATGCCATGTCACAAAGGTAGCCGCCTCTTACGACATGCTCTCTTGGAATCCTGGTATTCTTCTTCTTCTTCGTACGCTGTTTACAGCATTATTTACGTTGCACTGTTTTATTTTGTTAAGACTGTGGCTCAGTGCATCCGATTTCAACAGGCGTTTCTGTAGGGTTGTCCTTCTTAGCCTTTGGCTGTCCCCAGCCTAACTGCAAGGCAGCAGTTGTTTTTGGTCAGAGTTGTCTCTCTTAGGAAGTTGTCTTGCAGGACTATCGAGTCTTCCCTACTCGTGTCTATTGGGTTTGGCAATGATATGATGGACTATGTACTAGTTTGTACTATCCCGGAAGAGAGGCAGTCCAGTGTGACTTTGTCCCAGGATCGTCACGTCCTGCCAGAAACGTAGCATATGCATGTGAGTGAGGTATCTCTTTGCTCCCTTTATTTTCTCGGCTCATCTGCAGTGATGGTACGCCTAGCATTCCCCGCCACCTTGGACGTTGTCACAATAGGGCAGATGTGCAATGTCCGCTGGACTGCATCTCTTCTGCGTCCATTGGGATGACTGATAGCAGACAGAGGCAAAGAGCGAGGTAGGAGTGCATTTCTGCGGCTCGATCGGGCCGGGCTGAGACGCAATCCCCAGCCATGTCGAAGCCTCCCATCACAGCGGTGCTGAGATTTAGGGCGGGATTCTGGCTTAGAAGCGTTCGGCCGTAATCCCTCAGATGGTAGCTTATCAGCCAAGCACGTGGACCAAATGTCAGCGACCTGTGATTCCTCTCGAAATAGTGCATTTGAACAGGGGACAAGCCTGGTCTTGCACGGAGATGTTGTTCGCCTGGGGAGCGGACATATCTCATGGTCAAGGGTTGAGTCTCAGCAGTTCGCAGCGAGGTAGCTGATCTACTGCTTAGGGCACCCCGACCGAGAACTAAGTCTTCTACAAATGGTTTCATGCCTCATCGCCGTATGGGGTGAATATCAAGCAGATTCCCGCCCGCTTTGATCAGCGGACGGCAGAGACCTCATTCTGCGGCTCGACCGGGCGGGGCTGGAGCGGGGGCCCCAGGTCCCCACCATGTCGAAGCCTCCCTTTGCATTCGTGCTGAGCTGCTTTTGGGCGGGATTTTGGCTTAGAGGCGTTCGGCCGTAATCCCTCACCTTGTAGCCTCGCGCCGTTGGCTTATCAGCCTAGTACGTGAACCAAATGTCTGCGGCTCCTCTCGAGTTAAGCAGAATCCTGGTATTCAAACATGCATGTTAATGTCTGTTACCAGGTAGCCAAAGTCTTCGACTAAACGTAGTATGTATTTGAACAGTTCCTGCGGCTTACTGTGCCTGGGGGAAGGTGCAAGTAATGTGGGTCCATTTTTAACTAGAATTTTTAAATTTTGTCTTGGCAGCAGCCCTTAAGCCTATTATGTTTTATTTCTAACTGCCAAGAGATTGTTAACGTGCTTGACACTGACTACGGGGAGTCCGATCTCACCACCTTGAGATCAGGGGAATTTTTACAAGAAAATCCACGAGAAAAAATCAATGTATCCACTGTGATTCGAACCAGCGACCTCTGCCACCAGATACAGACACCTTACCTTGAGATCACTAAGCCCCTTATCCTTGTCATACACAAAGACCCGGGCAGACCATTTTATCTACCAATATCAATTCTCAAATGAGTGTGTGTATGTATTTACACCGTTTGTAGGGGACATTTGATAGTCGAATCGAGTGATGTCATTATAAGCGGGTCAAAGTGGCGTTTGTCGTGAGACATAACAATACGAGGCTCTGCCCTGAATAATTATGGAATAATGTCTTTGGAAGAATAAGAGAAAGGTCTGAATCCGAAACAAGCAAAGACTAGATAAGATGAGAGGTAAATACTGCCATTTTAATTTACATGAGAGGGGTGGGGGGCATTTGAAGGGTTGGTTGGTTGGAAGTATTTACAAGGGGGGGGGGCATTTGAAGGGTTGGTTGGTTGGAAGTATTTACGAGGGGGGGGGGCATTTGAAGGGTGGGTTGGTTAGACGTATTTACGGGGAGGGGGGGGGGAGGCATTTGAAGGGTTGGTTGGTTAGAGGTATTTACGGGAGGGGGGGGGGGAGACATTTGAAGGGTTGGTTGGTTAGAAGTATTTACGGGAGGTGGGGAGACATTTGAAGGGTTGGTTAGACGTATTCACGGGGGGGGGGGGGCGGAGACATTTCAAGGATTGGTTGGTTGGTTAGAAGTTTTTACGACGGAGGGGGGGGGGGCATTTGAAGGGTTGGTTGGTTGGTTAGAAGTATTTACGACGGGGGGGGGGGCATTTGAAGGGTTGGTTGGTTAGAAGTATTTACGAGGGGGGGGGAGGGGGGCATTTGAAGGGTTGGTTGGTTAGACGTATTTACGAGGGGGGGGGGAGCATTTGAAGGGTTGATTGTTTAGAAGTATTTACGGGGGGGGGGAGACATTTGAAGGGTTGATTGGTTAGAAGTATTTACGGGGGGGGGGGGGGAGACATTGGAAAGGTTGGTTGGTTAGAAGTATTTACGGGGGGGGGAGGAGACATTTGAAGGGTTGGTTGGTTAGAAGTATTTACAGGGGGGGGGGAGACATTTGAAGGGTTGATTGTTTATAAGTATTTACGGGAGGTGGGGAGACATTTGAAGGGTTGATTGGTTGGTTGGTTAGAAGTATTTATGACGGGGGGAAGGGGGGGGGGGCATTTGAAGGGTTGGTTGGTTAGAAGTATTTACGAGGGGGAAGGGGGGGGAAGCATTTGAATGGTTGATTGTTTAGAAGTATTTACGGGAGGTGGGGAGACATTTGAAGGGTTGATTGGTTAGAAGTATTTACGGGGGGGGGGGGGGGAATACATTTGAAGGGTTGATTGGTTAGAAGTATTTACGGGGGGGAGGGGGGGACATTTGAAAGGTTGGTTGGTTAGAAGTATTTACGGGGGGGGGGAGGAGACATTTGAAGGGTTGGTTGGTTAGAAGTATTTACGGGGGGGGGGGGAGACCTTTGAAGGGTTGGTTGGTTAGAAGTATTTACGGAAGGGGGGGGGGGATTTAAGGGGTTGGTTGGTTAGAAGTATTTACGGGGGGGGCATTTGAAGGGTTGGTTGGTTAGAAGTACTTACGGGGGGGGGGGGGGATTTGAAGGGTTGGTTGGTTAGAAGTATTTACGGCGGGGGGGGGAGACATTTGAAGGGTTGATTGGTTAGAAGTATTTACGGGGGGGGGGGGAGACATTTGAAGGGTTGATTGGTTAGAAGTATTTCCGGGGGGGGGGGAGACATTTGAAGGGTTGGTTGGTTAGAAGTATTTACGGGGGGGGGGGAGACATTTGAAGGGTTGGTTGGTTAGAAGTATTTACGGGGGGGGGGGGCATTTGAAGGGTTGGTTGGTTAGAAGTACTTACGGGGGGGGGGATTTGAAGGGTTGGTTGGCTAGAAGTATGGTTAAGGAGGGAATATGTGGACTGGTTAGAGGGTCGAGAAAGAGCGCAATAGAGATGTGAGTTAGGGTGTAGGTAGGGGACGATTTCACGTTAGCTAAACAGCTGATGTTTCTTCTAAAAGATTCAGCTCATCTGACGACCAGATGGTATACACAGCTCTGCCTGTCACTGGCTATTTCCAAAAAAACTACATTTTTCGATTTTCAAAGACATGGTCGAACTTCTGACACAGAAATGTAATATAATGTCAGCGTCAGATGAACAAGCCTCAACAAAAGCTCTCGTCTGCTCGTCTGTAACGACTGCCCATATACTCGTCTGTGACGACTGCTCGTCTGTGACGACTGTGCGTCTGTGACGACTGTTCGTCTGTGACGACTGCTCGCCTCTGACAACTGATCATCTGTGACGATTGCTCGTCTGTGACGACTTCTCGTCTGTGACGACTGCTCGTATGTGACTACAAATGGTTGCTTTCCAAGTAAAAAAACAATCAGTTTTTAATCGTTACTACACAACGACTCTCCCACAATTATTACTGATGTTACGTTTTGAATAGATCCTTAAGATACAGAAGCTAACTTATGATGGAGAATCTAAATGGACCTCCAATACCAAAATTTAAACTCACTAAAGCCATTGATAAATGGTAGTGCTAAGACTACCAAGCATGTTCAAGGACACACACACCATGCCCCCGACAGTAGTGCATATTTTCTTAAGAAGAAATAGGCTAATACTGTGTAAGTAATACAATATATTTTTGTTTGGTATACATTCTTATGTAGGAATAATGGTGAATTAGTGCGTAGTTTAAATTTGTTAACATTGAATTGAATGACTGCAGTCTGTCCATGTTGCCTGTTGATATTTTTGACTGATTGGTGAACCACCCTATACAATTTCAAGCCTTGGCTATGAAGATTTACACAGTAGAGACATATTCATTGAAATTGAGCAGAACTGAGAAAACACTAAATATTCAGGGGAAAGCAAAGAACTTAAACTGGTCAGAGAATTCAAATACTTAAGTAGCGTATTCACACAAGGGATCAAGATGCTTGCAGCGCGTGAGCTGCAGTGGTCAGCGACCCATAGCTGACTGCTAGCGTCAGGGCCAGCGAACTATAGCTGCTAAGACCCTTCTACACAGGCTGCAGCAGGGTGGACTGGCTAAGGAGAAGGGATCGAAGAGGAAATGCTAACCCGGTACTAACAAAAATGCTTGCTGAAGTCGGATGTGTTAGACCGAAATGTGCAAATATCGCAGCCAAGCTGTAAACTACGACACAACGCATTCCGTTCTCTGGACTACATTCTGCTACTTAAGCCCTTTCAGGGTTTGGTAGCGGGAGATTGAGAACGAATGAAGAAGAAGAAGATGAAGAAGAAGAAGAAGTATTCACACAAGATGGAAGAATGGACAGAGATTTGAAATCAAGAAAGCAGATATAGTTTCCTGTCATATCTCATCATTACTAAGACACAAACATTTCCGAGTGAAGACAAAGAGACAATTAATTATTAGTATGTGTATCCCAACTCCCTGCTACCAGTGTCAGACATGGACACTCACCAAGACACAAGAAAGAAAAATCATGTTATGCAAAATGAGGTGTTTGAGAAAGGCTGTCGGGGTCACAAGGCTGTCGGGGTCACAAGGCTGTCGGGGTCACTAGGATGTCAGGGTCACAAGGTTGTCGGGGTCACAAGGTTGTCGGGGTCACCAGGCTGGACAGAGTTCGAGACGAAGAAATGAGACAGAAGATATGGGCGACACCACATGGGAAGCCAGAGAATAAAATGGTTTGGACACCTGAAAATAATGCAACCAAATATATCAGCTGCTCGAATCTACAACAGCAGACAGTAGGGTCATAGAGCAAGAGGGATACCATGAAAAATATGGATAGACGGCGTAACTGAGATACTGAAGATATACGGAAGGACAAGTGCATGGCGACCGGAAAGAACATTACCCCTCCTTATGTGGTCTAGCGACACCTCCCCATGTGGTCTAACGACACCTCACCATGTGGTCTAACGACACCGCACCATGTGGTCTAACGACACCGCACCATGTGGTCTAACGACACCTCACCATGTGGTCTAACGACACCGAACAATGTGGTCTAACGACACCGCACCATGTGGTCTAACGACACCTCACCATGTGGTCTAACGACACCTCACCATGTGGTCTAACGACACCTCTCCATGTGGTCTAACGACACCTCACCATGTGGTCTAACGACACCTCACCATGTGGTCTAACGACACCTCACCGTGTGGTCTAACGACACCTCACCGTGTGGTCTAACGACACCTCACCATGTGGTCTAACGACACCTCACCATGTGGTCTAACGACACCTCACCATGTGGTCTAACGACACCTCACCATGTGGTCTAACGACACCTCACCATGTGGTCTAGCGACACCTCACCATGTGGTCTAACGACACCTCACAATGTGGTCTAACGACACCTCACCATGTGGTCTAACGACACCTCACCATGTGGTCTAACGACACCTCACCATGTGGTCTAACGACATCTCACCATGTGGTTTAACGACACCTCACCATGTGGTCTAACAACACCTCTCCATGTGGTCTAACGACACCTCACCATGTGGTCTAACGACACCTCACCATGTGGTCTAACGACACCTCACCATGTGGTCTAACGACACCTCACCATGTGGTCTAACGACACCTCACCATGTGGTCTAACGACACCTCACCATGTGGTCTAACGACACCTCACCATGTGGTCTAACGACACCTCACCATGTGGTCTAACGACACCTCACCATGTGGTCTAACGACACCTCTCCATGTAGTCCATTGTCACGTTCCCCAAATTGTCTAGCGACACCTCCCACGTGGTCTAACGACACCTCACCATGTGGTCTAACGACACCTCACCATGTGGTCTAACGACACCTCACCATGTGGTCTAACGACACCTTACCATGTGGTCTAACGACACCTCACCATGTGGTCTAACGACACCTCACCATGTGGTCTAACGACACCTCACCATGTGGTCTAACGACACCTTACCATGTGGTCTAACGACACCTCACCATTTGGTCTAACGACACCTCACCATGTGGTCTAACGACACCTCACCATGTGGTCTAACGACACCTCACCATGTGGTCTAACGACACCTCTCCATGTAGTCCATTGTCACGTTCCCCAAATTGTCTAGCGACACCTCCCACGTGGTCTAGCGACACCTCACCACGTGGTATAGCGACACCTCCCCACGTGGTCTAGCGACAAAAGTGGGCAGAAGTTGAAGAAAATGTAATAATGTGCAACTAAAAGATTTTCTATGTGACCCTTTCCCTCTGTCTAGTTCAAGAATGTATATATTCCGTCTTCCCTCTGTCTAGTTCAAGAATGTATATCTTCAGTCTTCCCTCTGTCTAGTTCAAGAAAGTATATCTTCAGTCTTCCCTCTGTCTAGTTCAAGAATGTATATCTTCAGTCTTCCCTCTGTTTAGTTCACGAATTTATGGCTTCCGTCTTCCCTCTGTTTAGTTCAAAAATGTATGGCTTACGTCTTCCCTCTGTTTAGTTCAAGAATTTTTGTCTTCCGTCTTCCTTCTGTTTAGTTAGGGAATTTATGGCTTCTGTCTTCCCTCTGTTTAGTTCAAGAATTTTTGTCTTCCGTCTTCACTCTGTTTAGTTAGGGAATTTATGGCTTCCCTCTTCCCTCTGTTTAGTTAAAGAATGAATATCTTCCGTCTTCCCTCTGTTTAGTTTAATAATGTATATCTTCCGTCTTCCCTCTGTTTAGTTCAAGAATGTATATCTTCCGTCTTTCCTCTGTTTAGTTAAATAATGTATATCTTCCGTCTTCCCTCTGTTTATGTCAAGAATGTATAACTTACGTCTTCCTTCTGTTTAGTTCAGTAATGTATATCTTCCGTCTTCCCTCTGTCTAGTTCAAGAATGTATATCTTCCGTCTTCCCTCTGTTTAGTTAAAGAATGTATATCTTCCGTATTTCCTCTGTTTAGTTCAAGAATGTATATCTTCCATCTTCCCTCTGTTTAGTTCAAGAATTTATATCTTCCGTCTTCCCTCTGTCTAGTTCAAGAATGTATATCTTCCGTCCTCCCTCTGTTTAGTTAAAGAATGTATATCTTCCGTCTTCCCTCTATTTATTTCAAGAATGAATATGATCCGTTTTCCAATTGTTTAGTTAACAAATGTTTCTGTGCCGTCTTCCTTCTGGGGTCCATAACCTGGCGATCTTGTGATGGTGTCCAGTTTTCATCTCAGAATATGGCAGATCCAAACCATCGTGGATCGGTAATGAAAGTATTCATTTCTCCTTGGCTGCTTCGAGCAGTCATCGCTCAGATGGAAGTGGCCTTTGGCCAGAGAATTCTATGAATCTTTCTTAGACATGCTAAATGAAATATGGCCATTCTGCTATGTCTACTTACGTTACTCGCCGGCCCACCGCACCCTGACCTAAATCTGCAATGACTAACAGACGTGTGTCAATTAGTGTGCTAGTACGTGCAGGATGTGTTATTTAATCAGCGTGAACTAGTAACGTTAGCCGATATATGTCACTAACAGATTTGGATAAAACGCTTTGAGGTCTGACCACATTTATTTCACTCATAATCAGGAGGTCGCCTCGGGTTTCTCTCGCCAGCACATATAATTCGCTCTTAAATAAACACATCTGTTACCCACACTAACTTGTCTGTCTGTTAACCCTCTCCGATCATTCAAACACATTTTATACTTAAATAAACACATCTGTTACCCACACTAGCTTGTCTGGCTGTTAACCCTCTCCGGTCATTCAAACACATTTCTTACTTAAATAAACACATCTGTAACCCACACTAACGTGTCTGTCTGTTAACCCTCTCTTGTCATTAAAACACATTTCTTACTTAAATAAACACATCTGTTACTCACACTAACTTGTCTGTCTGTTAACCGTCTTTGGTCATTCAAACACATTTCTTACTTAAATAAACACATCTGTAACCCACACTAACGTGTTTGTCTGTTAACCCTCTCTGGTCATTCAAACACATTTCTGACTTAAAAACACATCTGTTCCCCACACTAACTTGTCTGTTTGTTAAATCCTTTTCTTGTCACCAAACAGGTTATCCATCACAGGATCGCATCCATTCCTCGAATCAATCACGTGATATGTCTCAGGTGTCCTCGCGTCACAATGTATGCCCCAAATACGTCGCAACTATTTCTCTTCTGATTGGTTGGTTATTAATTAAGCAGCCTGTATGCTCCTGCCCTTTGGCCCAATGCCATATAGTGGTATCTGCAAGTGTTTGTAAGCTGTTGTTTAGTTCCGTACAAAGTGTTTGTAAGCTGTTGTTTAGTTCCGTACAAAGTGTTTGTAAGCTGTTGTTTAGTTCCGTACAAAGTGTTTGTAAGCTGTTGTTTAGTTCCGTACAAAGTGTTTGTAAGCTGTTGTTTAGTTCCGTACAAAGTGTTTGTAAGCTGTTGTTTAGTTCCGTACAAAGTGTTTGTAAGCTGTTGTTTAGTTCCGTACAAAGTGTTTGTAAGCTGTTGTTTAGTTCCGTACAAAGTGTTTGTAAGCTGTTGTTTAGTTCCGTACAAAGTGTTTGTAAGCTGTTGTTTAGTTCCGTACAAAGTGTTTGTAAGCTGTTGTTTAGTTCCGTACAAAGTGTTTGTAAGCTGTTGTTTAGTTCCGTACAAAGTGTTTGTAAGCTGTTGTTTAGTTCCGTACAAAGTGTTTGTAAGCTGTTGTTTAGTTCCGTACAAAGTGTTTGTAAGCTGTTGTTTAGTTCCGTACAAAGTGTTTGTAAGCTGTTGTTTAGTTCCGTACAAAGTGTTTGTAAGCTGTTGTTTAGTTCCGTACAAAGTGTTCCATTTGTCTGGCCTCGGAGGAAGAAGCTCTTTCCTAACACTGGCAAGGGCAGACATTAAAAATATGATGTTCAACAGTTTCATAGGGACGTGTGCACAACCGGCACTCTGGAGTATGTTCTGGTTGGATTCTGTTCAAGTGGCTGTTAAGTTGTATGTGTTGTGTGCAAAGTCAAAAAATGGTGCTTTGGTCTCTCCTTTTCAGGAGGTTGATGTTGTCTTTGGGATTTGGGATGCCATTTGTTTGTAGATTTCTCTCCCAGTATTCCCCATCTATTCAGCCAAGCCTCTTTGTTTGCAGTCTTCAGTAATCGTTTGACTGTCTGTTGGTGTGTATTGTTGTTCTTGACTCGATCCCTTGTTAGCCAGTCTGTCTGCCTTGTCATTGCCCTAACAAATGTTGTGTTCTGACTCAACTTCTTCGTGTTGTAAAACAAATTATCCCTCAATCACACGAGCATGAGGCATAAAGTGATGCAACACTAAACGGAAGAGAGGACTGTTAGAATAGATTGGACGACATCGCAGTATTGAAGAAAGTCAAGTGTTGAGTCAAGTGTTGAAGAAAGTCAAGTGTTGAGTCAAGTGTTGAGTCAAGTGTTGAAGAAAGTCAAGTGTTGAAGAAAGTCAAGTGTTGAAGAAAGTCAAGTGTTGAAGAAAGTCAAGTGTTGAAGAAAGTCAAGTGTTGAAGAAAGTCAAGTGTTGAGTCAAGTGTTGAAGAAAGTCAAGTGTTGAAGAAAGTCAAGTGTTGAGTCAAGTGTTGAAGAAAGTCAAGTGTTGAAGAAAGTCAAGTGTTGAAGAAAGTGTTGAAGAAAGGCAAGTGTTGAAGAAAGTGTTGAAGAAAGTCAAGTGTTGAAGAAAGTCAAGTGTTGAAGAAAGTCAAGTGTTGAAGAAAGTCAAGTGTTGAAGAAAGTCAAGTGTTGAAGAAAGTCAAGTGTTGAAGAAAGTCAAGTGTTGAGTCAAGTGTTGAAGAAAGTCAAGTGTTGAAGAAAGTCAAGTGTTGAGTCAAGTGTTGAAGAAAGTCAAGTGTTGAAGAAAGTCAAGTGTTGAAGAAAGTCAAGTGTTGAGTCAAGTGTTGAAGAAAGTCAAGTGTTGAAGAAAGTCAAGTGTTGAAGAAAGTGTTGAAGAAAGTCAAGTGTTGAAGAAAGTCAAGTGTTGAAGAAAGTGTTGAAGAAAGTCAAGTGTTGAAGAAAGTCAAGTGTTGAAGAAAGTCAAGTGTTGAAGAAAGTCAAGTGTTTAGTCAAGTGTTGAAGAAAGTGATAAACATAATTAATAACAGAAAAAAAGACTGTTAGTCAGAGTCAGGTGAAATAAACTGAACATACTATATTAGTCAGAGTCAGGTGATACATATTGATTAGACTATATTAGTCAGAGTCAGGTGATACATATTGATTAGACTATATTAGTCAGAGTCAGGTGATACATATTGATTAGACTATATTAGTCAGGATTAGATGAAACATACTCATCAGACTATATTAGTCAGGGTCAGGTGAAATATACTGATCAGACTGTGTTAGTCAAGGTCAGGTGAAATATACTGATCAGTCTGTGTTAGTCAAGGTCAGGTGAAATATACTGATCAGTCTGAGTGTTAGTCAAGGTCAGGTGAAATATACTGATCAGACTGTGTTAGTCAGGGTCAGGTGAAATATACTGATCAGACTGTGTTAGTCAAGGTCAGGTGAAATATACTGATCAGTCTGTGTTAGTCAAGGTCAGGTGAAATATACTGATCAGTCTGTGTGTTAGTCAAGGTCAGGTGAAATATACTGATCAGACTGTGTTAGTCAGGGTCAGGTGAAACATACTGATCAGACTGTGTTAGTCAAGGTCAGGTGAAATATACTGATCAGTCTGTGTGTTAGTCAAGGTCAGGTGAAACCTACTAATCACTTCCAAACCATTCTCCCTGGAAGCAGGCTGCTGCTTGACAAAGTTGTGGAGTTTACTGAGGAGTCACATTACACTACAGCAAGGCAAGCCCCGTGTCCATCTGTGCATGCACGCCTCGAAATGTGATGTCAGCCACTGTAACCCGCCACGAAATTTGGACGTCAAGAGCCCCTAACCCAAATATGAGTGGCATTAACAGCAACACTAGTCGCCATGGTAAAATGAGGATTATCAAGTATGAACGCGTTGATCAGTCTTCGTCAAAGCCAAGAATTCAGACCTACATACGGGATCAAGATGCTACAGCGGCCAGCGACCCATGGCTGACTGCTAGCGTCAGGGCCAGCGAACCAGAGCTGCCAAGACCCTTCTACACCTCCACGTGGTGATCCTGGATAACAGGCTGCAGCAGGGCAGAGTGGCTAAGGAGAAGGGATTGAAGAGGGAATGCTAACCCGGTACTCAAAAAATGCTTGCTGAAGTCGGATGTGTTGGACCAAAAGGTGCAAATATCGCAGCCAAGCTGTAAACTACGACACAACGCATTCCGTTCTCTGGACTACATTCTGCTACTTAAGCCCTTTCAGGATTTGGTAGTGGGAGATTGAGAACGAACGAAGAAGAAGAAGAAGAATTCAGACCTACATACATGTATTGTACA